>JACDJE010001059.1:0-34261 GCA_016647715.1 Pavo muticus
GTTATGATGAGACCTTCAGTCTTCGGACATTTTCTCTCTCATTATATTTGATTTATTAGCTTCAATTCTAATTATATTGTATTATAGTGTGTTATTTTGCATTCTAATACCATATTAAGTAAATTAGTTTGCTTCTCCTCAGATCGTTGCTGCTGTTTTTAATTATTTTGGGGTCCCTTGTTTCCCCTTTCCGGAGGCGTGAATCTGTGGATCCCTCCTCCCGACTAGTCAAGGAACTGAGCCAAACCAGCCCATAAACCGTTGACACTCTTGGTGGAGAATGTGGGCAAAAGCTGCTTTTTAGCTTTTAGAACGAACCTCTCTCTGCTCTCGGAGAGCTTTGTTAGGAGAGATTTGTCTCTTCTGCAGGTGCTCACTGAAAACTTGACCTTGAAAAGTCCAGGTGGTCTGCCAGTATTCCGGGATATTTGTAAACTTTGAGCACTGCTATCTTACTTCTGTAAAGAGAAAAAAAAAATGATTACACATTCTCTTTTAGACTTGTTTCCAGAGGGAGTAACTAATTCTACAGAACTTGTGATTTTTAAACAAGCTCCCAGTCTCTCCCTTGAATCCTTTATGCAATTTTTGAATGCCCATCTGATCATTCTGTTAGTCTCCCTGAATGTACTGTTCATTATTTTAATTATTTCACTCAGTATTTGTATTTATAATATTCTGAGGAAGCCTTCCCAAAACCAGAGAATGGCAGGGAATGTGGAGACGCTTGAGAGAGACTTTAGAGAGATGGACAGCCTCGGTGTCATAGAACTTTACTCCTGAACACCTGAAAGACCCTGAGAGCCTAAACAGATATTTGAGACAGGGATGTTGCGGCTCAGGCAGATCTAAGGAGGCACAAATGATTTGGGGCCTGGCTAATGCTTATCAGGCCTTATTTAAAACTATCCCAGAGAGGGAGAGGGTTTCTGAAATTGAGAGAGTATCTGTGCTGAAAGAGAGTGTCAACAGAGCTGAAAGGAAGAGTCTCAGGGGGACAGTACAAAATGAGCAAGAGAGCCGAAAAGGAGAGTTTCCAGGAGAGACTCTGAGACGAGAGGGAGAATCTCCGGGCTGAGCAAGAGAGTCTCCTAGTCGAGGGAAAAGACCTTCAATCCGAGTGAGACACCCTCTGGTCTGAGAGAGGCACCCTCCAATCCAAGCGGGACTCCCTCTGATCTGAGGGAGATGCCCTCTGAATCGGGAGAGACTCCCTGCAATCCAAACTTGACAGCCTTCAATCTCAACAAGACACCCTCCAGTCTGAGCAAGATATCCTCCAATCCGAGAGAGATACCCTCTGAACTGAGAGAGACTCCCATCAATCCAAACTCGACAACCTTCAATTTCAACAAGACATCCTCTGGTCCAACAAGATGCCCTCTGTTCTGAACGAGACACCCTCCGGTCCGAGAGGGACATCCTCGTTTCCGAATAGGACGTACTCCAAACTGAGCAAGATGCCCTCCAGCATGCAAAATTCAGTCTCCAAATTGAACTAAATAGAATTCAGGCTCATCAAGCCATGCTCGAATCTGAACTAAATATCCTCATAATCAAATGAGACAGACTCTGAGCCAAGCTGGAGAGTGAGAGCATTGGAACTGACCAACCTGGTTAACCACAGGAGGCACCAGAATCGATGTCAGTTCCCCTTGTAAGAGGACAGAAAATGAAACAAATCTCGACTCAGTTAGAACAGAAGAAAGAGGAGGAGGAGAAAGTAGAGGAAGCAGACACTGTAAGAGAAGAGGAGGAAAGAAGTCTGGAGGAGTGGCTCCGAGATCCAGGGGAAGTGCCCTTGAGTCCAAGGGAGGGGCCTTCAATAAGATCATGTTCACCAATGCCCAGGAAGGCAACAAGAAGTCATGAAAGAGTAGGTGAGCAAGACATCGTTACCATTACTGATCGATCTCTGAAAATGAATGAAATTCAAGGTCTGAGAAAAAACTTTTCACACCACCCAAACGAGCTTATTGTGTCAACAGTTTACAGGCTGGTTCAGCCCGGTTCCGTGACGAGCGGGGCGGAGGGATTTCACAAAAAGAGCACTTGAGAGAGTCAGGTGTATACCAAATACTGGCGTATATTCACAAAGACTGCACCATTTGCAGCAATGTATGGCAGAGGGGAAAGAAGGCCCCTTATAAATGAACTGATTAATAAACTGCAAGACTTTGAGTTAACTTTAACCCCTCTACGAGCTTGTGTTTCAGCCATTGCAAAAGCAACTGAAAAACTGGACAGAATGGAGAGCAATCAGGAAGATGTAATAGACAAACTGTCTACCGTGCTTAATGCTGATGAATCCATAGTGATATCAGATACACCTGATGGGGGCCAGGATTCCCAAAACAGCCTGCTGGAGGCACTGATCAAATTGGTTTCCTCCCATCCTGCATCATCCAGCGTCTCAGAGATGTTGATGAAGAAGAAGATGTCCTCCTGCTCGACAGTGACAACAGTAAGACTATGTTGCATACTGCCTTGTGGCGTTACGTACATGACCATGGCGAAGATATGAAGAAGTGGCATAAAAAACCCATTCCTGCACTTCAAGCACAGGTAAAAGAATTAAAAGAGAGATCATCTGCTAAGGTGAACTTCTCCAAAAAGGCAATAGCTTTAGTTGCTGTGGGACACAGCAATATCTGTAAGAACAACAGAGGTAACAAATAGAGGGTCCCTGCCCCCAGCCAGGGGGAGGAAAGGGATAACAGAGTGCACTGGACTGTGTGGATTAGATGGCCTGGCACATCAGAACCACAGAAATATAAGGCACTGATGGACACTGGTGCATACTGCACTCTAATGCCCTTGAGTCACCAAGGGACAAAATCAATTTATATTCATGGGGTGACTGGGAGTTCCCAAGAGCTGACAATGATGGAGGCTGAAATAAGCCTCACTGGTAAAGACTGGCAAAAGCACTCTATTGTGACTGGCCCAGGGGCTCCCTGAATACTTGGTATTGATTACCTCAGAAGGGGATATTTCAAGGATCCCAAGGGGTATCGATGGGCCTTTGGAATAGCTGCTGTAGACACAGAGGGTGTTAAGCAGCAGTCTGTTTTGCCTGGCCTATCAGAAGATCTGTCTGTTGTGGGGTTGCTATGATTGAAAAAGCAACAGGTACCAACTGCTACAAAAACAGTGCACAGATAGCAGTACCGCACCAACAGGGATTCCTTGCTCCCCATTCATAAGTTGATTCGTCAACTAGAGAGCCAGGGAGTGATCAGCAAAACTCACTCACCTTTTAATAGTCCCATATGGCCAGTGCGTAAAGCCAGTGGAGAATGGAGGCTGACGGTAGATT
This sequence comes from Pavo muticus, assembly GCA_016647715.1. Taxonomy (NCBI): domain Eukaryota; kingdom Metazoa; phylum Chordata; class Aves; order Galliformes; family Phasianidae; genus Pavo; species Pavo muticus. The sequence goes on from JACDJE010001059.1 coordinate 3,320, forward strand.
ACTGTGGCCTGAATGAAGTCACACCCCCACTGAATGCTGCTGTGCTGGACATGCTGGAACTCCAGTATGAGCTGGAGTCAAAAGCAGCCAAATGGTATGCCACCACTGACATTGCTAATGCCTTCTTTTGCATTCCTTTGGCCACAGAAGGCAGGCCACAGTTTGCTTTCACCTAGAGGGGCATTCAGTATATCTGGAACTGTTTGCCCCAGGGGTGGAAACACAGCCTGACCATTTGCCATGGGTTGATCCAAGCTGCACTGGAACAGTGCAGTGCTCCTGAGCACTTGCAGTACTTTGATGACATTACTGTGTGGGGCAATGCAGCAAGGGAAGTTTTTAAGAAAGGAGAGCAAATAATCCAAATCCTTCTGCGTGCTGGTTTTGCTATTAAGTGAAGCAAAGTGAAAGGACCTGCCCAGGAAATTCAGTTCCTAGGGATAAAGTGGCAAGATGGACATCGTCACATCCCAACGGATGTGATCACAAAATCACTGCCATGTCTCCGCCCACTAATAAGAAAGAGACACAATCTTTTCTGGGGCATAGTGGGTTTGTATATAAGTTTTGATCTGCAGATGACAAAATTAGAACTTTCAAAATAACATATCAGATGAAAGTACATCTAAAAATGATATGTAAAATTATTCAATACTACGCATTTTCTGTTGATATCTCACTTCCTCAGTAGAAGCTTCTTAATCTCAAAACAAGTTATGTTTTATTTGCCTTCTCTTGTGATAAAGCAGGGATAAAAGATCCCTAATCTCCATTCAGAAATTGATGTGGAAATTAACTTCATGTAATAGAATTCTACATGGCCAAATTCTAGACCCTGTATGATGAAACAATCTCTCATGCTGAACTATTCACAGATATAAGTAATTAGTGAATAAATACAGACTGAAATAAAAAATAAATAAATGTTAATGCAGCAAACAAATGCAACAGAGACAAGTTCAAGATTGACTAGGTCAAATGATTACAAAAACATGATGAGAAAATATTCAGTTTTTTGAAGATTATTTTGCTTTGTATAAATACATAAGAAGAGGGCAATACTAGTTGTTTCAGAATTTTCTCCTGTGTATCTGCATTACCAAAATTACTGCAGCATATTGAACATATATTGAATATATATTTATGTTCATGATTAGAAAGGAGATTCTTGAAATAGTGGCTTATACAGAAAATGCTGATGGAAATTTCTCAGTAGATGTCTTAGCTGATACCACTATAATAAATCAGAACAGTTTACTCAACACTTCATTTGTTGAGAAAGAGAATCAAGCCTAGGCTTTTCCTCTTCCTATCAGTGAGCATAAGTATCTCATTTATTTCCTCGGCATTTCAACAAGTGCAAGACACCTATACTGTTTAGATCCACCATTAATCATTTCACCACCTGTGTGTCCTCTCATTTAAGACCTGTTCCTTCTTTCTCATACAACCACCACTGCCATTCCCTACAGAAAGAGAGGCCAAGTAGTTGATCTGATGCTATTCTGTTTATCATGTCATTTGCACAACCTATATATATATATTATTTATATTTTACATTTTTTGACCATTTTTCTCACATCTCTGCTTGCACCAGAGGTTATTATTTTTTTATATATATATGAATTAATAATGAATTAATAATGAATTGACCATTAAGAATGTTGCTAAAGGTATTTTTACAAACATAGATTATCAGCAGTCTTTTATTTTTATTTTTATTTTTTCCCCATAAGGCCACACTCTCCTTGGTCTATATAAAAAGTTGTCTAATAATTAGAAGTGGAATGAAATGAATTGAGCTTCATCTTGTTGTCTATTGTAACCCTTCTGTCAAGACTTGGTTGGCAGCAATGAAGGCAATGTTCATGTAATTTGGATAAAGTATTATTTCAAGCCTCTACACAAAGAGAACAGTTGATTAAGCTTTACCTTGTGATGCTCAGTTTTCTCCTATTGCTAACACCAGTCAGTTTTATAAGCAAACAGTATTTCATGGAAAGAGACAGAAAAAAAAGTAGAAAGATCAACAAACAAAGTAACAGAACAGGTCTCCTTTAGTGAGATCATTCTGAACCAGCTGGTTGCTTTCTTTCTCCTGCTTTGGCACTTGACTTACATAGTGTGGTTGTCAAGTCTTGCTATTGTAGCCATAGATTTTGTCTTGCGTACTGCTTTCTCTTTGCTACCAGTGCTGCCCTACTNAAAAAAGCTTCGTGAGGAAATCACATCCAAAATTACAACTCCAATTTTACATGCTCGTTGGGATGTCATTTTGGGGTGAGTAGTTTGTTTTGCAAGTTAAATTGCACAATCTGGCAAAAAGTAGATAGCATAAAGGGCAGTCCAAACGTGAAACTGGCAGAGGGGAGGGCAGAGTACAGATCTGCTTCACAGAGACTCAGTTCCATAACCATATAGAAAGACTGCATGATAATGTGTGAATATCTATACAGAAAAGCCCTTAGAAATTTTGTCAATATACTCTGAATATCAAAAGAGACAGTAGGAGACCAAGTTTTACTTTAGCCTTTAGAAAGCTACTTATTGCATCAAATCAACATTTCATACAATTTAAAATGAACATCTAAGGCAGAGAAAAAGAAAACATTTATACTTTTCTGTGATATTTAGAGAATGCTAAACAGATTTCTGTTTTCTATAGAAGATCTAGAGACTTACTGTATTTTCATGTGGGGCATATTTGTAGCAGCGCAAACTGGAATTCCTATTTCCCAAGTGTCTGTATGTCTGTCAGACAGGATTTCTGAAAAGTCTTTTACTTCGTTATCTGTACACTGGAGAACCTGAAGACTGAGGTAGATCCAACAGGTAGACATAATCTTCAGTGACTTAGGATTCTGTTGGTGTTTGAAATTTCTTTACCAGTCCCCAGAGGGTGGTGGCACTTGTTAGGAATAAAGAATGTTATGGACTTAAGCTCAAATCAACAAGAAACATATTGATGTCTAGGAGAAAAATCCACAGGATATAAAACAGACTTGTTACACACATGAGGACCCTTCACAGCCCAATATTGTTCTTGTAAAGTTTATTAAAGAACCTTCTGTTGAGTGCCCAATAACCGAAGAGGCAGTTACCAGCAAGTGTTGGGTGGAGGTATCAAGGCACTGGCTGCAGGACAGCTTCTGCAAGGCTGCCCTGTGCCAGATGAAGTCGGATCCAATTGGAAGCAGTATAGCCCCACTACTGGGCAAGGCTAGGCCCAGCAAAGTCTTGTCCTACTTGAGAAAATAATTTATAAAATGAAGATTAGCATAGCAAAGGAGAAGTAAAAAGGTTCCCTATGAAGGTAGTTTTTACTTGTTTTATTATACTCCGCCCTTGATTTCACTGGAAATCTGCAAGTCCATTGCCATAGAAACAAGGCCACTAAAAAATGCTTTCTGTGTATTTTAAGCTAAAATGATTCACACTAATAAACATTTTTCCTGTAAGCTGATGTCAAATAAAGATATAAATCTGATTAAAATTGCAGTGTCTGAAATAGATAATGGAAAAGCTAAGACCTCTTTCAGAGTTCCATTAAAAGGACTTTCAGGAGGACTGAGGAGGAGAGGAAATAAATCTGTTCCAGGAAATAGAAATATGTAATCTACAATGAAAAATGCATAGTGAGCATGCATGAAAGAATTTACTCATCAGGACGTATTCTGAATTTTCAAATATACAATTTGGAACCATAAATTGATTCTGATACTTAAATAAATAAATAAATAAATAAAAAAATTCAGTGTGTTTTTTCTTCCCCCTTTTAAATGAAATAAAATAGAAAATCAATTACACCGAATGAATCTTCATTGTTCCAAATCCTTAATAAATGAGTGAAAACTTCTTCAAAGTAAAAACTGTTGACTTCTGTCTGGATTGGACTTTCAAAAACAATGAGTAAATGCTCTCTTATTTCATATCTGTTTATTCAACTCATGTTCTGGGTAGAAGTACTTTATTAATCATTACAAGTTTTTTTCTTATTCTCCCCTAGTTTCCACTCACTCTAGTTTCCAGAAATAGTCTTTGGTGTTGTATGAAATGTCACCCAAATTTAGACTATTTATAATTGTCTGAAGGATCCTAACAGTAGGAAAAATGAATAGAGAGGTATAGTGAGTACATGCTCCATAGCATCTGACATCTAGACTAATGACATTCTTCAGAATATATCTGACTATCCTACGTGTTGTACAACTGCTTTGAAACTGTATTGCCATATGGATCTGGAGTTATGCATGGACTAGTTATTAATGAAACTAGCATATCAAGCAGAAGATCAGGTGTGTAGACATGGCACTGCTTTAGGTAAGACTGAGGAGCCCTGAGAATATTTGCAGTAACTGTAAATGCCAAGAGCCTCACTCCAAAGTAGTTGTTAAAAATGCATTTTAGTGTATGTAGAAATAACGTGAACTTCACAGTGAACTCCTTAAATAACTCTTAAAGTAAACTCAAAATATGCTATGACCCACTGGGCCACTTACAGTTCACAAACATGTTGTTTCAGCACAACAGAAACTGGTTCTTGTTCATAGTAGCAGCATTTATATGTATGTATGTATGTATGTCCATCTTGAGAAGTACCCAAAGGAGGACTAATCACTCCAGACACAGTCTTGTGGATGTTAGAAGAGAATAATGGCTTCCTTTAACCTGCTAGATACTGCTTTGCTATTTGTTAAGGCACAGCTGGCCTTCTTGATTGCGAAGGCACATTCCATTTTGCTGACACCAAAAGTTCTACAGGAAAGCTGCTTTCCAGCTAGTCAATCCTCAGTCTACGTGGTCACAATGGATTCTTCCTTGCCTTGTGCAGGACTTCGCATTTACATTTGATTTTCAGGACTTTTCTGTCAGTTCATTTCTCCTGCTTAGCAGTCCTGACCTCCCAGTGCATCAGCACCTTCTCCCAGCTTGATATTTTCAAGTAAGTTCATTGAGGGTGCATGCTACCTCATTACTGAAGCTGTTAATAAAACTGTTTAATGGTAGTGGCCCTATGAATTCTGAGAGGCACCACTAGTAGCTGACCGCCAGCTGGACTTTGCACTTCTGACCCTTTGAATTAAGTCCATTTTCCACTTCATAATCCACTTAAGTCCTATACCAAATATATTATCTTGGATAACAGAACGTGAAGCCATTTACAAGTGAATTGTTTTTCAAACAGGAAGCCTGTTGATGTACAGAATACGATTAAAGCCACAAGCAAACAAAAAATTAGTCTCAAAGCACATTACTTTATTCCTCTAAATCTTGTAATAATCTATTAAGTCATGGTAGTTTCTGTATACTTTCAAATTGGCTTACACTGTTAGAAGTGAAGAAAATGTTTTGTGGATGAGGATGAATACACTGGCATAGAGATGGAGAAAGGTACTTTCAGCTATCTGCCTTTTGATTGGCAGATACCCACACGTACAAAAGACAGATCACACGACAGTGTGGCAAGCCAGTAAATATAAGATCACTCTCTTACATCAATCTGTTTAATAAAAGGGGTTACTAGTTGTCTCTAGACAACTAATAAAACCTCAATATTTTTCTGTTTAATTTAATAAAATAATTTTATAATTTAATACTGCTGGTACTGGAACTTTTTGAATAAAACAGTTTTGATTGTTTTAAATATCAATATTTTGAAGTGAGGAGAAAAAATGAGGTTAATTCCTTAATACAGACTGCAACATGAAAATTGCTTCTGTACAGTTGGTGCTGTGTTTCCTCCCACTGCACTTTTTTGCGTCAACACACTCTTTTTCTCTGTATTTCTCCTTACTGTCAAAACCTGAGTGACTTGTCAGATTTTCATTAGCTTTGTTCCACATCTCTAATTAAAAAAAAAAAAAAAAAAATTGTCTGGACTGGGGAGTGGAACATGATTTCTATTGTTCACTTTCAGACTCCATTATATTGTTACATCATTTTGTCATTAGCTTTAAAGTTATGATGCTGATAAGGACTGAATTAACGTAAACACCTGTTTCCCAGGACAAATATTAGTGCATTGATTCCAGTATGGAACTTGCAATGGAGAGGAAGTTGCTTCTCAGTATTTCCACAATAGCAAGGTACTGGAAGAACTCAAATGAGCCTTTTGAATTTGGGATTAAAGGGAGAAGCTGTTAAGCCCATATTTGTTTGATTATATTCTGAATGAATAAAGTGGGATAGGTTTTGATCCCAATGGGTGTTTTTATTCACATAAAACTTACAAAGTTCACTCTGACCTTCTTTCAAATTCCAATCAGATTCAAACTGTGAACATGACATAAAGAGAATTATTAGTGAATTTCTGACTTTTTAAAATTTATACTGGGCTCTGGATATTCTGCCAGTGTAAAAGTTATGAAAAACAAACAAAACATTAAAGTACAAAGATGACAATGTCCTCCCACAAAGCATTAATATCACAGTGGTATGTTATTACTCCTTTCCAGTCCTGCATTGACAGTTTTGTCAAAAAATAAAATACATATTTAGTATTCTTGTCTCCTTTTTGAGATATTTTCTATGTCATAAATGCTATTGTTTTTATAACNAATAATATGGAACTTTCTCACACCTGCAGATAACCATGCTATATCTATGAAGATTCTACACAAGAAAAAACTGGCAAAATCAGATTTTGTAGTATAATCTGAGAGGAAGGTGATTCTTGAGAATAAACATTTACTTAGTCTGCCAAATAAGTATCAGAGAGTCACAAAGAGACTAACCTGTACAGAAATGTGGATGTGCAGTAGGTGTTTAAATAAATAAATAAATAAATAAACAAATAAATAAATAGTAGAATCTGTTCTTGTATTAGTCTCCTGCCTGATAACTGAAGAGACATCAAGGAAAACTGATAGATATCACTGAGATATTTTTCTTCAAAATAAAATGTGGGGAAAGAATGTGGATAGTGCGGTATTCTACATGCCTCTAAAAGGAAGGCCGTTTCTTCATCTACTAAATGGTTTGAATTCATATCTCCTTTGTTGATAGACAAAATATGCTAGTATGGTAAGCCAAAGATTTTGACTGGAAGTGAGAAGGGGGTGCATATCACTGTGAATCGTATCTGATTCTAAAAATCAGCAAGTAGTTACAAGTTGCCAACTTCAGTAGACATTCAAAGAAAAAAATCGTCATGTCTGTGTTTGGATAGTAATGAAAGTTTAAGTACCAACAATGTTTTGCAATATTTATGATTCACAAATCACTGTGTGAAGAAAAATAACATTCTTACCAAAAATCCTTGAAAATTGGGCAAAAGTGGAAGCATCTATGCATTAAGAACTGGAAATAAATTTTATTGTACTATTTCTTTATTTATGTAGACATTTCCCATTTAAAATGTAAGAAAACAGCTTATATGTTGGTAACTGAAATTATTAAATAATTCTATGCTAAATATGTTATTTCCTTTCAATGTGAAAACTGTTGTTTAACTGTTACAAGAAAGGGAAAACTTCATTGTTTAGCTTTGTCATAATTTAGAGGTATAAAGATTAATAGATTGTAACTACACAGTTGAGAAATATCGAATGTTTTACTTTAAAACAGAAAATAAATGCCCAATTTCTAAAAAGCTCGTTTATATATAATCTTGTTGAACTGGGTGCAATGAGGCAAGGAATTTGAATGCCTGCCTATATGTCAAAGGCTGGTTTGGCTATTTGTATTATAGTTACCCACAAACTGCATTCCTAACAAGTGGTTACATGAGTTGAGAATAGTATTATCTGCAGGAAATTCAAAAAGGCCCTTACTACTGACATGAAATTCATCGATTACATTTCTACCTCCTCTATCTGTTAACGTAGTATTTCTTTCATTGCATAGGAGGTTGCACTTTAAAAAGGTTTTCAGGTTGAGTTTAAGAAACAAGGAGCATTTACTGCTCTTCATGTTTAGGAAGTACTGGAAAGGTAAATGTGGCGTTAAAAACAGCACAGACTTTTAGAAAAATTTCCAATGAGAAGGTGACTAAGAACCTTAATATTTGTGTTGTTTAGGTTGAATGTAAAGTGTAGTTTCTATTGTTTTGGTCTTACTTGATACCCTCTTTAAGTCAAAGAGATTACTAAATGGATGATATTACTTGATCTTATTTTGTATTACATTTTATATATTAGTAAATATCAAAGAGCATCTGAGCTTTTATTCAGATATTTTTGTCCTCAAAAAAGGCAATTGATTTTCAAAGTCTGTCTTCATCTTCTTCGTCTCTGCAAATGCCTCTTTTTCTCTCTGAATTCTTACACTAAAATGGATCCTGTTATGTCCCACATCCTCTCCTCATTTACTGTCAAGTGTCTGTGTTTCTGTGGCTTAGTTAAATGCATAGACACAGATACGATACTTAGAATACTGTTTTTAACCTTAAACAAAAGATTTAATAGATACTCAATTTGCTATAAACTAGTAGGGATTTTATTGATTTATTTTTATTTTTTTACTACTGCAAGATTTAAGTATGCTTTGGAATAGCAGGTGATAACATTAAGTTCATCACTTGTTGAAATACCCATAAGTAAGATAGAAAGAGAAAATAGGCAAAAATACATCTGGAAGAGGACCACAAAAAGAATCTCTCTGTGACCTCAAAAAAAACAGGGTGTCAGGTGCCTGTTTCAAGTTCCTGGACACAGCGCAGTCTGGGAAGCAAATGGTAGATCTCGCTGTAGATTTCCATTTTGTAATGGAAGATATTGGGTCAGATTATTTTCAGAGGTTAACACTAAAAGAACAATTGAAAAGGGTCATAGCTACAAGGAAAGCTGTGATAGGCATGTATATATAAAAAATAAATAGATAAAAGTTAAAATGAAAATCACTAGATGCCGGTTGCCCACAGATTTTCAGAAACGAACAAGACATGGTTTTCAGAAACATTATGCAGCTTTGATTTAGCCAGTCTTCAAGCAGGAGTTTGGTCTAGCCTCTTTATGAAGGTACTTTCCAATCTCAGTTTTTCTGTGAGTTTTGATAGCTAAAAAATACATTTTATTTTGGTGATATTTTGGTACTTACTTTGTTTGCTTATGTATGGTAGTAGAGCATGCAACAGTTCACTGTATCAAACAGGAGGATAATTTTATAACTTTTCCATAAAACAATTTGTAAAGTCTTGCTAATATTTTATGTAATAGCTATATAATATTTTTATTTATGAGATTATTATAAAAAGGGGATGCTTTGGATATATAAATGATATTCTCACAGATATAAGGTAAAACTTGTACTAATAGGACAACTTCTTTTGGTTGTGACTGCTAACATCAGTAAAATTATGCACAACTAATGCTGGGTTTCAACAGTATTGAATTCCTTGACAGAACAGTGCTTCAATTAGCTTAAAAATAATTGATCTGGAACTCCTTAGGTCTTTATCACTAGATAACCATAAATCCTTTTTTTCCGTAAATTTCTTTTTTTCTTGCTCAGTAACTTTTTTCTCCAGCTATGTTTTTTATCTCTATAGAAGAGAATGAAATTTTCCTAGCCAGAAATTTGCTCGTAATTTATTCCCTTTAACCTAGCCTTAAATGGTCTCTGAAAAATGTACAATAAAGATTCAGAAGACAGTCAATACATGTTACTCATTTGACTTAATTTCTCGGTATTTATTTGTAAAACTCTAAAAGGACAGATTTTACAATTATCATTTTTGACTTGATCTGCATTTTGAGAAAAAATATGTGAATGCTATGTTAAGAAAAGCAATTCTCTGTTGATAAATCACAAATTTTCCCATCAGAGTTCCTTTTTTCATTAAATAAATCAAACTTCTTTCTTAATTATTTATCCCACATTGTGTATCTGGGTAGTCCAGTACAGGCTCTTGTGGCCTTTTTTTTTTTTTTTAAAGTGATGTTATTCACCATAGAATTAATTTCACAGTTTTGTTCACAAATATATATTAAAATGATGTCTCAATGACATCCTGTCAACGGTTTTCGGGCTGGTTTGGCCCAGTTCCGTGACTAGCGGGGCGGAGGGATTTCGCAAAATCCGCGCCTCCAGAAAAGGGAATTAAAAACAGTGGCATGATCTGAGGAGAAACAAACTAATTTACTAGATATAGTATCAGAAAGCAAGATAACACACTATAATACAATATAACTAGAATTGAAGCTAATAAATCAAATATAATGAGAGAGAAAGATTGTCCGAAAGCTGGGTAGGCCTCATCATAACACTGAGGTGAGATGCGCAGTCTGGTCGAGCAGCAGGGAGAGAGTCTGACGAAGAAGAGCCAGTCAGATGACCTACCAAGGCCTTATATCTGTTCCCCCTGAGCAGAATGATAACAGCACAGCGAACAGTCTTCTGGGGAATGTAGTACTTCTTTTCTTTGGGGTTAAGTACCCAGAACACTTTAACTCCCAGTGCACTACATGATGTTATGATGTGGAATACTGATAACCAAAAATCATAAAACCATGACATTTCACCCCTTATTCCACATCACTACATCATGCTTAATATATACAAACAAACCATAATTAACAAGCATTAAACACACGCACACACAAACCTATATATATACATGGAATTACTGACTGCACTCCCCCAACATCAAATTCCCTTGTGGTACACATTGAACATCCCCATTTTTCTGCATCACCCACCAAGTGGACCCAGATCCCTGGGCAAAAACAGTTCCATGGAGAGGTTTGCCCTTCCCAAAAACTGGAAAGTCTCAAACCGCTTTTCCCGACATGTTCTTTACACGTACTACAGGGACCCTATCTCCCTTGACAGTATGTAGGGAGCTGGCAGGACCATCGCGATTGATAGATCCTCGAGTGTTGACCAACCAGGTGGCTTCTGCCAAATGCTTCTCCCAGTGCTTAAATGTTCTGCCACCCATTGCTTTCAGTATGGTTTTTAACAACCCATTGTATCGTTCAATTTTACCAGAAACTGGTGCATGATAGGGGATATGATAAATCCACTCAATGCCATGATCTTTGGCCCAAGTATTTACAAGAGAATTTTTGAAATGAGTTCCATTATCTGACTCAATTCTTTCTGGAGTGCCATGTTGCCACAGGACTTGTTTCTCCAGACCCAATATGGTGTTATGGGCAGTAGCATGGGGTACTGCATATGTTTTAAGCCACCCAGTGGTTGCCTCTACCATGGTAAGCACATAACACTTACCATTGCGAGATCGTGGCAAGGTGATGTAATCAACCTGCCACGCCTCCCCATATTTATACTTTTGCCATCGCCCTTCCCTCCAGTGAGGTTTCATCCTCTTGGCTTGTTTAATTGTGGCGCATGTGTCACAGTCATGAATATCTTGTGCAATAGCGTCCATAGCGTCCACCCCTCGGTCTCTAGCCCATTTGTGTTTTGCATCTCTTCCTTGATGGCCTGAAGTTTCATGGGCCCACCGAGCTAGAAACAGTACACTCTTGTGTTGCCAGTCCAAGTCTATTTGAGCCACCTCAATTTTGGCAGCTTGATCTACCTGATAGTTGTTTTGTTGTTCTTCACTAGCCCGACTCTTGGGCACATGAGCATCTACATGAGGCACTTCTACAACCGTATTCTTTATTCGGGCAGCAATGTCTTTCCACAGTTCAGCTGCCCAAATAGGTTTATCCCTTCTTTGCCAGTTGTTTTGTTCCCACTGCTGAAACTACCCCCATAAGGCATTTGCCACCATCCATGAGTCAGTGTAAAGATAAAGCATTGGCTACCTCTCCCGTTCAGCAACATCTAAGGCCAACTGGACAGCCTTTACCTCTGCAAATTGGCTTGATTCTCCTTTTCCTTCGGTGGCCTCTGCAACTTGTCATGTGGGGCTCCACATAGCAGATTTCCATCTGCGATGCTTCCCCACAATATGACATGATCCGTCTCTGAACAGGGCAAATTTCTTTTCATTTTCTGGTAGTTCATTGTATGGTGGGGCCTCTTTAGCACGTGATATTTCTTCTGCTGGTGATGTTACAATCTTTTTACCTTCAGGCCAGTCCATAATCACTTCTAGGATTCCTGGATGGCTGAGGTTCCCCATCTGAGCTCATTGCGTAATCAGCGCAATCCACTTACTCCAAGTGGCATCAGTAGCGTGATGGGTGGAAGGAACCTTTGCTTTAAACATCCAGTTTAAAGGCAGCTTGGATCAACCCATGGCAAATGGTTGGGCTGTGTTTCCACTCCTAGGGCAAACAGTTCCAGATATACTGAATGCCCCTCTAGGTGAAAGCAAACTGTGGCCTGCCTTCTGTGGCCAAAGGAATGCAAAAGAAGGCATTAGCAATGTCAGTGGTGGCATACCATTTGGCTGCTTTTGACTCCAGCTCATACTGGAGTTCTAACATGTCGGGTACAGCAGCGCTCAGTGGGGGTGTGACTTCATTCAGGCCACGGTAATCTACCGTCAGCCTCCATTCTCCACTGGCTTTACGCACTGGCCATATGGGACCATTAAAAGGTGAGTGAGTTTTGCTGATCACTCCCTGACTCTCTTGTTCATGAATCAACTTATGAATGGGGAGCAAGGAATCCTTGTTGGTGTGACACTGCCGTCTGTGCACCGTTTTTGTGGCAATCGGTACCAGTTACTTTTTCACTTGTAGCAACCCCACAACAGACAGATCTTCTGATAGGCCAGGCAAAACAGACTGCTGCTTAACACCCTCTGTGTCTACAGCAGCTATTCCAAAGGCCCATCGATACCCCTTGGGATCCTTGAAATATCCCCTTCTGAGGTAATCAATACCAAGTATACAGGGAGCCCCTGGGCCAGTCACGATAGCATGCTTTTGCCAGTCTTTACCAGTGAGGCTTATTTCAGCCTCCAACATAGTCAACTCTTGGGAACCCCCAGTCACCCCATGAATATAAATTGATTTTGTCCCTTGGTGACTCGAGGGCATTAGAGTGTACTGTGCAGCAGTGTCCACCAGGGCCTTATATTTCTGTGGTTCTGATGTGCCAGGCCATCTAATCCACACAGTCCAATCCCTTTCCCCCCCCTGGCTAGGGGCAGGGCCCCTCTATTTGTTACCTCGGTTGAGTAATCACCTTTTTGGAGAAGTTCACCTTGGTGGTTGATCTGTTTTGTAATTCTTTTATCCATGCCTGAAGTGCAGGAGTGGGTTTTTTATGCCACTTCTTCATATCTTCTCCATGGTCACGTAGGTAACGCCACAAGGCCATACGTGACATAGTCTTACTGTTGTCACTTGCTCAAGCAGGAGGACGTCTTCTTTTGATGGCTGAAACACAAGCTCGTAGAGGGGTTAAATGTAACTCAAAGTCTTGAAGTTTATTAATCAGTTCATTTATAAGGGGTCTTCTTTCCTCTCTGCCATTCATTGCTGCAAATGTACTGGCATACCTTTCTGGTGCAGTCTTTGTGAATGTATGCCACATATTTGGTGTACACCTGACTCTCTCAGAATCATGCTCTTGGTCTGGCTCGTCAGGAATGAAATTAGGGCTATGTAACATTTCCACCACAGCGTATTCTCTCAAATAATGGATGCCTTTTTCCATATCAGTCAATTCCTTTTTCTCAGGCATCAGATCGTCTTTGAAAGGGTATCTTTTTTTTTATGGCTAGCAGCATCTGCTTCCAGAGGGTGAAGGACCCATTCTGGCATGTACTGATACCTCTGTCAATGGCTGCGTCCCTAGCAATGCCACTCAGTTGGCAAGCTTCTCTACTATCTAGCCACACACTGTTGGCTCCATTGTCCCACCATCAAAGTAACCAGGTGACAATAGGCTCATTTGAGTGGCGTGAAAAATCTTTTCTCAGACTTAGACTTAGAATTTCATTCATTTTCAGAGATCAATCAACAATGGTAAGAATGTCTTGCTCACCTCTTACAGTGACTGCTTCCTCTACTTTCTCCTCCTCCTCTTTCTTCTATTCTAACTGAGTCAAGATTCGTTTTGTTTTCCGTCCTCTTATAGGGGCAACTGACATCGATTCTGGTGCCTCCTGTGGTTGATCAGGTTGGTCAGTTCCAATGCTCTCACTCTCCAGCTCAGCTTGGAGTCTGTCTCGCTCCATTATGAGGATATTTAGTTCAGATTCGAGCATGGCTTGATGAGACTGAATTCTGTTTAGTTCAGTTTGGAGACTGAATTTTGTGTGCTGGAGGGCATCTCGCTCAGCTCGGAGTACGTCCTATTTGGACTTGAGGATGTCCCTCTCAGACCGGAAGGCATCTTGCTCAGACTGGAGGGTGTCCCGTTCGGATTGGAGGTCTTTTCTCTCCACTAGGAGATTCTCTCTCTCAGATTGGAGACTGTCTCTTTCAGCTTGGAGACTCTCTCGCTCATTTTGTACTGTCTCCCTGAGACTCTGCCTTTCAGCTCTCAGACACTCTCTCTCAATTTCAAAAACTCTCTCCCTCTCTGGGACTGTATTGAATAAGGCCCAATAAGAATTAGCCAGGCCCCAAATCATTTGTGCATCCTCAGATCTGCCTGAGCCACAACATTCCTGTCTCAAATATCTGTTTAGGCTCTCGGGGTCTTCCAGGTGTTCAGGAGTAAAGTTCCATGACACCGAAGATGTCCATCTCTCTAAAGTCTCTCCCAAGCCTCTCCACACTCCCTGACACTCAGTATTCTCTGATTCTGGGGAAGGCTTCTTCAAAATATGATAAATACAAATACTGAGTGGCATGATGAGTAGTACATTCAGGGAGACTGACACCATGATCAGATGAGCATTCAAAAACTGCATAAAGGACTCAAAGGAGAGACTGGGAGCCTGCTTAAAAATCAAAAGTTCTGTAAAATTAGCAGCTCCCTCTGCAAACAGGTGTAAAAGAGAAAGAGGAATCTTTTTTTTTTTTCCTCTTTACAGAAGTAAGTTTACAAATATCTCAGAACATTGGCAGTCTGCCTGGACTTTCAAGGTCAAGTTTTCAGTGAGCACCTGTGACAGAGAGATAAAATTTCCCAAGGAAGCTCTCCGAGAGCAGAGAGAGAGATTTGTTCTAAAAGCTAAAAAGCAGCTTTTGCCCACATTCTCCACCAAGAATGTCGACAGTTTACTGGGCTGGTTCGGCCCAGTTCCGTGAGTAGCAGGGTGGAGGGATTTTGCAAAATCCGCGCCTCCAGAAAAGGGAAACGGGGGAATAAAAAACTATTGTCAAAAATACTGAAATCTCAATTTCCTACAACATTCAATAAAGAAAATAATATTTTTCAGAAATTAAGCTTTGGCTGAATAAAACACAGCTGCAGTGCCCTGCACTGTAATTTATGTTGACATAGGTAATAAAGTATTCCTTCTGGAGATAAAATTATAATGCTAGAAAAAGTTTTGTAAGACTAGAAAAAAATGATTTATTTACTGTCTATGTGACACCAGGCAGAGCTTATGTTAGCAAATTTATAAAAGCCACCAAAGGAGATATCAACAATACTGCGGAATAGTTATTAGGGTAGCTTTTTACTGATGCATTATTTTGGAACATGCTCTCTCAGCTACTGTATTTTATTTTTTCATTGTGCAAAATCCTATTGCAGGTTCCATTTGTGTAAGATTTTTCACCAGTCTTTTATTCTCTTGTACTTCTAGATTAGATTATTGCAATGGAAAGCACCAGGCAGACGCCACATGGACAGTTCAGTATAGAACATCAACACATACACTGACTAAGCTAGAACAAGATAACATCACACTTTGATAAGATCATGGGCTGTTCCTGCTAGCCCTTTAGGAGCACAGAACATGTCACGAGTGTAATCTGTGGCTCACATCCCCACTGAACTTTTTAACACGTCACACCAACTCATACAAGATCACTTCCCAGAGTTTCTGTAGAAAGCATATGTACTGAGTGAAGAAGCACTTTTCTTAATGTCTGATGAAAATTGTACAGAGCACTGCATAGATGAAAGACGTGATCTGTGACCGCTGTGAAGTTCTTATGAATTTTAATAAATGGCATGTGTGCTCTGAAGTATATGACACTTTTACTGGTAATTTGTCAGCTAGTTTTCAAAAGAAGAAATTATAGCTGGTACTTAGAGAAAGCGTAGAATTTAAATTTGTTGTTTAAANAAACAGAAGAAGTAGGAGTTAGGCTAATACCAACATCCTAAAAATACTTATTCTTACTGTACAAATAACTTTTATGATTATTATTAATTACTACTTGATCACAACAGAGCAAGAATTCCAGGTAGCACCCTGCTTAGTCACACTTAATGCTACAGCAACCAGAATTAATGTTTGCTTTTATATTTCTACAGTAGAAATGCATGCAATTTAACCTAAAAAAGAATAAACTTGTTTTAGAAATAGTCCCAGCCTTACATGGAAGAAAATGAAGTCAGAACTTTCAAATAAACTTGAGCTTTTTCCCCCAAGTTGTTGTTGAGCCTATAAGCAATCTGTGCAATTATCCCCAGATGGGAGTGACATTAATTAGTCTTTGGCAGGGCTGCATCCATTCTGGGGAGTTATATTCATATGATTTGCATTAGACTACATTTAAGCATCTAAGCGGATATTAAAAAAAAAAAACATTAACAGTAAAATTCCATACAGTTAATGAAAAGAGGAAGGGATTTGCTATGGTGCCAGTTTCAGTCCTATGTATAAGCTTTCTCCTTTCTGTAGCAAGTTAAATAATAAAGTGAAGGAAACCAGACAGATTTTGTCCAATTACTGGCAAATCATCAATTAAACAAAACTTGGTTTTTATCATATCTGATAGCTGTACATATACAGTATCATAATGAAGCAAATTTGAAATATTAATGATCAGTTTATTAAAAATACATGAACTTTGCACATACAGAATTTTACTCAGTTTCAGATTCGAATGCAACTTTAATTGAGTAACTTTGCTATGAAAAAAACTTTTTCTGGAAGATTTTATTTACAAATATTAAAAATAGTCATCTTACTCCCTCAAAATATTGTTTCTTTAGCACCTTTGTTTGAGAGGGGATGGACTGTGTGAGTGTTTGCCTATAACACTATTGAAGGTGACTTAAATAGAGCACTGATGTAGCAATAAGTGTTTAATTTTTCTATTATCTTTTTTGACACTTTTCAAGTTCTCAGTGGACAATAAATATTTCAAGATCTAAAGCTGCTCTCCTACATTATACATAAATTGTTATTTAAACTATAGATTTAAAAGGAAAGCTAGAAAATTGTATTGCTGGTACGTAAAATGGTGGAAGTTCACACATCCTCCATAAAAGATAATTGGAGCCTTCTTTACTTTATGAAGCAAGCTCAGGGGCAAGAATACCATCAGGTATTATTTTGAAATTTTAGTCCAAAAGATCTGATATTGTATGTTTTCAGTATTCCATAGCATTACATGTAGGTAAATTTTACCTAGCTAGTCACAGAATAGATACTATTTTTAAAAGCTGTTAGACTTCCATCTAATTTTTATATATATATATATATATATATTCAGTCTTCTGATCTGATAGGGGCTCAAAATAGAAGGAATTTCTTGTAGAAATATCAGACTATGAAGTAATCTTATAGGGTTCTACAAATCTAAAGGACGGTTCTGTCAGACTACTAGGTCATGTTGTGATTATGATGTCGAATGTTGGCATTTTGTCACTGTGGAAACAGTTTACGTATCTACTTGATTAAGACAGAATAGAAAATAGGAATAAATGAAAACGTTCCCTACAAAGGTAGGGCTACAATTTTTCTGTTGTCCAAAGATTTACTTTTTCTTATGTTATTTGACCCATTCTCTCTCTCTTAATCTAAAGAAATACATACAATAATTCTTCTAACTTTCCTCTGTTACTAGACAGAGTTGTTTGGTGCTTGTTTGTCTGTTTTTGTTGCTGTTGTTGTTTCTTTCACCCACATCTAAATGACATTTTTTTAGTGGTTTAAAATGATTTGATTTTCATTTTCCTACTGAAAAATAACAGCAAGTCAGTTTTAATTCTATTTTCAATCAGACTTGGAAAGCTGAAAAATTATCTTCTATAATTTGATGAAAATACTAGCTATGGAATAATATGGAACTTTCTCACACCTGCAGATAACCATGCTATATCTATGAAGATTCTACACAAGAAAAAACTGGCAAAATCAGATTTTGTAGTATAATCTGAGAGGAAGGTGATTCTTGAGAATAAACATTTACTTAGTCTGCCAAATAAGTATCAGAGAGTCACAAAGAGACTAACCTGTACAGAAATGTGGATGTGCAGTAGGTGTTTAAATAAATAAATAAATAAATAAACAAATAAATAAATAGTAGAATCTGTTCTTGTATTAGTCTCCTGCCTGATAACTGAAGAGACATCAAGGAAAACTGATAGATATCACTGAGATATTTTTCTTCAAAATAAAATGTGGGGAAAGAATGTGGATAGTGCGGTATTCTACATGCCTCTAAAAGGAAGGCCGTTTCTTCATCTACTAAATGGTTTGAATTCATATCTCCTTTGTTGATAGACAAAATATGCTAGTATGGTAAGCCAAAGATTTTGACTGGAAGTGAGAAGGGGGTGCATATCACTGTGAATCGTATCTGATTCTAAAAATCAGCAAGTAGTTACAAGTTGCCAACTTCAGTAGACATTCAAAGAAAAAAATCGTCATGTCTGTGTTTGGATAGTAATGAAAGTTTAAGTACCAACAATGTTTTGCAATATTTATGATTCACAAATCACTGTGTGAAGTAAGAAAAATAACATTCTTACCAAAAATCCTTGAAAATTGGGCAAAAGTGGAAGCATCTATGCATTAAGAACTGGAAATAAATTTTATTGTACTATTTCTTTATTTATGTAGACATTTCCCATTTAAAATGTAAGAAAACAGCTTATATGTTGGTAACTGAAATTATTAAATAATTCTATGCTAAATATGTTATTTCCTTTCAATGTGAAAACTGTTGTTTAACTGTTACAAGAAAGGGAAAACTTCATTGTTTAGCTTTGTCATAATTTAGAGGTATAAAGATTAATAGATTGTAACTACACAGTTGAGAAATATCGAATGTTTTACTTTAAAACAGAAAATAAATGCCCAATTTCTAAAAAGCTCGTTTATATATAATCTTGTTGAACTGGGTGCAATGAGGCAAGGAATTTGAATGCCTGCCTATATGTCAAAGGCTGGTTTGGCTATTTGTATTATAGTTACCCACAAACTGCATTCCTAACAAGTGGTTACATGAGTTGAGAATAGTATTATCTGCAGGAAATTCAAAAAGGCCCTTACTACTGACATGAAATTCATCGATTACATTTCTACCTCCTCTATCTGTTAACGTAGTATTTCTTTCATTGCATAGGAGGTTGCACTTTAAAAAGGTTTTCAGGTTGAGTTTAAGAAACAAGGAGCATTTACTGCTCTTCATGTTTAGGAAGTACTGGAAAGGTAAATGTGGCGTTAAAAACAGCACAGACTTTTAGAAAAATTTCCAATGAGAAGGTGACTAAGAACCTTAATATTTGTGTTGTTTAGGTTGAATGTAAAGTGTAGTTTCTATTGTTTTGGTCTTACTTGATACCCTCTTTAAGTCAAAGAGATTACTAAATGGATGATATTACTTGATCTTATTTTGTATTACATTTTATATATTAGTAAATATCAAAGAGCATCTGAGCTTTTATTCAGATATTTTTGTCCTCAAAAAAGGCAATTGATTTTCAAAGTCTGTCTTCATCTTCTTCGTCTCTGCAAATGCCTCTTTTTCTCTCTGAATTCTTACACTAAAATGGATCCTGTTATGTCCCACATCCTCTCCTCATTTACTGTCAAGTGTCTGTGTTTCTGTGGCTTAGTTAAATGCATAGACACAGATACGATACTTAGAATACTGTTTTTAACCTTAAACAAAAGATTTAATAGATACTCAATTTGCTATAAACTAGTAGGGATTTTATTGATTTATTTTTATTTTTTTACTACTGCAAGATTTAAGTATGCTTTGGAATAGCAGGTGATAACATTAAGTTCATCACTTGTTGAAATACCCATAAGTAAGATAGAAAGAGAAAATAGGCAAAAATACATCTGGAAGAGGACCACAAAAAGAATCTCTCTGTGACCTCAAAAAAAACAGGGTGTCAGGTGCCTGTTTCAAGTTCCTGGACACAGCGCAGTCTGGGAAGCAAATGGTAGATCTCGCTGTAGATTTCCATTTTGTAATGGAAGATATTGGGTCAGATTATTTTCAGAGGTTAACACTAAAAGAACAATTGAAAAGGATCATAGCTACAAGGAAAGCTGTGATAGGCATGTATATATAAAAAATAAATAGATAAAAGTTAAAATGAAAATCACTAGATGCCGGTTGCCCACAGATTTTCAGAAACGAACAAGACATGGTTTTCAGAAACATTATGCAGCTTTGATTTAGCCAGTCTTCAAGCAGGAGTTTGGTCTAGCCTCTTTATGAAGGTACTTTCCAATCTCAGTTTTTCTGTGAGTTTTGATAGCTAAAAAATACATTTTATTTTGGTGATATTTTGGTACTTACTTTGTTTGCTTATGTATGGTAGTAGAGCATGCAACAGTTCACTGTATCAAACAGGAGGATAATTTTATAACTTTTCCATAAAACAATTTGTAAAGTCTTGCTAATATTTTATGTAATAGCTATATAATATTTTTATTTATGAGATTATTATAAAAAGGGGATGCTTTGGATATATAAATGATATTCTCACAGATATAAGGTAAAACTTGTACTAATAGGACAACTTCTTTTGGTTGTGACTGCTAACATCAGTAAAATTATGCACAACTAATGCTGGGTTTCAACAGTATTGAATTCCTTGACAGAACAGTGCTTCAATTAGCTTAAAAATAATTGATCTGGAACTCCTTAGGTCTTTATCACTAGATAACCATAAATCCTTTTTTTCCGTAAATTTCTTTTTTTCTTGCTCAGTAACTTTTTTCTCCAGCTATGTTTTTTATCTCTATAGAAGAGAATGAAATTTTCCTAGCCAGAAATTTGCTCGTAATTTATTCCCTTTAACCTAGCCTTAAATGGTCTCTGAAAAATGTACAATAAAGATTCAGAAGACAGTCAATACATGTTACTCATTTGACTTAATTTCTCGGTATTTATTTGTAAAACTCTAAAAGGACAGATTTTACAATTATCATTTTTGACTTGATCTGCATTTTGAGAAAAAATATGTGAATGCTATGTTAAGAAAAGCAATTCTCTGTTGATAAATCACAAATTTTCCCATCAGAGTTCCTTTTTNTGCTCCAGTTTCTGGCCGTTTCCCCTTGTCCTGTCTCCACACACTGCTGAAAAGAGTCTGGCCTTGCCACTTTGCCCCCCACACCTTAGATATTTATAGACCTGGATCAGGTCCCCTCTCAGTCTTCATTTCTCAAGACTAAACAGATCCAGTTCACTTAGCCTTTCATCATAGGGGAGATGCTCCAGGCCCTTCACCATCTTTGTGGCCCTCCGCTGGACTCTTTCCAATGTCTCTAAGCAACCTGTTGCAGTGTCTCATTACCCTCACTGTGAAGAATTTCTTCCTTAAAACTAGTCTAAATCTACTCTCTTCCAGTTTACAGCCGTTTCCCTTAATCCTGTTGCTACACGCCCTTATAAAATGTCTCACCCCAGCATTTCTGTAGGCCCCCTTCTCTTCTCCAGACTGAACAACCTCAACTCTCTCAGCCTGTTCTTACAGGGGAAGTGCTCCAGCCCTGTGATCAACTTTGTGGCCTTTCCCTGGTAGCAGAAAAAAAAGCATTAAAACAAGACCTATTTCCTGTTTCCTCACATATTTTCCCTGTTCCAATGTGGGTTAGTCAGTTATCCATAAGCTGTAGTTCTTCAGGAAAAAAAAAAAAAAAAAAAAAAATCTATTCCCTTCTGAGTTTTTGCAAGGATTTCAGCTCTTGTCAGGAAAAATTTGTACAAGTGCGGACTCTCCCTGGACTACAGTGTTTGTATCCTTTGCCATGGACTGCCTCCTCCTGCTTCTTCCCCTCTGAAATTGGTTTTCCCTCTGCCACCCATACAAACCGCACCCCCACTACCAAAGTCTTTCATATATGCAATATTAAATAAATTCACAGTTTAATAAAAACAGGTGAAAGACACCTTATCTCCCTCAAAACCATTATCTGCTTATGTCAAAGCCTTTTCATTCTACCACCTAAAACTGTATCATCGCTCACAAGCCTAAACAACAAGAGTTTTATAGTTACACATCCTGTCTGTTATCTTATGTTCAGAAATGCCTAACATTTCTTTTGATGGTTATCATTTATTTATGTATTTTGATGATCTTGCAGACCGGCTGTGCTGAATGTTATGAGGGTGGTTAAACAAATCATCATTGCTGTCTCTCAGCCCTACAGAATTTCCTGAAGTTACTATTTCTGATGCAGGAATAATCAAAGAATGATGTAGCCTGCACCTCAGTCACACAAGATTGTGCTCCAGATTTGTATTTGTAGCTGATGGAGTTAATTCTGCACACCAACCTTTTAGCTAAAATATATGATGGAGGAATTATAACTCCAATTGTGTTATCCCTACTGTGTGGGTAATAGCACAGTTAGTCATATTTATTTAAATCACTGTACAGTGACTGTCATGCAACAATGATTTAAAAGATAAGGGACATCTAACTATTTTATATGAAGAAAATACATTCTCAGTAATTTACTCCAGCTTTCCAGAATTCTCACTATGAAAATTTATCCTTCACCATTAGTACTTTGACAACATCTAAAAATCTCAGAATCACAGAACCATAGGGGTCAGAAGGGATCTTTGGAGATAATCTAGACCAACACCTCAGCTAAAGCATGCTGCCTAGAGGTGATTAAACAGGAAAGCATCTGGGAGAGTTCTGAATATCTCTATAGAAGGAGGCTCCAAAACTTCTCTAGGCAGCTTTTCCAGTGCTCGGTCACCCTCAAATAAAAGATGTTCTTTCTCATGTTCAGATGGAACTTCCTGTGTTCTAGTTTGCGCCCATTGCCCATTGTCCTGTCACTGGGCGACAACAAAAGGAGCCTGGCTCCATCCACTTGACTCCTGCCCTGTAGATATTTAAAGCATTGATAAGATCCTCTCTCGGTCTTCTCTTATTCAAGCTTAACAGTCCAAGGTCTCTCAGCCTTTCATGGGATCATAGAATCATAGAATGGCTTAGGTTGGAGGGCTTAGGTTGGCAACCCTGCCAACCACCAGGTAAGGTTACCCAGGGCAGCAGCCAATCTGGCCTTGAATGCCTACAGGGATGGGGCATCCACAGCATTTCTGGGCAACACGTTCCAACATCTCACAATCCTCTGAGTAAAAAATTTCTTCCTAGAAGCTAACCTAAATTTACCTTCATTTAGTTTCAAGGCATTCCCCCTTGTCACTATCAGACTGTGAAAGAAGACTGCTTGTTAGCTCCCTTCAGATACTGGAAGACCATAATGACATCTCCCCATAGCCCTCTCTTCCTCAAGCTAAACAAGCCCAACTCCCTCAACCTTTCTTCATAGGAGAGGTGCTCCAGACCTCAGATCATCTTCATGGCCATCCTCTGGACCCGCACAAACAGCCCCACATTGTTCTTGTACTGGGGGCCCAGGCATGCACACAGTACTCCAGATGGGACATCACAAAGGCAGAGTAGAGGGGGACAATCCCCTCCCTCGCTCTCCTGGCCCACCCCTCTTTTGATACAGCCCAGGATACAGTGGCCTTCTGGGCTGCAAGTGCACTTTGCTGGCTCGTGTCCAGCTTTTCCTTCATCAGGACCCCCAAGTCCTTCTCCACAGAGCTGCTCTCAGTGAGTTCTTCTGTCAGTCTGTAGTCCTATCTGCAATTGCTTCAGTCCAATTACAACAACTTTCCTCACGAGAGATGTTCCAAGCCACTAAACATCATTGTGGCCCTCTGCTGGACTCTGTCTAGAAGTTCACTGTCCTTCTTGAACTGAGATGCCCAGAAATGGACACAGTAGTCCAGATGTGGCCTCTCCGAGGCAGAGTAGAGTGGAGGATCATTTCCCTTAACCTTCTGGCCACACTTCTTTTATTGCACCCCAGGATATCATTGACCTTCTTGGCCACAGGGGCACACTGCTGGCTCATGGTCAACCTGCTGTCCACTAGGACATCCAAGTCCATCTCCACAGAGCTCCTCTCTAGCAGATCAGCCTCTAACCTGTAATGATGCATACAGTTATTCCTTCCTAGATGTAGGACTCTACACTTGCCCTGGTTGGACCTCATAAGATTCCTCACAACCCAGCTCTCCAGTCTGTCCAGGTCTCACTGAATGGCAGCACAGTTTTCTGGTGTATCAGCCTCTACTCTCAGCTTTGTATCATCAACAAACTTGCTGAGGGTGCATTCTATCCCTTTGTCCAGGTCATTGATGATGTTGAACAAAACCAGACTCAACACTGGGAACACTGCTAGCTACAGGCCTCGCAATTATTTTGAGCACCACTGATCATAACAATCTGAGCTTTGCGAGTCAGCTAGTTTACAATCCACCTCACTATCCATTCATCTATCCTACACTTCCTAAGCTTGCTTAAGAGGATGTAATGAGAGACATTGTCAAAAGTCTTGTGGAAGTCAAGGTCCACAGCAGTCACTGCTTTCTCCTCATCTACCCAGCCAGTCATGACATCATAGGGAGAAGGTGGAGAACATGCATTTATAACTCCCTTAAAGAGTACTGTATACAATCTCATAGTATATCTTGCTGATTAAAATAATGTTTGAATATACCCCAATAAATTCTGTAATCAACAGGCAAACTTTCAGAAACTTATTAGGACAACTTGATCCTCCAATGAACTCATCTTTTTAGTATGGGTTGTGAAGGCAGACTGTGATCACAACTAGGATTCTGAATATGAGAGGTTGGGTGGGATGAATCTGGCTACATGACTTCTCAAATCTCTCAGAAAGGCTGAGACCAAACTTGGAATTGATTTAGATAATGCAATTATAATTAAGTTTGAAAGTATTGCTGGCAATCAAGCATGACTGGAAGTGCCACTTGTTTTTATGCCTGTAGGTGAGCATTGCCTCCTTTCTTTATACAAAAGAATATCTTATATCTCTATGTATAAGAAATTTTGTAGGAATTATCCATAGAAAAAGATTTTCTCTGTTTTGTGCTACTTCTGCATCATGCCATCAATGAAAGATGTAGAGTTTTTTTTGTTTTTTTTTTTTTTGTTATGTTTGGATTTTAAGCTGAAAATGTTAGACAAAGCTATAGTGAGACCATCTGCTCTGTGGGTTGGAAGAAGGATGGAGGAGGGAGGTAGACTACTGAGTTAACTTTATTACAAAAAATAAGGTAGTAAGGTAAATGACAACTAAGTAAGTGGGTCATAACAGGACTGAGATGGTATTGGTGATGGGGGGAGTAAGGGGATGAAAGGGGACTGAGAAGATGGTGCAGTAACCTTACACAGTGATATTAATTGAAAGTCCCTTTGGCATCTATGATTTTCTCACAACAGCTTTCCTTTGTCAATCATTATATTTAAAGGACTTTAATGATGAGTCTTAATCAGACTAACAACAGAAACATTGTGAAGATCTTCCTACTTACAGATTATATAATTATAGAACAGGATGATAATTTCATCATCCTTATAAATAAAAACACTGTGTTATTTCACAGGACTGCTCTAAACAAGGAGTATTTGGCATGGTGATTCAAAAATTCAGCAGTGGCAGAGACCCCTTTTAAATAAGAAGAAGGTGGCATTACATTATCTTTTTTTCCTTTATTTCAATATATTTTAGAGAAATTGATGATATATAGAAAACCCAGTTGCTGTGATGGCAAACACAGAAAAACTATGAATTCAAAAATAATTTGTTCTTAGTAACAATAAATGCTATGAAACATTAGAAAACAAACTGATTTAAAGACTTTGTCCTTGGAAAAACATTAATTGGGTTAAAATGCTGTTTTGCAAAAAAAAAAAAGTATTTATTGTGTTTAGAAGGACTTAGATACTTTGTTTGATGAAAACAACATTTTCTATTTAAAACTTTTTTATTTTTTATTTTTTCTAACCAAATGGTCTAAATGAAGTTTCTTAAAAATTTTAGACCTGTCATGGTTTTATGATTTTTGGTTATCAGTATTCCACATCATAACATCAAGTAGTGTACTGATAGTTAAAGAGTTAACGCTCCAGTTCTGGGCACCTGTCTGGAAGATAAGAAGAACTACATACCCCAGAAGACTTTGCATTCAGAGAGAGGATATAAGCTTTCATAGATTACCCGACCTTCCCTTTTTAATTCAACTTTCCTCCCTTGCTGCTCGACCCGACTGCACGTCTCACCTCAGTGTTATGATGAGACCTTCAGTCTTCGGACATTTTCTCTCTCATTATATTTGATTTATTAGCTTCAATTCTAATTATATTGTATTATAGTGTGTTATCTTNAAAAGCATCCACTAACAGATAGTGGACTCTAAAATACAGCAAGGCAAGCAAGACCCATGAAAACTGCAGGAGCATACCAATTAGCAGCTGAAGAGCTGTAACAACTATGCATTTGGTCTAGCACACTCCATACTCCAGTCAAATCTGTCATCATCTCAGGTTCTTCCAGTCCTGTGTTGAGTGCAGGACTGCTGTGGTTTAACCCTGGCAGGCAGCTCACTACCACACAGCTCACTCAGTCTCTGCAGTGGGGTGGGGGAGAGAACCAGAAAAGTAAAAGTGCAATAACTCAAGAGTTGAAATAAAGGCAGGTTAATAATAAAGAAAAAGCTATGCATGCAAACAAAACAAGGAATTCATTCACTACTTCCCATCATCAGGCAGATGTTCAGCCATTACCAGTATAGCCCTGCTGATCAAATGTAATGATTTCTTGAGAAGACAAACACTCCAGATGTCTTTCCCTTCCACCTTCTTTATGCCAGTTTCATTGTTCAGAACTGTGTCATATGGTACGGGATATTCCTTTGGCCATTTGGTCAGCTGTCCTGGTTCTGTCTCACCTCATCTCCTTTGCACCCCCCATCTCCTCACTGGCAGGGCAGCACAAGACGTTGAAATGTCCTCTCTCTAATAGAACTTCTCTGCAACGAGTAAAACATCAGTGTGTTATCAACATTATTCTTGTCAAAAATCCAAAACACAGCATTATCCAAACCTCTGTGAAAAAATTTAACGCTGTGCCATCCAAAACCATGACAGTTCCTCTGCAAGATGGCTTTATTCTGTTGGTTTTATAGCTACTGTCATGTCTTATAAATATTATTCCAACCTTTCTCTATAAAGTTCAACAGTAATGACAAATTAACAGTACTGTAGTACATCTAGTACTGTAATCTCCCTGTATGGAAAGTGGATCAGTGAATTTAAGTTTTATGTACTGTGATTAGCACGAGATACATTTCAATCAAATAACTTTAATTTACCAGAGCAAAGTGTTGAATTAAAACCCTGACTGGCTCACAAATGATTACCTCATAAACAAAAAAATATGGTTAGAGATTCTCAAAATCAGTGGAGAGCATCTTTCAGAAGCTCAGCTCTACAATGGGTCAAAATACAATGCAAAAAAACGAAAGTGGCTTCAGCAGCTATTTCTGAAGGATTAATTGGATATAGAGGGGGATTGTCACCTCATTCCATAAAGGCATCTCTGCAGAACCTCATCAGGCAGTCTCCACAAAAGGTTAAAAGCTCTATGAGCCACAGTTTCAAAACTTCTTTCCTATGAATTGATGCAGATTAAAGAAAGTCTTAGAGGCTTTCTCTTCATCAAAGGGCATCAGCTTCCCAGGTGATTTGTCTGCTCCATGTGAAACAGAACTTGGAACTTTATACCTGAAAATTTGTGAAAACAGCAAAAATAGTTTATCACTTCAAAATCTTTTCTGAGATTGCCTAACGAGCTCTTCATCAGGTTTGCCTTCTATCTGCTCATGCTGATTTCAAGGGATTGGAATCATTTGAATATCTAGAGTAGTACTTCAAGTGATATGGACATGCGATAGAAGAAGCTCTCTATGCTTTATCACAAAAGGAAGGATCATTTTTAAATGATTTCATTCAGAACCTCATTAGGGAAGGGAGGAAAAAAGGAAGAAAATATAGGTTTTCTGAATTATCAGATGTGCTCATTACAAATCCTCCTTTTTTATTTTTTGCCTAGTATTTACTTCATACCAAAGTTACTTAAAAGTGTTCTCTGCTCCTATATACATATTTCTATGTAATAATTACTGCCCTGCCAATAGCAAGAAAAAAGACTGTCAAGAAAGACTGAGAATGTTGTGATTTAATCAGTGTAAATTCTTTTAAAAATGATACATGCAGAAACTGGCCAGCAGTAACTCATCTACTGCAAAACATAGAATCATAGAATGGCCTAGGTTGAAAAGGACCTCTAGTTGAAAGGATCATCTAGTTTCAACCACCCTGCCGTGGACAGGGTTGCCAATGACTAGACCAGAGGCATATCTAACCTTGCCTTAAATGCCTCCAGAGATGGGGCATCCACAACCTCCTTGGGCAACCTGTTCCAGTGCATCACCACCCTCTGAGTGAAAAACTTCCTCCTAATATCTAACCTAAATCTCCCCTGCCTCAGTTTAAAACCATTCCCCCTAGTCCTGTCACTATCAACCCATGTAAACAGTTGCACCACCTCCTGTTTATACTCCACCTTTAAGTACTGGAAGGCCACAATGAGATCTCCCCGGAGCCTTCTCTTCTCCAAGCTAAACAAGCCCAGTTCCCTCAACTTTCTTCATAGGAGAGACACTCCAGCCCTCTGATCATCTTAGTGGCCCTCCTCTGGACCCATTCCAAGAGCACTGTGTCTTTCTTGTGCTGGGGGCCCCACACTCCAGTACTCCAGATGGGGCCTCTGTCTTGCTATAATTCATAGGTGGGAGAGGAGGTTCTTTTAGTATATGTATACCCAACTCAGCAGGTCAAATGTTAGCCCGACCAGTTTATTACCAATCCTAGTCATTTAGGGAGATGGGGAAGGGAAGATGGGTGATAGAAAAGATAAAAAATAAAAGAAAGAGGTCTTTGTAAAAAGCAAGAGAGAGAGTCACCACCATGGATTCCAGCATTACTCATAGCTCAGATGTTGATCTTCAGTAGTGATGGGTCAACAGGGATTGTTGTTCAGTTGACAACGATGACGGCGACTCTTTCCAACAGCAGTACAAGCTTCTCCCAGCCTGTACAAATACCTGGGATTGCCCTGGCCCAAGTGCAACACCTTACACTTGGCCTTGTTGAACCTCATTAGGTTCACATGGGCCCACTTCTCCAGCCTGTCCAGCTCATTATTTGTTTCACAACAATTAATGAATTCTCATGTGAATTCTAACTCCATTAATTCTATTTCAAAACTTATAATTTGACACAAGAGAGTGAGAATGCAAAAAATTATCATATAAGATTTGTATTACTAAACTGCAGGTAAACATATAGTCATAAAAGAATAAGAACTTCTACTTCCTAATTCATTTTATTCAAAAATAGACCAAGTGAGCCATACTTGAAATATTACTATTTCATTCATTCTCCACTTTATCTGATTATTATCTCCTATTTGTTTCCAGCCCTTCAGAAAGAGAATGTTGAAAAATGATGCTTCTATGCATCATGAGAATGATGCTAGTGTTGTGACTGAATTAATGGATATCATTACTAATTTCAACCTAACTACTGCTCTTTTGCTTCCTAAGTATGCATCTGTCTCAGCAACAATCCAACAGTTCTATAAGTGTGTGCTTCAGTTTAGCCATGTGAAAAGGTCATATGAAATCAGCAAGACTGCTCACTACCACACAAATGAAAGTATGAGTGCTTTTTTGGAAAGGTGCCTAGAACAATATCTTATATTTTCTCCATCTGAATGGTAACATAGAATTTTTGGACCACCTGTTAACAAAAGAAACAAAAGAAAAAAATTATCTTCTCCTTCCTGTGACCTCTCACTTGTCCTCTGTAGAACAACTCATATTATTCATTATTTGACAAATAGTGATAGTCATTGCTGTTTCTGTTCTTGGAATACCTCCCAAAATCATCCTATCCTGCATGTAAGTACATTATGTTTAGACAAACTTTGCATTCAAAGTAGCACTGAGGAACCTTTTTTAATTGTCTGGTTAAAGTTGAATATCTAGCTTAATTACTAATGCCCCTAGAGGAAAATGTAAGTTTTATCTTATGTTCCCTTAAGCCTTGAAGACATATTGAGCAAATAACTCATTTAGAATGTGACTGAACTAGTGCTCTTCTCTTACTGAGTTATAAATGCTTAAATTATTTATAATAGCAATGCTGACACCATCTCAAGTACAGTGGCATGAACAGATTGCTATGAAAAGGACGATTCTGTTAACTTGCTAAATTCATTATATTTGTCTTGCTTTAAGTTTTTTAACACTCAGGTAACAATATTAATGAGATGCTATTATTCTTAGCTGTTATAGGCAACTTAATTACATTTTGTTTGCTCAAGTAGCAAGACAAATTATTCTAAATCAGATGCAAGTTTCCATCAGACCAAAGCAAAATATATTTTTGCATGTGCTACATCAAATGCTGCATCAGAAATGGTAATTCTTAGACAGACATTCATTTTAGTACTATTGATGATTTTTATTCCATTTTATACATGATGGAAACTAAAGTGTGTCACAAAGGAAGAGGAGAAAATGTGTTGAAGTGTCTCCAATGTTTCTAAATCCTGACAAAATATTCTAGGCAAGCATAGAACATAGCCTAGCCTACCTACTGTATAAAAGTACCTTTGAGTTTAAATTTTCAAGATCACTTAGAACTTATTTACACTTATGTACAATATTAGTTGTACTTTGCAGGATTATTTACATGTCCAAGGTGGACACTGGAGCTCTTCATCTGTTGTATTACTATTTTCAAGAAGGTTCATAGGTTCATTGTTTCTACATTTAGTTACTT
>JACDJE010000013.1:0-203566 GCA_016647715.1 Pavo muticus
GCATTGGGAGTTAAAGTGTTAACACTCTAATCCAGCTACCTGCCCCTACACGTCATGGAGGGGTGGGCTGGGGGTGGTGCTGCTTCTTTGGATTCTCAACGAAGAGGCAAGTGCTCCGTTAACTCTCTCTCTCCACTTTGTTTGATTTATCCATCTCAATTAGATTGTATTATATTATATTATAGTTAGTAAAATAAGTTTACCTCCCTAGAGGTCTGTTTGTTTTCTTTCCTTTCCTTTTCCCTTCCCCTTCCTCTTTGGGGGGGGGCTGGGAAGGGGGCCCTTGGGCCCACTGTCCCTGTCACAGGCATAGACTGGTCCAGGTAACCCAGTGACACATTCTCTCTCTGTTTTTTGAGCTCTCTAAGTCAATTTTTTAAGAAAATGGGACTAGAAATTCAAATAACATATAGGATGAATAGAAAACAGAATTTCAGAGTAGTGACGTTAATTGCAAGTTGATAAAGGGTGGTGAATGCTCCCACAGTTCAAAGATTAGTAGTTCCCAAAAACCTAAAGTTATATTGTTATTCTTTTTCACCTTGACATCAATGCTTTTGTATCTTATGATGTGGACCTTCTGGATCCAAGGAAGCCTCCTATCAGCCTCAACTTTTCATCGTTAGGATTTATGTGCAAAAAATAAAAATCACAACTGAACTGATAGTTATCAGTCCAGTTTATTACCTCATCTTGACATGGTTTTGTATGCTAGCAAATAAATGGTTTCAGTGAATTTTCTATTTTAAAATAACAGAAAATACATTCAGTCGTGTAAAAAGCTTTGACATTCTGTCAAAAATATAATTTTATTCATTTATTTTATCATGGTGCACAATCTGATGTTCACATAGATACTGAAAGATTTACACTGAGATTACGAAACAGCTTATTTTAGCTAAAGGCTGAAAAGAGTAGGATCTGAGAAGTCTAAATCCAGATTCACATGTTCTGCATTCTATAATTTACTAAAATGTGTAACTTTAACCACATTTTAGCCAATTTTTTCTGGAGAGGATATTTCCTACACAATGTTGGATGGGGAAATAGATTATTATCTTTTTAATCAGCACTCTGGGTTTAGGTTCTTCTAAAATTTCTAAAACGTAAATTAGCAGTGAAATCTCAATAGCTGTTTAAAATGGGTCTACCTAAATTAAACTAGGTATGCTTGAACTTCAGGGAAAAAAAGAAAAATAATTAGCCCTAAAATGTTATGCAAATTACCTTTTCAGTTTTTGGTTTTCTTTTCTTTCTCTGATAGACACACGTATGTGTAAAACTTTAATTAAATATGTAAATATGTAGATTCACAGACTTAAAACAGATTACTGTATGCAGTGCTTACAACTTTCATATGAAATGTGGAGCTCATCATTCAGTCCATGCTCAGATGAAAGTTTATGAACGGATTTTTTTAAGCTGCCTTTTGTTTAAATAAGGCCAATTTTATCCTTTTACAATTTCCCTTCAGTTGGAAAACCTGAGCTGCAGGCAGCACTGCTTTGATGGTAACATGCACAGTGATGCCTACCTTGCTCATGAAGAAGGTTTCAGTGACAGAAAGAAATATGATAATCAGTGGAGAAATAACTTCATTCTAAGGAGTGCAAAGCAGATATCTTCCCATGGCGCAAACATAAATTTGCAAAATATTCCCACTCGAGCAAAAGTTCCCGAAACTGAGGAATTATGCTTCAGGATACACTGAGTACAGATGACCTCAAAAAATATCTGTGTTGAAAGGGACTCATATAGCTAAAGTAATACAGTGATTGTAAGTTCAGAGAGTCTGTCTATAAAAGTAATACAGCCATCATTGTAACATAGTGTGAAGGTAGAATAGTGCTGAAGAACGAGCAATGAAGGCAAGAACTTGCGTTGGCATGCTAACTTATGTCAGCCTTATATAGTGTCATGAAAAATATTTTTGTGCTGACAAAAGACAAATTTGGCTAGATTCATATCAGGGAGAACCATTTCTGGTTTTGCCTTTCGTTTATCCAAACACACCACTGAAAGTGTAGATGTTCTGAAGCAGATATGCTAAGCTTGGTTCAAGTGTTAAATACCAAGATATTGGGGCCACGAGGTGAGAGTAATTTCGGAAACCAGAAAAATTAAATAGCTTTTATTTTAACCCGATAACTTTCTCAATCCAGTTTACAGTGGTTATTTTTTAATTATTATTTAAAACAACAACAACCTAATTCCCTTAAAAGTGCAAAATCATAAAATTAAGAGGACTTATTACTGATGCACTTGTACAGTTTGTAAGCAATGAGTGCCAATATGCAGTATAACTAGGTCCCTGCAATTTCCTGTCAGGTCCAAGTTTTCAGGTTATTATTAAATGTCATTGCTTTAAGCTTGCTGTGGGCAAAAGGTGCTGGGGTAAATTAAGTACAACAATCTCCTACTTTCCTTTCCCAAGACATGTTCCTAAGTTGTTTCCTTCAACTTCCATGAGACCTGTAGGTACTTAGAATATGTTTCCATCTAGCAAATCAATCTACACTATGCATCTGCCAAATACGTGGAAATACAAACTAGATTTTGGCTGACATCTCTATCTCAGCATGACAAATGCTAAAAATCTCTCCATCTCTCAAAAATTAAGTAGAAAAAAGCAGTAGAAATCCCTAATATTGGTTAAAATGTCAGTTGAATTAAATGAGAGTGGTGTGATCTCTACCCATGAGGGGAGAAAAAAAGCAGAGCAGGTATGTTAGAGGTGTAAAAAAATATTGAGTTTCACACATAGCTTGTAGGAGTTGACAAGAGTGCTGGCAGCTGCCTGGTCATGGGGGCAATGGGAACACAGGAAAATGCAGACAGTGCCTTGATACGGAGAAATGGGAGAGAAACAAACAGAGCAGGGCAATGGATATATTTCCTGACTCGTTAAACCTCAAATTGCTTTGGCCTCAATTCTGAGTTCCCAGAACTGAGAAGGACCAAAATGATATTACCAAGGGAGTTAAGGTACAGTGAGTCTCCTTTCTTTACACAGATGATATTTTACAAGACAATATTGACTCCTATTGGACAGCAAACTGGAAAGCAGCAGCAAGGAGGAAGCAAAGACGGGGCCATTCACGTGTTCATCTGACAGACAGCATGGACAGGGTGCAGGCACTTTCTCTAGGGAGAGCTGCCCTTCTTCTCCTGGGCTGGGAAAACATAACCCCCTTCTGCTGACCTTCTTCATAAAATCTATCTGCCATCACTTCCCTTATTTTGCTAATATCTGACAGGCGCTATCCATCTCTCCTTTCTGCAGGCATAATTTACTACAAATAGATATAAATTTATATTTTAGGTACATTTGGGCATATGGTTGTGGCAATTGTAAACATCTGCGTGCACAAATCAACATTTAAAGTGGGTTTTCTTTATCATAAAACTTTCCCATGAAGACTGATGTAAAATTCTTTTCTTTTCTGTCCATTATCTAGCCTTTTGCTTACTCTGATTGATCATCTGGCCTTTCCCTACAACCAAATAATGGCTTCATTGTAGTGATGAATCTGTATGCAGAATGAAGTCTATACATACTGGGAGCCGGTCAGACAAAAAACAAAATATAAATTAAGATTTTAATGTGTAATCTCAGTTTTTTTCAGTATTAGCGTGAAGCTTGAGCAAGTGAATGAAAATATGATTCTACAGATACTATTTCATACCTTACTGCTGAAATTTTTAAGCTATATTGTCAATAATTTCCAGGTGATGAAAGAGAACGGATTATGGTTATCTTCAGTTTTGAACTATTATAGTGTTCTTATCTTTCGAAATTTTTTACCGGTTTAATTGAGATATCATTTTCTCTGCAAAATCAGCTTTAATAAAAAATGTTCTGACAACAGCGTCTTATACTATCTCAAGTATTTGAACTTTTCCAAGTAGTCAGTGTAATAACTCATGATCAGAGTCTGTCTTTCCAAATACAAAATTTTAGGGATAATTAGGGGTTTAACTGGTCAGTCATTGAACTCCAGTTCCCATATATTCTATAAGTATCCTTTTTTGGAATAATGTTTTATCCAATTGCCAATTTGATGAATTCCTGCTGTGTGGTTCAGGGGATGGTGCTGTGTTTGTTTCTTTAATCTGTTGCAATGGCTAAAATTTGTGATGGGTATTTTGATGCTAATTTTATGTGAATTGAAATAAATAAACTATTACAATAATTTTTATAATTTTACGAACTCAAAGCTGTACTCACTGCATTGTTCCTATATGCTTATTATAGTACTTGGCAGAAGGAAAGGTTTCATTACCATCAGCCAATCTACTTTGTGGGCAGTTTGGGGGGTGAAAAACCCCACCTCAGCACATCACTTGAGCAAGCTCTTACCTCTTTACACATACTAAAGTTTAATTGGCTTGGAGGTTTAAACAATCTTTGCTGAACAGGGCTGTAATGAATTGAGCATGGTTTCCTCAGTCTTGGCAAGTGGAGTGATCTGGGAATGAGGATTTGTGCAGACTTTCCAGAGACTCATAAACCAGCCCTGGGGCCGGGGGACTTTGGGGTGCCCCTTCCAAGGGCATGCAACCTCAGTGTACATCCATATCTCAGCCTGACATAGGCAACAATGCAGCTGCAGTGGGATGAAGGTATGTTTTGCATCAGCCCATCCTGCTGGGTAGATGTGATTTTTTCATCAGAAAATGCAGAACCTAAATTTCAGGTTAAAATTGTTAACTATTCGTTGTGTGGAAAGTCAATCTTCCTACTTTTTTCTGTGCCAATTTTTTCATAACCTTCTTAAGAGCAATGGCTCAGAAAAGGCAATGCAAGGAGAGGGGCCCAGTGTGGGCGGCCACTCAGCCACACCTACCTTGCGAGTCTGGCTGAGCTGTTTCTATTTTGGTTAATGACTTCATACTTTAAAGCACCATGATATCACATGGCAGGTTTTAGCAGATTTGAATTGTGTTGAAATCTTTAGACTTATTCCACCTTTATGCCGAACATCAGAGAAGCTCCAGTTAATCTTCTTTAAGGCCCCATTCGCTTAATGGAAACGCTTAGCTGCATAATTGCTTTGAGCCTATTGCTATTCCAAAAGGAAAATATAATAATCTAATGGTATTGTCTCTATAAGCGAATGAGAATTTCAGGAGTGGATGTTGGTGCCACCCATGTGATCCGGAGAGGTTAATGCAGTTAAAGTTATTTCACAGTCCATTAAGGAGCTTACGGTGACCCATCGACCTTTGAGCCAACAACACGGAATCCATTATCATCACCACGGAGGAGCCGGGGCTCCGCCAGCTCGACAATGGGCCCGGGAAATCCCAAGTTAGTACTTAGTCTAAAAAAATGCACTTTTCTTTCTGCTTCTTGGGTATGGCTATTAATACACCCTCCCATAATTTGTAACATTAACATTGCTGAAGGTACAGAAAAGGACATTGAAATGAAGACGTCAAAACTGCTGACTTGGTTCCATGTATGATAATATTGGCTACATATTGAAATGGTGGATACAGAACGGGTGAGCTCAAGATGAAGAATGTCAAGGAACTTGAGGAAATTTAACAATAAATTATTGAAGGAACTGAAGCTCATTTAAGCAAATAATATCTTTACTCCACATTCCTGTTGCCACAAGTTGATGTTTTGTTTTATTTTTATTTCTATTTTTATTATTATTTTCAAGGTTCCAGGGTTGTTCATAAGATATAGAAACTCAGGGAAAAAATAAAAAACATTTGGAGTTTGCTGTATGCAGCATAGGCATGCTTTAGTTACGCAAATATACTTAATTTATATTCCTTTATCTAGAATGTTTACTGTTCTTTCACTACAAGAATTTGATGAAAGCACTGCTAACACTCTGCAGGAGGTTTATTCACAAGTATGCTTAATAATGTTAAAATAAGTACACATCTCACAATGTGCAAAGGAATTTTCAAAAGATAATATCAGTCACAGAGAAAACAGATTTGTGGTGCCAAGAAGTAAAAATTTAATTTTAAAATCTTGAACTTTAGCAATAAAGTGTCACAAATTTCAATATTAATGCTGATGAAATTGCAACCCTTCATGTTGCTCAGCAAAATAAATAAGAATAATCATATGATATGTACATACTCTTGCATCGCTCTTTATAAAAATGATACTACATTCTAATGCGGAAAAGCCAGATCCTAAAGCTCCAAAAACATTAAAATAATTTGTTGCCTTTAAATTTACAAATATGAATATTAATATTGTATTTGTTTTGCTTAGAGACAAAAAGAAAAAGATAAATCTTTGTAAAATACTTGCAGGTAATTAAGGATCACATAACTGGAAAGTTGGTCAGTGTCTTTGATACTTCAGGATCCATTTTAACTAATTAGAAAATAAGATTACCATGAACATTATCTCTCTATGTGTCTGAAGTAAGATAGGAATGATGAAGAAAAGGTATGCATAGCCATACAATTTTCAAGAGTGCAGGGTTTTCATAGCTGAATGTGTGCTCAAATATTTGAAAGCAGGTTTACGTCCTCCTGATTATTGTAAGAAAGAATAGTGTTGCTCTGATTATATTTTTTAATCACAGCACTTGAGCTGAAATTTCAGTCTGTATTATGGAGAACTTGAAGAAGTTATTCTGCTTATCTCTCCTACAAAACAGTTAAAATTTGCACATATCCTAATTTGCTGTATGTTTTCAAATATTATGAAAATAGTATGCTGGGACAGGATAATGTAGAAGTGGTTGTAATAAGAACAACCAAATAATTTTGTAAAATTCCAGAGCATTGTGTTACAGACTACAATTCCCTTTTCACTCCATTGCTGAAAAATAAAATTAGCTAAATGACTCAATTAAATGATGTAGATAATGTCTCTCTGACTGTTCAGCAAAGACGAAAGGAGGGGGCAAATCTGTGCAACAGAGTTAGTAGGCTTTGCATTACTGCAAATGTTAAAATAGCTTTTTAAAAAGTATATTGTTTTCTAGCTCACCGCAGAGCCAGCCATCTCTTTTTAGAGTTCACTGTGGTCACCCTGCCATTAGCTAAATAATTCCGTAAGTAGTGAGGGGAGAATAACAATTTGAGTACTAAATGATAACTAGCCTTAAAAAATATTTTATGAGATACGTGTTATTTTAGAAAACTGGTGAAGTCATCAGGTTTTTACGTGAGAAGAATACCATCCTAGCAATATTCTTTCTGTTTCAAGTCCTTATTTTTAATAATGAAGGGGTCATTTTGTTAATTCCTGTTCTCCTTCTCTACAGCAGTTTGCAGCCTCACGGAGCTCCAATCCTCATTCTCTTTCTTTCACAGACACACAGAGGCACTCTGAAATACATTTGCAGAGTGGCAATTATTGAGAAAGTAATCACAGTAAATTTAGGTGGGTATAATAGTATAATACAAGTAATTAATCACAGGGTGTAGAATTCATTATGTCAACAAACTAGATGAAACCTCCTTGGGAGTGTGATATGAAACAATATGTAAGAATGATTTCTTTAAAGTGACAGGCAGAGATAATCAATCACAAAACTATCTGACAAAGCAACATATTCATAAAATTGGAACGTTTGGAACCAGGAAGTGTAGATAGCAGTACTGAAAAATAAGATACCTTTCATAAAATTCTTTTGCAAATAGTATTAATAAATGATATATCAAAACAATTGACCTATTATATTGTATCACTTAGGTGAAGGAATAACAGAATTTTTAGATATAATTTTTTTTCAAAAGAGTGGATCCCTATAATCTTTACAATTGTAAGGATTAAGTGCTCGGGAAAAAAAAAAAATCAAACCTTAAAGATTTTAGGGAAAGTTATAAAAAATGAAATCACTCCAAAAGACTCTGCATTTTAGAATCACAACAAAAGAAAGAAATAGTATAGAGGCATGCATAGCAAGTCCCATCATCAGACACGGGCAGTAAGCAGAAGCTGTTTTTTCTATCTGGAAACCATATACAGGGCTACAAATCTCAGGCAAAAGTTAGCAATAACTCAATAATGAAATAGTAACTGAGCAGTGAAAATCTTTGGACATTAATGGAGAGCCAAAGTGAGTCTCAGCCTTCAGTAGCCAAAAATAAACCAGTTCTTGGCTGAAAGACATAAGTGCTATTGTGAAATTGATATCCCTCCTTGGCTTATTCCCAGACAATATGTTGCCTTTCTGGGGGCTGATCAATGTGATTGATGTGATGTGTGAAATCCAGGAGGGAGCTCCCCTTTAATCAAACCCACTGTCCTCCACTGATAGGCAGCTGTGGACTAACACATTCTTCCCGCTCGCTCCCTCCGGCTCGCCTGAGAGATCATACAGTCAAATAAAAAAAGGGACAAGAAGGGTGAGGAAAACAAACTGCCAGACAGGACATGAGAGGGCAGCAACTGAGCAGTGTATTTAGCCCTTAAAAAAGAAAAGGCTGAGTCTCCCCACACAACACCAGGGCTGGCTCACAAAAGACAGCCCTCCTGCAATGCTTCAGCACTGGGATCTGTCCCTTCTAGGCCGGTCCCAATGCACGCACAACGAAGCCCCCTCGGCACTGCACACCTCTCATCCCATCAGTTTCAGCATTGATCTGATTTCATTGTCAAACCTTGGGCTCGTACAGAAGTAAAATAATTAGGGCTAAAAATACCTTAAAAGGTTCTTAGATTTTGCTTTACTAATTTAGAGATGATGTAATTGTCTGCGTAAAGAATTTTAAATACTGACCCGTTCTAATCTTACACATCACTGGCTTATGATCCTATAGGTCTCTCTTTTGCTCATAACAGAAGACAAGCTGTACCTGTCCAACTGCTTTTGTCACTGTAGTTCATGCAGGACATCTTTTTCAGTCAATCAGCAATAAAATTGCGAATATTTCTCCCACATGTGGAATGAATTAAATTGATCTAGATTAAAAGATTAACATTACAGGATGATATTTATTTTTAGCAGGCTTACTCTGATCATTGTAAAGATTTCAGAGTTACAAATCTCATTTGTTTAACTTTTACACAATTTGCTGTATTATTGTAATACTTGCATATCCTACCTTGATGCCAGATTGCCAGCTAATTATGTCATAAGCAATCAACTAATAAAGTGCAGTCAGCCCTTACATGGAAAATGAATATGGTTTTGAAGCTAACCCAAGATAAAATAACTTTTTTTTCTGTTTCATAAAGGTGGCATGTAAAAGAGCTTTACAACATAGATCAAACTTTATTGAATCCAAAGATGCAGTAGCCAGAGAAAATATAGTTGGAGTAGTACCCATAACATGTGAGTAAATAAAAGTTGGTCTACTGAAGTTTTAAATGCATCCCAATTTTGAGCATGTGGGCAACATCACGGAGTCTGTCGCTAATCGCAGAATACATCTTAGTGTCTTATAAAATGAATTTACAAAGACAAAACTATTTTCTTCGCTGAATTTCAGTATGGCTCTTTGACACTCTTTGACAAAGCAAAGGCTTTATTTGGTGCAGCTGTTCTCCTCTTGTGACTGTGATGGTAGGTTTTGTCTGATTGCTATTGCAATCAGGAGTTGAAGGCCTGAAGAAGGCTCCAGGAGTGTTAAACCCAAAGAACCATACAGTTTAAGGGTATTAAGGGTATCCAAGAGCACAGAGGTAGGCACTCCTGCAAGAAGACCTACTTTTCTCCTTTGGCATCTTGAGCATTAAAAATACATATTATTTGCATCAGCCAAGACTCTTCCATATTAGACAGCAGATAACAATCTTTGTTGTACAGAGGTAAAGGCGTGAAATGAGGCTTCAGCCACATTGGAGACAACCATCTCCTAGCTGTCATGCCAAAATGTATGTTGGCCAGATGTTGCCATGGAAGTTAACCTAATCTAGAACATTTTTTTAAAAAAAGAAGGGCAAATTTGTAACTTAATTCAGGTTAAGAGTCAAGTTTTTGAAATGTTTATTTCTATCAAAGGAAAGCTGCATAAATGTTATCTCCAAATCATGTCTGGTGCGCAAGAAAATGTATTTTTACATCATTGAGTTACACTGTGGGAAAACTTTCAATAGAAAATAACATCAGTATAATAAAAAAAAACAGTGAATATTTCAAAATGTGACTCAGTTCATTAAAGCAAGGTATCAGTGAGTATGTATAGGTTGCTCTGAAAGTAATGCCTCCTATTTATTTCCACGGAAACTACAACAGATACAAAGAGAATAATAACACGATCTGATAAAGCAAATTCTCAGCAACAGAACACCATTTTTCAACACAATCACCACCATTAGCTATGCATTTTCATCACTGATGAACAAAAGAATTGAATGCTGCACTCCTAAAAATCTGTACCAGCAGAGGTGACCCTCTGTTTCACAGCTGCTATGACAAAGTTGTTGCTAGGAAAATATTGCCTGCACAGTACAACTTTCACTGTGCTCACATCCACTGTTTGGTCTCCATAAATGTTCAGTGTCAGTGAATGTCAGTGTGTGCAAAGTTTTCCACCTGGAGGAGTTAAATTCCACACCTTTGCTTCATACACACTTCCATGTCAGATACCATTTTGTCAGAGTGCCCCTCTATCTGTACATGGTAACAAAGTTTAATGAGTTATTTGTGAGAAGGTTCAACCTCTACTACCATACCACCAACATCCACATCTGACATTGTGAGCCAACATTATGAAATAGGAGGCATTACTTTTGGAGCAGGCCTAATATCTTGATAGTAATGCTCATAGTAATGCTGGTACACATTCACTGAACATGCCTTCAAAATGAATATCCTACTAAATACGTTTTCATTGGAGTCTCACTGAAAGATTTCACGCTGTGATCTCAGTTGGGCTACTGCAGTGAGTTCTGCAGATAATGTCTAAGCACAAAAGCTGAACAATGGGTAGACCGCCAAATTCTTATTTGTCCTTCACATGAAGACCATATTGACTGTTTCAAAAACTCTTTGTATGAGCCATTATTTTCAAATTGTTTCCCAACTTATACTGCAATTGAAAATTGGACAGCTCTTCAATTGCTCCTGCATTTCAATTGATTACCAATACAGGTTTTCAGAATTAAGAATATTGCTCTATTCTTTTCCACAGCATCATGTTGACTTTGGGTTGTGATCATTTAAATATTGCTGTACAGTTTATGTTGGGCTCTGGTGTTAAGATAACAGAAGGGAGAATCAATTAGATATATTATCTCTAAACTGTACAGTAAGTGATAAGACAACCCTTACACATAATGTAGCATTCATTTTCAAGGACTTGTATAGTTGTACAGTTTTAGTAGCTTAAGTACCGGAGTGACTTATGGTGTCATATTCAAAGGAAAAATATTTCAGAATGAAATTAAAATGACAATATTGTGGAAAAAATCAAGATGGTAGATGGAAGCCCTCACTCATGAGGGGTCATGAGGGGTAAGCCTCTCATTCATGAGAGGCTTACAAAAATCTTGCAATGGCTGACATCTAAAGCCTAACTTACAGCTTGGAGACAGAGTCTGAACTGGAGCAGTCTTTGTCCAGACCTCTTGAGCTTTCCTGACTCCCTCTTGTCCAGAAATCTGTTTTTACTCTTTAACACTACATCAGGCTTAAAACTGCCTTAAACTTGAACTTCCTTAACTCCCACTCAACTCAGACTCCTATTGTAAGCAAAAATAATCAGATGTTGTAGAAATGAAGGCTGATGATTTTGCATCCTTTAAATGAATTGTCTTACGCAGAATGAGTACTATGGATTGCTGCAAAGTCAACTGAAGTCGAGTCATTTTCTGATATCAGCAAACTTTGGTTCGTAATGAACTTGACTGTATTAATTGCCAATCTACAGTAACAGAAAGTAATAAAGAAATTCCGGTTTCTTAATTGAAAAGCAGAAGCAGCACTCTTTCTTTTTCTAGTCAACATTAGAGATTTTCCTCCATTCATTCAAATTCCAATCAAATTGATGGGATAACATTGTGAGGAAGGTCATATATACAAAGGATAGTGAGCTTGATCTATCCTCTACAAAATCAATGGAAAGTTTCCGGTTGGTTTCAATGAGAGTAAGACTGGGCCCACAGTCCTTTTAATATTTGCATGTAATTCTTCAGAGTCAAGTAAGTGTTCTGCTTTCAGTGACTTTGAAAAAAGAGACGACCATTCCTCTGAATAAATTATTCAAAATCAACCTTGGAAATATCTCCCTGTCTAAAATACACTTATACCTCCGTCTTCTTTTGAGAGAAGGTAAGGAATCAGCTTCTCAGTAAATCATTTCCATGTCTTTAACTTCTAATATATTACTTTTTCAATTTTTTCCACCGTATAATACTTCACATGAAATATAAGGATGTTCCATTAGATTCAAGGCTTTTGTAAAACATGCAGCTCATCCAATAGCCTATTGATCTGTATGTTGTTTGAACTGGATTTGCCAATTTTGCATTCTTAAACTGAGACATCTGAAGGGCCAAGTAACCAACATGCCACGGAAAGTTAAGGCTCCCACTGGATATAGCAGACATACAGATTCCTGAGTGGCAGGTTCTCCAGTGAGTGCTCATCTGCTGTCTGTTCATGACACATATTGTCTAAATAACACTTAAGAAGTATTTAAGCACTACAGCTGTGAATAATGCAAATTGGAAAGGTGTGGCATCTTTCTGAAGCTGTAACACTTCTTTTCAATATTTATTTTATTTAACTTGACAAGTCATGAATCTGAAAAGTTTCGTATCTAGACCAGATAATACTACAAAGGTAACATATTACTGCAGAAAATGGTGTCAGACATTCAGACACTGCTACATTTACTCCACAGATGACATAATGCTTAGAGAGAATTACATTATACTGCTGAGGATGCCAGCTTGTGTGTGTATAGAGCAAATTCCCGGCAAACTTTCGCTCTTGAAGTTTCTAATATTCTCTGCAGTATCAGTCTTATCTGGGTAGCTATAAAGCCCTTCTTATAGTCTCTGTACAATATTATTATGTTATTAATTACATTGTTATGTCATTATATTATTAATAATATTTTTATTATTCTCTTATTGTCAAATTATAGTCTCTAATTTTCACTCATTTTTTTCTGTGTTTTAATTGGGGATTTTAAGTAATTAACAGTTTGGTAATGCAACATTTTCTAATCTTATACAATCCCATAAAATTCCCCTTAATATCGCTAGATACACTAGACAAGCTTACTGAAATACAAACTGTACATGAATATTTTGAGTAGCTCTGCAATTCAAAATCTAATTCATTTCCTGTTTCAATCAGAAGGAAATGTTCTGCATCATTTTGAACAGGTGGTAGATCCAATCCTACATGCTTAGTCCTTCAGACATCATCTGGTTAGACATACCAAGGTCCAAGATAGCCTGCATTTCAAACATAAGCTCAAAGGTGCTACACTCTGATGCTGTTTCTGCAATACTGTGTAATCCACTGAGAAATTTTGCAATGACAATGTTTCTTTGAAGTACTTTTGGATGAATAGAAGCTATAAATTCTA
Source organism: Pavo muticus (assembly GCA_016647715.1). NCBI lineage: Eukaryota > Metazoa > Chordata > Aves > Galliformes > Phasianidae > Pavo > Pavo muticus. The sequence goes on from JACDJE010000013.1 coordinate 13,477, forward strand.
CAGATTACTATGTAGGTAAGTCACCCAGTGTCTTTAATATCACAACAAAATCTGACATAGACATAGAAATTAAAAACCCTTCTTAGAATATTTGAGTATATTACAGAAATGTTATAATTCAAAACCCTATTGTTTTTACTAAAACAAATCTGGAAAAAAACAGTTAATGTATAATTTATCTTAAAATTAATGTTGTATTCTGAAAAGAAAAAGTAGACTAGAATTGAATATTTTAATTGATAAATTTTGAATTTTAAAATATTTTTATGGTAATAGGGCCACTATAAACCACCATAATTTTGGAGCACACAGTACTCACAAAAGAAATTTTCTGTGCCGTATTTGCTCATTCTCAAATCAGGCTGTAGTTTCAGAAGACAGAAGAGCCATGCCGCTTGGCATCTCCAGCTTCTCCTCCAGTTGGACAGCAGATTCACTTCACACAGTCCAAACTGTCCAGGGGAGTATCCTTGAAAGAATTAAGGCACATGTTAAAAGATCTCATCTACTTTGATGAGCCACTTTCCTTGACAGTGTGTATGTCTGAGACCCCAACAGGACAAGAAGGCTGATAAAAGTAAGTATATTTATCCCACATCCAACCCTGAAGAGCTACTTCAGGAAAGAAAATTTCATTTAAATTCATTCATCTGACACAAGGAAGGGGAGTGGAAGCCAGTAGCTTTTGTAGCGATGATTAGTCAATGGCTGTCCTAGGACCAGTGTTGTTTAACCCTGTCCATCAGCAACTGGTCAGCAGAGCCAGTTGCTCATATCTAGTCTTAAGAGTGGTCTGTATGACTTTGGTCATTCCTTTTGTACATTAAAAGTAAACTTAAAATTCAAAGAAGATCCTCAGATACAAGAGCCTCTAGGATCTTATCATATGAGCAGGTACTTTGAAAAGTCTGTATTTTGGATCTAGGAGCCTAACATGGCAATGAGGTGACAGACCAGACCAATATCCTTTATCAGTTTAGCAATTGTGATCCTGTCAGATGTGAGGGGTTGCATGGTATCACTCTGCTGAATTTCTAGAGGTTACATCTGGTGAGAAATCGTGACTAAAAGTGGAAATATTTTAAATCACAAAAATAAGTTAAAGGGAAACTCTTCAAATACTGTGCTTAAAAAAGCAATCTCAACGAAGTTTTTAAACCCTCTGTTTTGATCATTTAAAATGTACCATGATATTTTACATTGCTGTTCTTACACCTCTAGATTATAATAATCTAAATGGTAAAAAAAAGTCTGCAATAGTTGGAAGTCAGCTGGATCAAGTCAATTCTCTCAAGTGAATCCACGTATACTGATTTACACTGCAGTTGATCTGATTATCTCGTACGAGAGGCAGCAGCTTTAATAAAAGCCTCCCTGTAAAAAGTGTACCTATTTATTGTTATCTTTAATATTTTGGGAAAACAAGAAATACTTGAAGGTAAGCAGCTTTAATGCACATATTGATTTCCTTTATTTAAAATATTAATGAACTGACCGAAACAAGGTATGTTTAAAAAAATATATCAGATCTAAACAACATGCATGATGTTTTCTACATGATCCCAAGTGTTTATATATTAAAAACCAAATTAAAACTGATTAGTTGATAATGACTGCAGATGCTGACCTTTGGAAAGATTTATTAGTCCTGCAAACTGTGAACTGGGCTACCTGCTCATTCTGACCTTGATACAAGAACAGAAACAGCGAATGGTAGATTTAACCCTTGCTGATTCTAAAAATAAATTCCAGCTAAAAGAAACATCAATTGTGGTCAAACAGCAGAACTTCTAGGCTGTGAATACTAAGACAAGTTCTTTTTTTTTTTTTAATTAGGCTATCCACAGAAATCAAATTAATGTCCTTGTTAGGACTAACAAACATATTTTTACCTGAGGTAAAAGATTTGGGGAATGGTTTTATTATGCAAGCTGTATAATTGCACTTAATTTCCATTCAAAAGCAAAGACAGAAGGATGTGGATAATACCAAAAGACAACAATTGCCTTGATTCGGTCTTATGATGGGTCTCTCGTTCACTGTCCATTGCAGGCAGCACAAATATTCCCACTGACTTCGATATGAGAATGCACAATTCTTATATGTGGAGAAAACTGTAACTTGAAAGCAGACATTGATCAAGTTAAAAAGTCAATAAGACTCGTAAATATCTGAGAAAATGATTTAATTGCAATTTAGGCTTAAATAATGATGATAACTGGAACTGCCTTAGCTTACTTTTATTTATTTATTGTACCTTGTTTTCAGGAGCCTTTTAACAACTCTTTTTAAGCTCACAATTCATGCCTAATGACCTTAATACTGCCCATTACAACATTGATAAAGCCTGCTTTCAGCAGCTACTGTATGCCTTACTAAATTAACACCAAACATCAGTGATTATTCCTGTGCTTTTAAGAATAAAGCACTCTAATCTGAGCTGTCTGGTAAATGGATTCAGATCAGCAGCAACTGGTTACACGAGCTAATCTTAGATAGTGGGGGGAGGAATAGGAGTAGGATTAGGAGGGAAGAGGATGGTTGCTTTTTGTTACTTTTTCTTTTTTTTCTGTTCTCTTTTTTTCCCCTACCACCCTGTGATCTACACTGCAATCTGTTTTGTCTGTTGCTTCTGACAGTATCACAGGGAACCTCGCATGGTTAGATTGATTGGTACCTCCAACTTAGCCATTTCCTTGCAGAATGGCTGCCTGTTTTTGCCTAATGATGTTACATTTGTCCTGCAGATGATGTAGAGCATGCTGCAGAGGATGAACAGCTCTGCTCTGATCACTCCTTACTTGGCAAGTACTCATGCTTCACACCAACACTCCTCAGCACCATTAATATTATATATAGATACCCTTGTCACAGATTTACATTCGGTGATCCGAAATCAGGACAGGAAGGGTGAAGCACGCGGGGGGTGTGCGGGTGAGGAGGTGAGCTGATTTATTGTGAGGACTGTTGGTGAATAAAAAGGAAGTGATCAAATTTATATTAATGTCTTGACTTATATTCTCAGTGCTGATTTTTTCACCACTCAACCCCAAAGTGTCTTTCCTCCTGCAACAGATTTCGAGAAGACTTTACAAACATGACGGTTCTATGTCTAGATCCACATTTACTTGCCATAAAATCTTTGCAATCACAATTTTGTGCATCAGTAACAGTCCCTGAGGAGATTAACCAGACATGAAGTAGAGGCCAGGCTCTCAGTCTCTAAAACAGTACGTGCGTGATCTGGGCATCCACAACTGGAGCCCCAGTCACTGATGCTATAAAACATAGAGAGCAGTTGCTGTGTTACCTCAATTTATGTACACATTCATAGATCCTATGTATGCAATTCTGTAATTCTATATATGTAAATAAGTAAGGGTCTATGCATTTAAGTCTTGTGGTTTGCTTGAAAGTTCACCATAGAAAATCTTTGGCTTATGCCTTACAAAGAAAATGTTAAGCCACTCTCAAATATGCCATGAAGATGGAGAATCAAGGATCTCAAACTTTGAACAGCGGAAATAAGTTTACTTATAATCTACCTTTAGTGCCTTTTATTTATGCCTTCTAATATCTAATTATTTAGCAAAATAAATTTTTCATCTGATGTTTTCTTTTGTTCAGTGCATACGGAAACCTGCTCTGAGGATGAATCAGAATTCCAGAAGAATTCCAGCTTTATTTTTCAGAGGAAGTAGACCACAGAAAGGATGACGCAGAAGATTTTCTGAGGCTTCTTAAGAAGTATGTGCTAAGTCATCTACATTTCTTACTGATTTCTCAGAGAATCCCTTGAGGTCCAGAGGTCAGGTCACTAAATAGGAAAAAACCACAACATTTTGAAGATCTGTGCCTTTCCTCTGCCTGAGTGCACTGGAGATAATAAAGCTACTTTAGGAGTGGTATGAGATATAGCAAAAGCGCTAACTGTTGTTTCCTACACCTCTAAAAACAAATGTTAGGACTATGTAAATATCCAACTGCCTGGTTGGCAGAAAATTCTCCCTAAGTATAGTAATTGTGAAACCTGAAAATTTTCAATGTGTACTGAGCAGCATGCTTAATTTATAACTTTCATTTTGCTTTTGTAGATAAATTTCTTTCTTTTTTTTTTTTTTTTTTCTTTTCTGGGTGATAAATTGTTTCAATGTGAAAGAACAGTTTCATGTAGAAAACGTTGAAATAAAATTATGCACTATGAAAGATCTGTTGTTGATCCAGAGAATACTGAAATGCACAATTTTGACCATCTGTTTTAAAGACAGTTTTTTATTCACCTTTATTTTTTGGCTGTAGCAGCCGTCTGAAATTGTTACAAATTGTCAAAATATTTTTGGTGCCAAAAAGCTATGTCTTCCAGTACAGAAAAATGTTCTGACTGTTGCTCTGCTCTGCCTGATATTCCCTGAACCATGGAAATATAACAAGAGAGATTATAAAAGCAGCCTGAATGGTTCTCGTATGGAAAGCTGTATTGACTCCAGCACTGTAGAGGAGCTTGAACCCACAGTCAATGCAATATTGAAATGAAATGCAAAGGAAAAAAACCCACTATTATGAGTACTGTGTAGTGACCCAGTGAGCTAAGCTCTCTCTCCTACTCACTCCAGGTGGCTGGTCAGCAGTAAATTAATGATCTCTTAATACTTCTCAAAAGTATATTCAAGTAAGTCATTTATGGTTCATTAAATATATGCTCTTGGTACTTGAGAAACACAGCTTTGTAAGAATTGTTTGAGATACCTGATCTAAAACACAGTTTAGGATTGTTCTGCTTTCCCAATCTGACAAAAGAGACCTTTGTCACTTTGCAGCTTTTCCAAAAGTATTTGGCATGAGCATCGCTGCACTTTTCCAGTTTTGTTAGTGAACGAGCAACACTTAGCTAATGACCTTGACTATTTTGGTACTGTAGTCTCTGACTGCTAGCTCAAAAGTTTATCAGTATTTGCAAAATTAAAATTTTCAGATTTGAAAAATATGAAAAATGAAGAATACTTATGCCTCAAACATGTTTTCTTGTGTGTTCCTTAATATCTAGATTTATTATCAATAGTCAACCACCATATCAAGCATAAACTCATACTAGATGATTACCATCAATGCAACTAGGCATGAACTAATACACAATCTTGCCTTGTGCAATTATAAAGTTTTCTAATAAAATGCTTTAAAATTACTTACGTTAATTTAGTTAACGTGTTAAGGCTAACATGTACTGAGCAGGAAATTATGTTGTATTAATTTCAGCACTCACCACTCTTATTAGCCAATCATATCACTCTTCTTCTTCACATTTTATAATTATCATTAATTACCAATTTATAATAAGTTTATTCAGCTAATTCAGTGCTGTTCATGCCCTGAAGCATAAACCAATACTGGTATCATTTGAACCTGTGACTAATTAGAAAATTCTAATACCATTAGGTAACTTGTTCTATAAATGATTTCATTCTTTCAGGTAACACAGGACTTTTTTAAAAATTATGAACAGAAAAGAGAGGCATTTCTGATTAGTTCCCTTGACTTTTGTCACATCAAGGTTTTCTAGGGTATTGTATTGAAACAAAATGTTTATCAGAAATAGGAAAATAGAATAGAATAAGTTAGTACAATCTAAGATAACTGAAATTGGAAAATAAGAACCAAATACTTAAACTTTAAATTCAGAGAATTGAGAGAAAATACATAGCAGAAAAGCCTGAAGACACAGACTCTTGAAGGTAAAATTCGGGTATATCTCTTCCAGGTACCAAAGAAAAATTTTTACTGAATAACTTCTTCTTGTACCATTTTAAATGGGACTAGTTAATATCTTTGATCAGGTACTTTAAAGAATGATTCTGTAGTGGACAGAAAAGTTTTTCTTCTGATTATAATCTCTTAAAGAGATTTTTTTTATGAATTATTGATTAGAGAATCCTGCACGTTAATCTGGAATTTTGATTATGATGTAACAGCCCAATCTTACAAAGGAATATTAACACAGTAATGTTAATTAACACTAGCCTATTCAATAGGAACAGTGGTTTGGCTGTAATGTATGTAGGAAGCATGCATGGAAGTCACATATTTTTCATATGGAATAATTAAAACACACCTAGCTAGAAAAGTAGAAGTTGCAGTAGCATTTCTTTTCCACTTTCCCTTCTATGTAGGGTACATGGGATCTCTTCTCAGTTTAGTTGATTCCTCAACCATTCCTCAGCAAGTAAGTCCCCTTAAACATTACACTTCCCCTAACACTCAAATGCAAACAGTCCTCCTTCTAGTACTTTGTTAAGGGAAAACAAATTTGTCTTGAACCAACCACCCCTAGTCTTGAAGTCCCATTGTAACAACCAAGTTTTAGCCAAGAGATTGCTGGTCATTCAATCACTTTCACTGCATATTAAAAGAATGAACACAAGGTTTTAGATATTCCACACGAATATTCAAATAGATGCTTTGGACATATATACAGCTGACTGACCCTGTTAAAATTCTGAAAAATTACCAACATTTCAACTGCTAACTAGCAGAACTAAGTGACCATCTGTCATGCAGATCGGTTATTATCCAGACATTGCAACTACTGTGCTAGGCATCTTGAGTGTCTCACCTCAAAACTCTCAGCCCATTTGGTTGAGAATCTGTGATTTCTGAATTTCTGTCTAAATTATTACCTTCCAGGGTCTGCCTGAATTTTCTCATACAGTTTTGAAAGCCATAAGAGATCCACATCAATTCTATTTGTGTTGTCTTCTCACTGTTGTTCTGGTGCTCCCATCTGCAGACAGACAGAGAGCTAGAGGAGTGCAGGAAGAGGAGGACACAAAGAAAATGTTGACTTTGCGAAAATCCTTCCGGAACATGCGCACCACTCACTTCTCAAAGGAAAAAAGGTCTAGACCATGCTCACCTGTTCAAATTATTTTCCAAATTAAAGACAGAGTAATTCTCTAGGAATCTGACCCTAAGCCACTGATTGTTTCATCTGTGGATCTTTCTTTCTTTCCTACTGAACCAGAGCTGCTAGCACCACCTGCAGAGGCAGTTGTCTTCTATGCTTAGCCTTTAGTGAAGGAGGAACCTCCAGGTACAATGAGGAATAGACAGGTAAGGCACTAAAGGACAATCCTTCCCTTTGGGTGTTGCTCTAGAGACACCCCATAGATTCTCCAACTTACAGTCTACCATTATTAACCCTTACCTCATGTGCTTCTCCATTAAGCCTCACTGACCCTCCAATATATGGATAACTGAACGATGATGCTGAATCTTAGTGGAGATTGTGCCATGCCAAAGGTGTTTTATTGTCATGTTGTTTCCCACATGGCTTCTAATGATGATTATTTGAGTCCATGAAGACAGACATGTTTGTGTATTTTCTTTAAATGTCTCAGAGGTCAAAATACAGGTCTAGTTTGGGCTTCCCTAAGCTTAGGTAGCACTCCTGTGAACGCTTTGGGTTATGTAGGACCATAGGCATAGTGATTGTTACCCTGCCAAATACGTGATGAAATGCTTGATCTATTTTCAAAGCTGCAGCAGTGCCTCCAAGCCAGCCATTGCTGTTTTACAAATTGATATGTAGGAGTACAGATACTGAGGTTGAGATTTTTTCCTCTCATCTTGGTGACATGCTTCTAGCTAGTATGTGTCAAAAAGTGACCACAGAACGAACTCTAAAACCACCAAGCACAAGGAATGACAGATATTACCTTGTACTTCATCATCTTTAGGTGGTACTGAACTATTTTCATATCATAAACAGGATGCAATAAGCATAAATATATTTTAATAGCAGCTTTGTTCTTTGCAGAACTGTATGGTGCTCAACATAAAATGTAGCGGGAGAACCTTGCTAGGACAGCGTTAGAGAAGGGGACTCAGGGAGATGCAAATGAATGAGCATGAGACTCAAGTCCTAAACTGAATCAGAGAGTGATTAGTTCAACATTACACAGCATACTTGTAATCTTTGAAATCTAGTCTGATCTCCTCGACGCTTTTGTCATCTCCGATTCCTCCTTTCATAGCTCCAGTTGTGTAAGGATGATTACTGTCTATCTGTGCTTTGGATCATAGAAACAGCTTCACTGATAAGCATGAGTAGTCATTTTAAGTCAAGTTCCAAAGAGAATAGAAAGAAACCTTCAAGTGTGCAATTATAGAATAACTGTTATTTCACAATGATGCTAACTGTGACTGAGGGCTAGATTTTATTTGATAAATATTTCTTATGAAATAATTTTTTCAATCTTGCTCTTTATATTGCTACAACTTATGCAGAATGATTAAAAATTCTGATCTCACACGGATGGTTGCAAATCACAATTTTGATTAATCAGAAAATTGGTTTAATCATTTGTTGCTCAGAATAATAAATTAATGCAGATGAAGTCCATACTGCTGTCTGCTGAACTATGAGTCTGATACAACAGACATTTCTAAGAATTCATAGAACTACTTAGGTGAGAAAGAATATTCAGCAATATGTTTGATCTATACATTTGTCTTTTTTTTACTCTGAAGTATTTGAGGTAGTTTGCTGTTGTATCTGTCCAACATTTAATTTCTTTTTGTATTCACAGACGGTAAGCAAATATTAGGAACTAATGTAGCGAGGCATATTAATATTATTAGCTGGCATCTTGAATAATGGAGTCATGATAAAATGCTACATTGGAGATGTACTCTGGACAAAGATAATTAATAGTCTGCTGACTTTATTCCAATATATTATGACTTTTCTACCGAGATAATAACTCTGAAATCCATGCTTTAAGAATTGATAATTATATGTTGGGTGGCATTGTGGCTTGGCTAGACTGTGTCAGTCCAGATACAAATATCAATAGAAACAAGATTTCTCTGATATCGTCACTTTTTAGAAATAAAATTCCAGAATAAATATCAATTATATGGTTGTAAAGTCACCATAAATTGCAGAATTTTTATTTATCTTGTGCCTAATAAGGCAGAAGACAGGCTGAAAAAATAGAAAACATACAGAAACACACTCTTTCATGAGGAAAGGATTTCAGGGGCTAAATAGGGTTTTTGCAGGCATTACTAATGCTGGTTTTTACCAATGTCAGAGATCTTAAATTTTTGATCTGAATAGTGCCCTATTAACAATGATTTTTTTTCTAAATAATTATAGGTTTTCATGTACACACAAATGCACTTTCAGACAGAAATAGATTTCTTGGTTTCACTGAGCACAGTTCTCTGTTGATGGACTTCATCTCTTCAGTAAAAAGAGCATGTTGAAGAAAGACAAATATAACACGGACAGCTTTTACCTAGATAAAAGTCACCTGTCAATAAGTGAATACCAATCTCAGAAAACTGATACTAACTCTAGCTATATGTATGTCAAGCACCTTTATTTGGAGTTATGCATTTCCTGTGATGGGTCAGTTCTGCAGAAAAAAAAATCAATAAGTAGACCAAGAAATGAAATAAAAAGTAAACCTGTTTTTGGCAGGTTGTTTCTCCTCTTCATCACTGACATAAGCAAGCATTTTATGACTTATATCTGTCCGTCTGCTGCTGAATAAATTTTCTACCTGTGTGAAGATTCAAGAAGAGGGTATGGGATAATCCTTCACGGATTTTTTCTTGTACTATTACATGTAAGATGTAACAGAATATGAGAATGATTTAAAATTAAAACAGTTACACTTTCGTATTTTGTAGAGCTGAGGAGTTGTGAAACTCATGAATCTTCACTAGTAGTTTTGTCACACATGTTGATTTACCCATTTGAAAAGTATTTTGACTGTGCTCTGTGCAGATGTTAATACTCAGCTGAAATCTCTCCCTGTGTAGAGGAGAAATTCACCACTACACTAATCCTTACAAGGAGTCTCTTCACACTACAAGTGTGAAGAATGTGCTACTATATGAGCAGAATCTGAGCACAACTTATTATCTGAGTTTTAATTAAGCAATAAACACAATTTAATTTCTGTAGAGAATACTGTCACAAGATCTAAGAGTCATTTGCAATAGCAATGACATAGAAAAGTGTTATTTGTAAAGAAAAAATAGTATTCATAAAGGAGAACAGTCAAAGATGGGGTAAAATATTTTTAACTAAAGCTGAAATCCACCACAGACTCAGGACTGGATGCTACATTTCTGCACTTCAGTTATCCTTTACTCTTTCTGGATATCGATGTTTGCACCCCTCAACTTCACATCAACAATTATTCTACTCCAGAAGATTTCTGGCAATTTGACATTACTTTGCTGCTTTGTGAGGGCTCCTGGAACCTCAGCTTCTTTCTGCTCCTGATGGTTGATGATGTGGCTAAGAACTGTGGGCAACTGGTACTCAGCAGTTGCTTGCACCTCTCAAAAATCTTCCTGGTTTTCTAAATTGAGGAACTGATGCTGAAAGACTGTATATTAATGTTGAGTGCCAAAAGGGTGGGATTTCTCTGTCTCCTTGTTCATCTGAATATATAATGAACCTTTACGTTGCAGATTGCTGTAAGAAATGTAGCTAAGCTCATGTTTTGTTTCTGCTCCATGACTTTACAAGTACACAGGTTTCAGGGTTTCAGAGAGACCTCTTTCATCAGATCTGTTTGGAAATCTGTGCTGTAAAACATGGCATACCTGAAGAAATTAATTTCAGGTTCTGGAGAATGGCGAAACATTACATGTCTTATAATAAGCACCAGGACAGTAATTTTGATCTACTATTTATGGAAGCTGATATGTGGGATCAAAAGAGAGAGGTGAGATCAAATCCTAAGCAATGTGCCAAGAACTGAAACACTGGAGATTTTGAGAAAGGACAATCAAACCTAAAACAGCAAAATATCTTGATCTTCAATATCCTTCTGTTAGAGGATGTTCATTTCCATGAACTGTTTAGTTTACAAGAATTGATGCACTGCATGAGTTTTAAGAAACAGCAGGGGATTTATGGCTTTCCTATTTGTTATCTGGGTCATGAATATAAGAATTTCATTGTAATATCCTGGAGCCATATCATGCCATTGATTTTTTTAAGCAGATTTTGCCATTGATTTAAATGAGGGTTCTGCTTAAAAAAATCAATAGCACAATATGGCCCTAAGACATTAACACATTCAGAATATTGACAGAAAAGGAAAATAAAATCTTTTTTTTCAAAAGCTCTACCTCTAAAATTATCCTTTCACCAAAAGGCCCAGACATTCTACTGTAAGTTCTTAGCCTGGGAATAAATATTGTTGAATGCAGGTTAACAATTAGATTTATTTGTCTTTCCTAAAATATCCATATGACTGGCATCCAATCTTTTAATCAAATAATTGACTAATCACTCACTATGATACAGCTTCACAATCAAGTCGTCCAGCAAAACCCATCTTTCCTGACCCTCTCCTTGCCACTTTCCCTCTGCACTTCACTTCAGAAAATGTTCAGTACAGTCCATTAAGGAACACTTTAATTCAAGAGGGTCTGGCTGATCAAGAAAAATTAAGCTCCTAATAACAGCAAAATCGAAAGAAATTTGGACAAAATGACTCTCCGCATCACAGATTTTGTTTACTAGTGGGTAATTAATTCTCCACATATGTTGGGAACATCTGTCGCAGTGACCTGCCATCGTATCTGTGAAATGACTGCTGTGCAGCTCCTCCTCAGGTCATTAGCAACGCTCTGAAAGGAATCTTCCTCTTTCTGTCCCAGATGGATAGGGCTCTCTGGGGTGTCCACATCCCATGAGTCACCCAGGTCCCTGCCATCTTGCTGCTCACCTGCCTCCAGCTCCTACTGCCTCTCCTTCTGAACCAAGCAGTGCTTGAAGATCTGGTGCCCGATAGAAAAATGAGCAAAAGAGTAAAATAATAATAATAATAAATAAATAAAGGAAGGATGGATTTAATCTTCTGCTACATCAACCAGAATCTTTTCACACCTTTGTGGGTTAGCCTTCTGGGCTAAGAAATCATCCTAATTTAATGCTTTAGCAGCCAAACTGTCTATTCTATTTCCACTTGTCCAAAGGGCTTTGATGAGTGGAGTAGAGAATGGGGGATTTTTTTCTCTTCTGTGCTGAGCTTCCTTTTCTGCCCATATAGGGACATCAAGAAAAAATAAGGATGTGCCAAAGGAAGTAAAGAGAGGCCATGTTCCTTGGCCTCTTCTTCCATGTTTTTATTAAATTATTCAGTCCAAGGGATAAGCAGGTACAAGAAGACTTCACCAACTAGAGAAGTGTGATCCATGAATAAAGATACATGTCCAGATCTGTCTTTTTATCATAAGCGAAATAAAAACCATAATAAGTAAACACAAGCACAAAGGGAAAGGCCCAGTATCTGTACTTGAAAATACATTTAGGTCATACACTGGCCAAGTACTGCTCATGTGCCAATGCATAATCATACGCTTCAGAGATTTAGACGTTATTTTCAAGGTCATGCAAAGAATATTTTTCTGGTGAGACATGCTCCCCTGCCTCCCCCCATGCCCATAGGGACTAGAACAAGCTGAGGAGGGTGAACACCTGCAGCTCTTCCAAGACACCTGTGTTTACAACATTTACAACAAATGCCATAAAGCCAACAAATCTTCTTTCATAGGAAACCAAAAANAAAAAAGGACGCAGACATAAAAGAAAATTAATCTGAGATATCATTATACAGAAAAGAAAGCATTTACTGTAAGACTCATGCATCTCACTCTCTAATACTTCATTACAGACAATAATCCCTGTTCCTGCTGTTATCAAATTTCCTTTGCTTTTAAAATACCTTTTCTTACCTTTCCTAAATGTATATTATATCCTGATGTCCAGGATGCATGTCTGCCTTTAACTAATATATATATATTTTTCAATTGGAAATATATATATATATTCCAATTGAAAGCACTCTCACATTTAAATTCTGGGAGGATTTGATCCAAAGTAATCGGGTGCAACTCCATAAGTACCTGAGAAGCAAATCCATTGAGACTGTTGGACCTCTCTATTCATTAAAAACAAGATTTCCTTACTGCTGCTTCAGATAATAGTAGAGAAGAAAAATCCTATTATTAATATTTCTTCTCAAATTAAGGAAGTACTTTTATGAATGTACTCAGAAGAAAGTAAAAGATACTTTCTAGTTATATTTTTCCTTCTGTGATAAAAGCTGCTCCATGTGTAGGCTGAAAATAAACCACGATTCTATGATTCATGAAGAAATTATATTCAGTAAATCATGGTATATACGTAACACAAATCTTACCACTGAACAAAACTGGTTGTATTCATTTTTCAAGATGCTGAATTTGTTCATATTTTCAGAAATCACTCGAATGAAATAGCAGCCAGAGCATAGGGGTGGGAAGTAGGAGATGGGAACCTCTCCTGACTGCTGAAAACTACCTGTGTGACCTTGGCAAACATCTTAGGACTCACAGGACTGATGACTGCTTAATGAGATAATCCACTATGAAAAATGGGGGTGGAGATATGTGGTATGAACACGTGTGCATGAAAAGAACAAGGAGTTTCTGAGAGCCATAGTTATGGAATCAGACCAGTGTTTTAACAGGTGTTTCTATGTCTTATATACAAAGTCTGAAATTATCAAGACTGTAGCCACACAGCAGGATGGGTGAGATGTTACCATCCCTTCTATACAAACAGGAAACTCGGGAAATGAAATATTGAAAGGAAATATCCCAAAGCACTCATTTATGTGAGTTTCTTAAAGTTTCTGAGGTGATTATTTCTAAGGTGTATATCTAAGAGAAATATTACTTTCATGTTCTGTGTTGCACATATTTTCTTTTCATAATGAAAAGAAAAGAGGGTGGGTTTGGACACGGCAGGCTGACTATCACTGCATCTCCATTCTCAAGTGTGAAATTCTGAGGGAATTAATAAAAGTAAAAAAAAATAAATGAGACAATGGATGAACTGCACTACCAGTGTTGCATTCTGGTGAGTGAAAGAACTAGGAGGCAGTTCTGAATTAAACATTATTTGAGGGAGATCTTGGTTTAGCACATGAGAAGAGAACAGGCTGCCCAGGCAGCTCAGCTGTGGTCAACCATGCTTTGGCAGTGGCGAAGAAAATAAGCTAAATCACCTATTCTTTACAGCAACAGAAATACTGACGCAATTTTAAGTCTGAAGATATGCAAGTTTGTTTCCTTGCTTTTACCATGGAGATTTGTTAGAAGGTGCATGTATTTTGTTACATTTCTAGCAAGACTGTGTGTCTGGGCTCCTCAGATGTCTCTGAGGCTCAAGGAGAGGAATGGAAGAAGCACCAAGAAAGAGATAATCTATTAGCTATGTAGGGCTCCTGACAAGTGATCTCTGACCCTGCATGCCCTCCAAGAGATAACACTGCGTCATATTTATGTACATTCGTATAACTTCAATTGCTGAATGTTTCTTCAGTTGCTGAGTGGTACCCGTCAGAGCTGTATCAAATATATGGTAGTTACGGTAGTTACAGCAACATGGTAAGATTCAGAACCACAGAAGTTCTGAACCACGCGTTATACTAGCACTGTATTTCCACTTTGGATTGCTTAGCAAATGCCTTATTGAAGAACTATTCCATTCTGCCTCACAAAAGTAACAATGAAAGAGGATCCACACAGAAGGGATGCTCTAGCCATGGGGGATTTCTGAGCATTGAACGATATAGATAAATCACATACACATCCAGTTGCAGAAATATAGGATAGGGCTTGATCCAACCCCAAATTTTTCACCATTTCTTCTGCAGGCTGTAATCTCCAGCTCTCCCAGGGGAGTAAAACCAGACACCAAATATCTGCTGACAGCTTTGCATGTGTAAATCCACAGCAACTTCATTGAAATCAGCAGAATTAGTCTGGCTTGGCACCAGTAAGAAGAAGAGCCGAATTTGACTTATTAGCACAACAACAGAGGAATTATTTAGATTACGCTAAGGATTTCTGTGATAAAAACATTTTGTTTTCATTTTATCAGTGAAAACATAAAATTCCTTCCAGGAATGTGCAGAAATAGTAGCCTATAAGCCTATACACAAAGAAAAGAAGGCCTTAAAGAGCAGTATGCTGTCAGGGAGAGTGATACTAATCCCCAGGAGAACTGTATATAATTAGCTGTCATCATTTACATGGTTAGTTTCTTCAACACATACAAAATATACATGATTACAGTTCACTTACAAAGGATGCATTTGCTGTGTTCTATATCTTATGAATTTTTATGGCATGTAAGCCAGTTGCCATTGAGCTGAATTCTAGACCAAAAATTTTTTTAGCAAACTTCCAGGTTGCATTGCCTTGAAGACAGCAGGACATTACATTATTACTTCTCCATATTACATTTAATAATCATTCTAAAACTCAATGTTCATTTATTTATAACTACATTCATTGTAACATTTGACTTATTTACAAAAAAAAAAATGAAATTCACCTCTTCATAAATGTGTCAAAATTTCAATTCCGAAAGCTTCATTCAAGATAATTTTGATATTTCAACTAAAACTAGTAGAGAAAAATAGTCTTTTGCACCCTAGAAATTATTAAATTTTATTTATTATTACTTAAAAACTTTTCACTGAGAAGCCATATCAAAAGGCAAATTTTCAGGGCTGGTCTTTTTTTGTCAGGAATAGGTACAGCCACATGTGAGAGACCTATGAAGTTCTGAAAAATTCTTCTGCAATCTGTAGAGATTTTGGCAGGTTAATTGTTTGAGGACTGGATTCTGGTAAATATGTCCTCAGGAATCAGATCTGTGGAAAAGACACAGATGTTAGAATGGAACCAAATATTTCTGGGCCTGATTATTCCTTTGCTGTTACCAAATGAATGTGGAATCCACTGACTAATTGGATTTTTCACCTCCCTCTCTTATTATGGATTCAGAATTGTTAACAACTACTGCTGACAGAAAATTTGTAAGCGAAAGTAGCAAAAGCAGCTGAATCCTATGCACAAGCAGTAAACAGCTTTCACATTAATCAGTTTCACTTATAATTTCAGTTTTCCTAAAAAAAAAAAAAAAAAAAAAAAAAAAAAATTGTAGATATGGACAAGTGTTCAGTGATGTTTCAAATCTGGAGGGGCTGGGATTGAATACAGCTGGTACCTGCACAATTGGTATATCCAATCTCATGCTGCAGGATGTTGGTGAAGGTAAAACAAGATCCCATAATACTATAACCTGTCTTGAAGGCTCTGGATCTTTCTTCTACAGTGTTAGAAAGGGAACAGAGAATCATGACAACATGAGCTAGCATATCCCAACTTTGACTCTTCCCAATGTGTGCTTCCCACAGAGGCAGCAAGGACAAACCCATGTGCTGAGCACAAGCCTAAGGAGAACACAGTTGTGTTATGTGCAGTGACACTCAAAGGCTAGAATTGAAATCAACAGAGGAAGAAGCTTCCTCCATTAGGAAGGAGAAATGCAGTATTTTTAAAAGTAAAATTAATGAAGGTCTTTGGCTGTAGTGAGAAAATATCTCTTTCTTGGCCTATGTATTGCTACATTAATGAATATGAATTTCAAACTGTAATTGTGTGGAATAGATTGATGTGAGAGTGACTGACTGAAGACAAATACCCAGCATCAACATGGCATAAAGTGCTGGTTTAGTACAAGCATTCGTGGATGGCTCAAATACATTTTACTGGTACTTTAAAGGGTAATACTGTCTTATCAGAGGTTATACTGACTGTACTTAGTCTGCTCTCTCACTACTAACACAAGAGAGTGTGCTTTAAGTCTAACAGTGTTGTATTGCTTTTTTAAAACCCCTGAGCTATAAGACTGTCTTTCTTTCCTCAAAGCTTAGAAGTCAAGGTCCAACAAATTTTCAGATGGCAACCAGAAGTGCTCTGAGAAGAGGGAAAGTTGAAACCTAGGAAAAAAGGAGTACGAGCATAGAAGTAGGAGGGCACTATTACCATGTCAAGACTAGATCTATCATTGATTTATGAAATATATATATATATATATGCGCATATATTGCCAGCAAAATACTGGGGCATGATCCTAAGTGCATTAAAATTGGAAGCTTAGAAACAGCTGTCCGAGGAGACCAGGGACAAAGTAGGCAGGAAAAAAATCTCAGGTGTGTTGATGACAGTGGATCATCCCGGAAAAACAGTCCTCATATTTCCATACAAAGGGAGAAGAAATTTGTCCAAAACACACCAGTCATTCCCAGAAATAGTTTTTAGGCTCAGCTTATGGGGAGTGGATGCCTCCAGGAAATGACTGGAGCTTTCAACATACAGTGCAAAGGAAATAGCGTAGAGTATGTAACTGGAGCTTCTTTTAAGGGAATTAACAAATAGAAATCCCTTTATGTGGTTATGCAGGAGAATAGGACTCCACTCTGCCCCAGAATTGGATGGTGGCCTGAGGGCAACGTTTGAATTCCACCCACTGTCTTTTCTACCTTCAATGTCTTTCAAATTGCTCAGATCTCTTTCAGCTTTGCCCTACACTGTGAACATTAGTTCACTTTCTGCAGATGTTTATAAGCGAGCTACACAGCACAACTGCTTCAGACTGTGCTAAGTGTTACTGATGCATGTAGTTAGCTTTTCTTAATTGTGCTCATGTCTCTGTTAGACTGATCATCAAGTGCAGGTAACAGTAGTCTATGAACAGCAACTGAGAAACATCAATTTAACTAGGATGACTATCTGCACTTATGCTAAACACTCTCAACTTATCTGAAGGCCTGCCTGAGTAAAGATTGGAAAATGAAGATACTAAAATTGTGATTTAATAGTTTTAAATTACTGTTAAATAAGCGCCCTAGTTTCTTCCTGAGATTCACAACATTTTAAAAAGCTTTTGACATGGCTGCCCAGATCTCTACTACGTTTACCTTTGTGGACAGAAACCGAAGCTTTGGCAGAGCTCAAACATTTTCAGCATTCTCAAATGTGAGAAACTGGTAAATTATTAAGGAATGCAAAGCACATGGCACTTTAATAAAGTATTTAAACTGCTGACTGACACAGCTAAGGAGACATCTATGTACCACACCTTCCTACACACTGCATGCAAGAGTGCATTTAAAAATTTGTGAAGTCTAAGCAGATGCTGTTACCATGACAAATCACTTTTTAATCAGTCATAATTTTGCACTAAGTGCTGTATAAGTGCCCTTTGTTTCACTACTTAAACTGTCAATGGCTAACACTGGAAGTCACAGACTAGTGCCTGTCACTAAAAGCAATTGGGAAAAAAAAAAAAAAAAATCAATAAAATTTTTAATTAAAGGTGCCCAATCACTTGAATTTTTAAGGAAGGAATTCTCCTTGCCAGTATATCTTGCCTTCAAGCATAGTCAGGCAGTTCAGAGGTTAACACACAAGCAAACGGAGGTATCTGCAATGTGCATCTGGAAATGAGAAGAGAAGGGGATATGAGAATTCATGGAAAATATTTCTTATTTGGTTGATGGTATTAGAGAAGGGATAAAGTACATAAGTACTGAAGTCTGCAGAAACCCTGAAGCGTGCTTTGCTTTTCATTAGACTTTTAAAAATATGGAAGAATATAAAAGAAGATACTGCTGTCAGTAAAATTTGTAGTATTGGTTTTTCCGTGCACACTGGTGAAGAAACAGCTTGAAGAGAACTTCATATTGCTGTCATTAGTATTGGAGTATTCGTGTTATTGACTGCCTCAAGCATCTTGTCTTTGTTTGGTCTATTTGTACCCCTGAGTGCTCAGGTTTTTTCTTGTAGTGTTTTTACTGATACCTTCTGTTTCTCTATCATCCACAAATGCATTTGTTGAAGAAGCAGATGTACATTTCATCCATGGTGATAAAATCTTCACTAGTGAATCTTTAAAAGAAGCATTAAAGAACAGTAACTGAACTAATTTCTCAAAAGAAAAGAAATGTGACAGAAATAAATGTAAGATCTGGACCAAATTGAAAGTCTTTCTGGGTACTTACTGGATGGGTGTCCTTCCTAAGTGAGTATATTTATTTTACAATTAGAGTAGCATTTCTGGATTGGGTTAAATTGTATCTATAGTCATATAATATGATACAAAAAGACACTTTAAACATATGGTGTATGTTCATTTACGCTAACAAATTATCAAGTAATTTTGTAGTATATGTCAGTCTGATCTGATCTATAAAATCTTACATAATTTGTGTATTTTGCAGAGATTTATAATATTGGTAAGTATAAAAAAAGATTATAATCTGTTTTTTTTTTTTTCCACATAAATAATCCTAGGTTTTTATAATTTCAATTTTTCTTCTTATAGTTACAAACTGAAGAACATTAGACCACAAACCACAATCTGAAGTGTAAATAAAACCTGACTTTGTAGGAAAAATCTGCCTGAATTTGCCTTTTGATTAAATATTGGACAATAATTTTATACTTCAGGAGTACTATAACACTTTCAGGAAATTTATGATGGTATGAGTAAACTGACTCTGTGAGGATTACGCGGTTACAAGCTGTTGTCATAACCAATGCTTCAGCTTTTATTTTTTCCTTTTAATTTCCCTCTCTGTAGCATGTAACCAGCTTGTGATAATAGTAAAATACTATGTAGTATTAATTTTTCCTACTTAAATTGCAGGGTTTCCATTAGGAGTAGCAAAGAAGACAATGGCCATGCTACACATGCAAAATGTTTGCAACACCAGAAAATGAAAAAAAAGTCAGACAACACTTTGGGGTTTGACAATGTATCCAGTGCTTTTGGACACAGGTAGAATGGCTTACTCTTGTTGGCTGAGCTCAAGGAACTTCTTGCACTGCTGTAGCCTCAGTCAGTCCTTCTCACTTGCTCCTTGACAGAGATCCAGACGTCTGGAATTTGATTCTTGTATACATCAAGTCACATGCCCTCTTTTGGCACGCAAGCATGACTGAATCGCAGTACCCAGCTAAGCTGTTACTCCCACACTCAAAACCGAGAGGTATCCAGGAGGAAGTGCCTGGGAAAGAGGCAACAGTAAATGAGGCAGTAGAGCTCCACCACCTGGCACTCAGAGTATCACCACCTTGGCTCTTGGGGTGCCTACTTGCATGGCCTTGGACAAGTTGTTTTGTTCCCATGCCTCTAGATCAGACTCTAGTTTGGCCTTGTAAGAACTATGAGTTCATGAGACAAAAGTGCCATATAAGTTTAAAGAAAAAAGTTGCTCCCCTTCTATGTGTCTAGCACCTACTGCAGGGCTGTGTCCTCCATCAGTGCATTTTCCCATTTCTGTCTCAGACAATGAGCAGCAGTATTTCTGGGGAGCTTTTGCCTTTTGATCTCCTCTCTGATCTAATGCAATTGTCCACTGGCAGAAGCGCTGCGAGGTGCAGAATAAAGTAATGAAGTTAATCTGATTTCCACCCCCAACCCCAGTATCTACATGCCCTTATTATATTAGATTCCTAATGAGATTCTCCATCTGCACTCCAGAAACAGGGCTGAAAACATATGTATATGTGAGGAGGAGGGGATATTGTGGAAGGTTGCCTCCATTTACATCCCATCTTTAATGGATAAAATCTGCCTGCCCCTGAATTCCAAGATACCTACCTTGGAAAGATTTATTGAGGGAGAAACTACTGAAATCGCCAAGAAAGATTCATGCATTTAGTTCCGATGCATCTTCGGTATGGCAACAACATAAGTACAGACAAAGGAACAGGGAAGAAACTTCTCATGAAGGCATTGGGCCTTCCCACCTTACAAAGCATGAGGATGTCCTGCAGTGGGTGGAGAATGCATTGAAGGGATGCACCTGAATCACACTTGCCCATAGGAACATGGGCTAAATGAATTTTGTTTCATTAAGTAGTAAGCTTATGTTTCTTTCTTTGACAATACAGAGCCTGCACGCTTCTAAAGGTCCCATGAAAGGCAGTGAGGCTTTGCTTATTGCTACACATCTCTGTGAAAAGTCAAGTAAACAAGAGAGGCTTGAATCCCACTTCATGCTAGAAGGACCAAAACTTGATCACTTCAACACTGAGTTTGTCATTTGGTCCCAAGACAAAGTTTTTGTTGCAAATAACCCTTATGACAGATAAGTGTTTACAGATAAAATGCCTTTAAAATAAGTTTAATAGCCTCAGCTAGGTCTTTCATGGACAAAGGCCCATATCACAGCAGCACTATACATAATTCACCACAAGAGAGCCCCAGAACTAAGCAAGAAAGCTAAATTGCCTGTCACTTCCAGAAAAAGTGTTCCCTTTGGGTCAAGGTTGAAATCATTGGTAAACCAATGTGGAAAAGATCGCACTGGTCTCTGAATGGATTCTCTCCCTGTGTCAAGGCAGTGGAGAAAATAGAGAGACAGAACAAATGCTTACTAAAATTACCATGTTATTCACAATTCTGATTTGCAAACCAGTGCATCACTCTCCAATCAAAGGGTGAGGGATAAACATGGCTGCAGAGGGGAGAGTATCAATATTTTCAGAGCAGCATTGATTCTTCTGCTGAAGCACATCAAGGCTGCTCGCAGAACGTGTATTCCATTCACAGGGGTGTCCTGTCAGAGGTGCGAGGCATTACCACTTAGTCTGAATACAAAAAACACCTCATTATTACCCAGGACAGGAAATGTTGCTGGTTACAGGCAGTGAGTATGACTTCAGGAGTACAGTTCATGAGAAGTTGATGCCATCTGGCTGTCATTAAGTGGGTGATTGTGGCTTCCTGTGATTGATTGACAGGTAGTTGTGAGGAAAGGGATACAGCATGTCAGCAAGGCATGTGAGCCTTTTGTTTCAGACCTGTAAATTTTGTGGTGCATCTAGCTACCATGGGGGCAATTTTTCTCTTAGTCCCACTGGCACTGCAGCCTCCATTTCAAGTAGGCCTGAAATCTGCAGAAAAGAAATGTAGAGTGTGGAAAGTGCTTGGCCAAACAGACTCCTGCAAACATTTACATTTACAGTCTATGACAAAGCATCATTAAAGATATTTTTTTCCTTCCTCCCTTTCCATGGCCACCTTTCCAAAGGCTGGAGGAGTTAAAGCTTTTCTGCCATATCTTGCTTGTAACAACTTTAAACATTATAGGAGTTTAATAAGTTATTTCCTAAATATACCTAGTTAAACAACCAGAAACATAACTGACATTCAAAAAAATTTAAATTACTCTTTCAAGGACCAAAATCACTGCATTTCAACAAAATACTTAGGAGTGAATTTTTTCTGCCACACTGAAAATCTGAGGTGACAGCCTTGAATTGTGCTGAGCAAGGTTCATTTTCTTTAAATATGCTTGGAGTAAACTGGAGCCTAGAACAGCAAATGTGTGTGGCAAAGGCTTTACACAGAGGCGGATCACGAGTACTCCACATGTCATCTCTATGAGGGTTGCACATCATAGGAGTCAGTAGAATGTTTTTCCTCTCCACAGCACTTACACGTATTATAATGACAATGCTTAAAGTTGCTTCTCATTATAGGATCTATGCTGGATGCAGAACTTGTGGATTCACTGCTGCAGGCCCTTGGCTGCCAAACACCCAGAGATATACCACTGTTGTAGTTAGGAGCTACTCTGTACTGAGCAGATGGGGCAGCACCTGAAGAAGGCTTCCAGGTCAGGAAACCTGTGGGCGAGAAATCCTCTTGCAGCTCAGGATGATCGATAGTACCTAGCAACTGTGTCTCACAGAAATTAGAAATGTGTCTTTTTCAATGCATTGGGTTAAGTTTTGCCTTAGTGTGGGCTTTGGGAGTGGGACAATCTGTGCACATGAAGTGACTCATCCAAGTTTGGCCCTACCAGGTCCACTTGAGAATGATTTGTCCATACCTTAAGCTGAAGTCTCTGCTTGGGCAAGATCTTTCATTTTAACACTAGCACTGTAATTAAAGAATTAAAATAATCTGTACAACATCAGCAAATATATTAGGTCACAAAAGCAGTAAGCAGTCCCTGTTGATATTAAAAGGGATTTCTACTCAAAACTTAGCAGAGCGTGGGTCCAACATGAGGCTGGTTGGGGCCATCATATGGCCTGTAGACGGCTAGTTTCTTAGCTCACAATATTTAATCTGCATATAATGCTATAATATGATGGAAAACACAGCAATGATGGCAGGATGGCAAAGCCCTAGGCTGCAGCAAATGAGGACAAGCCCAAATGCAGCAACCATAGATACAAAAACAAAAGAAGAATATCTGCTTACCTTTAGAAGTCATCCAGTAGACAGGGATCTCTAATGAGATACCCTTGCCTCCGCTGACAACCCTTAAATGAAGTCTGGGAAGGGGTGGATCCTGGCTCCACCAGGTGCAGTCACTCAGCTGCACTGCAATCCCCTGGGTTGGCCCTGCCTTCCCACCAGGTGCTCAATCACTGGTTCAGGCCATGACTTAATACTTCTGCTACACTGTAATATACCATTTAGTTTTGAAGAAACATTCATATAAAGCTCATTATTAGTTCAAATGCTTAGAAATCAGTGTAGCCCAAAATAATAATTAAAATATAACTTTTTCCAAGTGTAAAAACTTCCAAAATACAATAATATATCTATATACACAGTAAGAAGCTGACTTTATGCTTACAGCATAAACAAATCTACTCAGACAAGTTTTAATAGTTCCCATGGTAACTGTATATTATACAAGAATCTGCTAAGTAAATAAAAAAAATTAATTCATATTTGAACACCTGGGCTCCTAAATGCCTATTATTTTTCTGATGATACTAAGTGGGAAGAAATATTTCACAGGAAAGTAAAAGGTAGGATCCTAATTTTACTAGAACAAACAAGTTCAATTTTTTTTTTTAATTTCATTTTTTTATGTCGGTGTCCTGATTCAGAAAGTAACGCTAACACACAGTGAAATACCTTTCCTCCAAAAGCTTATATTCCAGCATGGCAAGCCCAAATAGTATGTTCTTACAAGGAGAAAAAGTGAACAAATTATCACATTCAGCTCAAGATTTTACTCTAGGAGTCGACAAGACTACTGCTGCTTTAAGGAAAGATGGTCTCCAAATGGTTTATGAAGTGATAGATCATATATAAATAGGTTGTTTGCTCTCAGTACAGATGCCATCATTACTAACTACTTTCAGGCTCTTTGAGAGCTAAATAATTTCGTAATGCATCATTGAACATTTAGTTGCTTCCATAGCAGATGGTTTCAGGGGTCCATCTGCTCACAGCAATGTTTTCAACAAGCCCCCTTCACCTTCACCAAAAGGTTCAGAAGCATTAGAATATTCATTCCTCACCACAGGTGCCTTTCCTGGAGCCTCCCCATACACAGGCAGAGTGGGATGCACACTCAGAAAGACAGAGACAGCTTCTGAAACGTGTGACTTAATCTATTGTTTATAGACTACTTCTGTCAGCATGTGAGGAGAGCAGTAATGTTAGGAAATACGAAGCATCAGGTTACCTGGAGCACAGCTTTCATTTGTCAGGGACAGGTTAGTTTTTAACAGGCTTGCATTTAAACATAAAGAGTTGAATACATTTTAATAGTATTAACAACATTAAATCTGTGTACAGTCACAGTTACATTTAACTCTGTGTACACAGCTAAAATTATTAATACTATTAAAATTTTTGTACTTAGATGCACATGTTGAAAGATCAGCGCACAGCACAAATACCTAAGTAACAGCTGCTGAAGAGAGAAATCTGATGCGGTGGAATTCTAATATGTCAAATATGCATTGCCTCGTAATTCCAACAAGCACAATAGCCAGGGAATAAGTTATAGTTATCTTTTTGTAAATTGTCTGTCCTGCATTAACTCCTGTAGTAGAGATGCAGTGAAGACACTCAAGAATGAGCTGTTAACCCTTTGTTGGGCTTTTTACCTTGAAGTGAGTAAAATGCAGACCAGAAATAACAGGAGGCACAGACTTCATTTTGTGGAAAATATAGATACATTTGATTTGTTAACTAACTACAGATGTGTCATTCTGTTATCCATTTCTCAGGTAGCCATGTAATGAAAGCACTGCTGCAGTTTTCTCAAATCCGGTAAAAGGGATCTCAGAGAAGGAGAACGCCACTTCATAAAGACAGATCTATTGAACACAATTGGGACACACGAGTTGGAAGAGCCTATGCATCTGAGTTACCACCTCTGTTTTTCACAGGATCTACCTAGAGTTGCATGAACTTATTTTCTCAAAATGTATATATTCCTGCACAGACTTTCAGTTTCTTAAAGGATTTGGAAATAGAAATTCATGCAGAATTAATCAAAACTATCTTGAAGGATCAATGAAGCCCTTCCATCTGCTATAAGCTAAGAGATGTGTTTTAGAGTTAGGGTTAGTAATACCAATTAATAACGATTAGTAAGTAAGAATGCATCACAGATATGGGGCATAATTCAGACACTGAAGTAAGAGATGCTTCAACTCTTATGTCGAGTTGCTTTACAGAAATATAAATATGCAGAATCTGCTGAAATATTCCCTGTCTCAAAAACATGACATCTTTTACGTACATCTATAATCCCTAGCTTAACACTGTGCTTCCCTTCATCAGGAAGCCTGAACTTGTATAATAGAAACTCAGTAGTTCTTTTGCCTGTCTAAAACTAGAGATTCTTATCTTTAAGCAATGTAATGAATGTTGCACTTGCATAAAGACAATCCCAGATATGCTTTCAGACTGGGAGAAGAACGCGTCGAGAAGGCCCCTAAGGAGAAGGGCTTAGCAGTCTCAGCAAATGAAAATTTGGACATAAGCCAGCAGCATGCTCTTGCAGAAAGGCCAACAGTATCCTGGGCTGCATCAAAAGGGGGTGGCAGCACAGAGAGGATTGTTCTCTTCTTTGCCTGTGTGAGCCCCACAAGAAGATGTAGAGCTGTTGGAGGAGGTCCAGAGTGGGGCCACAAAGATGATCAGAGGAAAGGTTGAGGGAACCGGGCTTGTTCAGTCTGGAGAAGACTCCAGGGAGACCTCACTGCAGCCTTCAAGTACTTGAGGGGAGGTTATAACAAGAAGGGAGAGACTGAGTTTTTACATGGTTTGCTAGTGATAAGACTAGGGGGAATGGCTTTAGACTGAAAGGGGAGATTTAGGTTAGATGTTAGGCAGGAATTCCTTCCTCAGAGAGTGGTGAGGCCCTGGCACAGCTGCCCAGAAAAGCTATGGGTGCCCCATCGCTGGAGGTGCTCAAGACCAAAGTGGATGAGGCCCTGGGCATCCTGAGCTGGTGGGGGGCAGCCCTGCCCACAGCATGGAGTTGGGGCTGGATGATTTTTAAGGTCCCTTCTAACACAAGCCATTCTATGACCTTACAGATATCTGTCATCTAAAATCATGTTATGAAAGGAGAGGTTTTATTTGCACTGTGCTTGGTAGTTAACATACCTATAAAAATTTAAAAAAGTAGCTTCTCCTTAGCTAAAACAAATAGATTGCAGCTGCCAGAAGTAAGGGTAACAAACCAACAGCTTAAATCTGTGGATAGATGATGACTAAAATAAGAGTCTCCAAAATAAATAAAAAAAAGCAGTCAGATGTCAGATGGAAAAATTAGGATTTTTAAAATGTAAAAGATCTTTCTGTAATTCTTACCAGCAAAAATCTTGTATACGCCACAAAATAATAAACGCTGGCATTCACATACGTCCAAAAAAAGGATCAGTGAGAAACTCAGTTTTACACTTGGAAGTAAGTGACTGCTTTTATTCTGAGGCTGTTATTCCCATCTATACTGTCTACTTTCTTTGTTTTGTTATAGCATCACATTATTGCTTGAGATGGCTCTGTAAGGTTGTGATGTTGCAATCTTTCTCTGGTGGGTAGCATCGCTGACATTTTATGGTACTGCTTGTTTTATGAGTGCTTTTTATTTATTTATTTTGCAGCTGCAGAACTTCAGCAGATGACTACTTTTGGTCAGTTATTGCATACTCATCACAATAGAATTTCATGTTCCTGGGGACAAAAATCTGATTATTACTAAATAATTAGTTCTAACTACTTTTACACATTAAAAATAAGAGGGCCAGGAGATATGATCTGATAAAACCTTTGCCATTTACATCTGTATGGGAACTGTTGAGTCATGGCCTGAACCACTGATTGATCACCTTAGGCAAGGACTGAGTCAGCCATGGGAGCACAGGTGAGCATTTCATTTATTTTTGATTGCCTCTTTCCACCATGATAATCTTTCTAACTATAAAACTGTAAAATACCATCCTAACCATGCCACTCTGCTAACTGTACATTTGTTGATTGTACAACACCCTAAAAATATTATATTGGAAGTCTGTTACAAAAATACAGTGCAAGGAGGAGTTGTAAACTGTCTGAAGTTCTGAGGTGCATGGTTCAATGCACCACCCAAGTTAACTGAATTCTTCCCAAGGAAAACAAATCCTGCACGTAGGCTATTGCATCTACTTCTCTTATGTGTTACTGCAGCTTAGTCACCTGCTACTCTAAATGCAAATTTCAGTCTTTGTTCTTGAGTTCTCAGGGGTGGCTCTCATAAACATAACTTGAGTCTTGTTGTTTTAAAAAAACTGAAAGAGTATTTCCCCACATACACATCTTTTCTGAAGATTTTTGAGTAATTACACTTGCAGACACAAGAATAAAGAGGGAAATACAATGAAAAAATGCAACATATATTTTTAACTACAAAGAATAAAGCTGAGAACACTTCATAAGAATACACCAAATAAAGAAGAGTCTTATATCTGATTCCAGAAACCAAACCAGCCTATATGTCGTAAGCAATCTTGTAGTCTTTCTTTTCTCCTAGTGCTTGGTGAACAAGCATTTCTTGCCCATTCAGATCATCCCATGACAAATTTCTCTTAATTAACTTTCTTGCTCCAAACTGTGGGTAATTGTCCACAGGAAGTGACATTACATCACATTCAAGGTACAGGACTGGCTAAAACCTGGGAACAAACAGCTGCAAATAATCCGAATTAAAATTGAGGCTGATTATCACAAGATAGGCTCCTAGCAGAAATACACTCCAGCTGGTCCTGAGTTTTTACATCAAAAGTCCAAAGAAGCCCTTTTCTGAAATTCAATCTTATGAGAATAACACCCACTAGAAAAAGTATGGCTGCTTCCAGATTGAGAGAAAATAAATTCCTTTTTTGTTTGTTTGTTTTCTTTTCGTTTGTAGGTTGTTTGTCTTTTTCTTTCTCTAAAGGAACAATGTTAAAAGAACTGATGCAATTCCAGGCCCTGTTCTTTATGCTTCAGTGTAAAAAGTACTCCTAAGTCTTGATTTTTATCTTGCTGTGTAGAAAATTGAAGCAAGAAGTACAGGGAAACTAGAGTTAAAAATAATATATGCTCAGATTTTTCTATGTCTTGACCCAGAGCTAACTTGACCTATGGCTCTGATATGTTAACATAATTGAAAATTTCTCTTGTGTTAATATGGTATCGTTTTTATATGGTTATATGGCTGTAGTTAGTGAACCTTAATAGTCATTCAAAACATGATGCTGCTGGTGCTATTTTGCTTACATGTTTTTAATTGCATTTCTCAATGCAATATTGGAGCAAAACAATTGTGAGCTAAAATATATTCATTAAAGAAAATTATTTCTGGTATTCATAAAGATACTGCAGCTACTGACTAGCTAACCCATGATTTAAAATGCATTAATTATAGTCTAAGTCAATTTAAGTATTTCACTCAATATGAAGGATCATATCGGTATCTATGTATGTTTCATCTCACTGCTAGCTAAGCTTTCTTACTTTCCTATCTAGCCATAGAAGCTGTTATTCCCCTATTTTAGACATTCATTAAAAACTTTTCAGTAACTCTACAATATCACACATTCCCAGAAGATATTGATAAAAGTTATTTTCTTATAGGATGGCTTTTAAAGGTGTTTAAAAATTAAACTACAAGTTTATAATCAAGTAAGAATAATATGGGAAAGATAAAGTGCCCTATATCATCAAATATGAAGACATAAAGGAAGAGTGCTGGAGAATGAAACAGAAAGTAATTTCTTTATCTAAACTGTTATTAATATACACATCTATACATCATCTATATTAATACATTTTGTATTAATTAGGCCCAAGGAATTTATACATTTTAATTATAGAAACCTTAGCACAATGCCCTCCACTATGCTTAAATACAGAACAAGATCTGCCTAATGGCTTCTCAGGCTTTACACCTGCTTTTCTTCATTTAATTTTAGTGGATGTCCAATAAGCCTTGACTGATAGCTTTTCCCTTCTGTTGCCATCATAATCTTTCCAATCTTCCAGCACAATTTCATAAGGAATTTGAGTCATTTTCTGCCCAGACTGCCATGCCTCTAATGCTAGACTTGCTTACATGTCTAACAGAACGCAGGATTCTTCCTCTCTTTCTGGCCCCTGGGTCTTTCTTTAAAAGAAAAAGCTAACAAACATGCCAAGTGGTATAAAAAAGTGGGATGTCAGTGCTCTGGTGAAATACTGACATTCCACGTCTACAACCCCAATTTTCAAGGCAGTGTACAAGTTGGAAAACCACCAGTGGCAAGAACAGTTGCCATTTTGAATTTCATTCCAGCTCTCACAATAACACTGTGGAAGAGACTATCAAGCTTTTAATTTCTATTTACAAATGCAGGTAGACAGAGGTCTAAGCTGGAATGATGCAAAGTATGCCAAATCAATTACTGTACAAGCTGGGGGCCACACATTTTGTATTTGTATAGACAGAGCTATAGAGATATTTCACCAGATTTGTTCTTTAAAACACATAAGTAAAGGAGGGAAAAGATAAAAGATGAGTAAATTATAGCTTTTTTTATTTTCAAATTTAAGGGTTATAAGTGTACAGATAATCAAGTGTATGTTTTATGAAATAATTTCCTGACATTTTAGTGTTTATATTCAGGCTTGAGTTAATCAGTACACAGTTAACTTTTTGCTGAAGAATATAATTCATTAAATTATAGAAAATAAAGTTTCTCTATTACTAAAGTATAAAGATCTTTCTGATATTGTTGCGTGGATGAACACTACCCACAGCCTCAAACAGATATATATTTGTTTCATAATGCTGAGAATATTAATCTCCTGTTTTTAACTAGTTTATGTTTTTGCTAGTAAGTGTGGGAAACTACATATTTATCTAGCTCAAGTGTAAGCTCAGTGTGGCACATGGATCTACTCTGACACATTTATTAATGTGTCATCAATCTGAAGAATCTGCCTGAATTTTCAAATGTAAATTAAAGCACTAAAATTAAAGTTATTTCTAAATGTAGTTGCAAATCTGCATAGACTTCAAAAGATGGAATATAAAAATGAAACTGAAAATATTCTGTGATGCAATTATGAGTCTGTAGATACAGAAATAGGGAATAATCCAATTATGTCGTTAGTTGGTTGCTTATGATTAAAAGATAACAAAACAGTTCATAAAAATAATTAATACAAATAAGAGTAAGTTTTATTATTCTTAGAGGGAATGTGTGGTGGCAATAATTTCCAATTATGTTCTTCTCGATCTGTTTAGATGCTGAGATTCTATTCTAATGGACCACAGTTTTATTCATGAGTGTATATAAGCATATATCAACACAGTAAAAAACAAGCAATACAAAACAATAACCTACCCTAATAATTTTATCTTGATTTCTTTATGTTCTTAAATTAAATTGAGTCAATCTCATCTGCAGTAAGTGAATCTATATCATAGTTTTAATTTGAAGATTTATCCATGTTATGTAAAACTTAGTATCTGGATAATATCATTGAACTGGGTGCAAGGATTTATTTTCAGTAGTAATACCAAGCGGCTCCTTTGAATAATCACTAGGAAAATGTCCCGTTTATAGAATGCAAGATTACAGTATAGTGCCTGGATATTCTCTCAACATAATATGAAAGCTAATATTTGAGGAAAGAGTTTCACTCAGACATTTTAATGTGTCCGCTCCTGTGTGATTGCTCTGGAGAGGAAAATAATATAATTTGCATTAAAAAATCTAACAGGTAAGCGTGGTACAATTAAGTACCAGATTAAGCTTTTTGGACTGACCTGTTATTCATTCCATATCACATTAATTACTTATAATAAGTATTATTTACAAAATCATATATTCCAGAGGTATGTATATTAGGTTGATACTTTGTTCCAATATAAAATTGCCTGAAGACTCTTCAGTTCATTGACAGCATTTTAACCCAGTTCAGAACACATATAGTTTGCACTTTTTTTCTCTGGGGAAAGCGGGAGTTTCTTTCTTTCTTTCTGGCTTATCTGTGAAAGTCATCTCACCATTAAGAAGCATCACAGTATCTGAAATTTTTCAGCAATCCTGTAAGCTCCATCTTTAATTCATACAGTTTTCCTTCCTTGTCTGCATGACTGATTATTTTCATCCTTTGGAGTTAAGAAAATTCCTAGTGTTGGCCATATAGATGATGCATTTTAAGGAAGGGCGTTCAATTCCATCTGGAAAAAAAGTAACATCAGGTTGTTGTAGGGTGGAGGAGAATGGAAGGCTCTGGCTATTCAACTATTTAAACGAGTGCCCTGTGCTCATTTTGGAAAAAGACAGGAGCTCCCTGCACCCATTTCTGCTCCAATTTAATGAAGTTGTTAAAGTAGCAAGACTGACAGGTTAATTATCCTTTATAAAAGGGGGACAAATTGAACTGTGTCTTTCCATCATTTTTTGATATATCAAGAAGCTCCTGAGGTGCTCAGATGCCACTCTGGTGAATAGAACAACTAATCCACTCTGCTATTCTTTGCTGACCCTGGTCCCCCCATCGGGGCCTTGGACTATATTGCAGTTGTTTTTTTTGTTTCACATTCAACAGATTCCACTTTATTATAAATTCAGAAGGATTTTTTTCCTCCATATGTTTGCTGACAGCTCCCCTGAAATAACTGATGGCTAAATTTAAACTCTGATGAAAATTAACCCGAGTGTTAAATGCAAACAGGAGCTGCTTGGAAAGAAAAGAGTTATCATGGTAAATGCCAAACAGTGGAAAATGTGTGTAAATTAATGGAGTCTCACTGGTGACAAGCTGTCAAACGGTTTGATGGCTCTTGCTAGTGCTTCAATCCCACTGAAGTTGGCCAGAGGGCAACATGGACAAGTCCTGCTTTTCAAAAAGACCACGGGATGCTTGACAGTAACGCTAACTAGATCATCTAAAGTTCATGGTCAAATAAGATATGTTTTTTTTCTTTCTGCAAAGCTTTGCACTAAACAGAAACCATGAACAGCTGGGCTATGAATGAGATATCAAATTGAAGCTTCAGTACCGCGGTCAAAACAGAATGGAGAATTTAGAGACCAAAGAGCGGAGGGGAAAGGAATTAAGTTGAAGTTAATATCAAGTGGACAATAAAATTCTGGTATTGCTGTATTTGTTGAGCACGGAGCAATGCTTGAGAACTTGCTGGATGAAAGTTTCTTTTTTTCAGATTGGTATTTTAATTTGCTTTAAAAAATAATATTCATTTTAGTTTTTTGCAGAATCCTTCAGCTGAAGTATCCTTCAACTCTAAAGAAAGCTTTGATATGTATGGTAAGATAGACTTAGTCCCCTCCTTATATATATATGTACGTATGTATATTTCTCTTTATTTTATTTTTCAGCAATTGTATGGTGTGCATTTAAAAAATTAATTTGCTCTTTTCTGCCTTCAGGACCAGAGCATTCTCGTTATTGACTTCTATGGAAGTAGTGCCTAATTTTGACAGCATCTAAATGCTCTCATATAGCCTGCTCTGGCAAAGTTTGATTATAGATTAAACTAATTTAGTGAGAATTAAGCTGAAACTGGTATAACAGGTCTTTACCAACCTAGGAGATTCTGGTTCTGATAGTTTTTTTCCAAAGCTTAGAATGCACGATCTTAAAGGAGCAGTTCTAATCATGAAATCTTTTCTGTTAATTACATTCCCAGTCAAATTAACCAAACTTTTGTCTAAATTTTCTGTAGATTGGGCATGGAGTGCAAGACACTGTGAGCAGCCACTCTTGTGGATAATTAATGATTGTCAGTATTTACACAAAACTAGTACAGCAGTATGCTCTATGGAAATGAATGTCCTTATTGTTCTGGATCATTTCTACTACACTCATGCTCAGAGCGACTGCTTTTAAAATCTTTGTAAATGTCACACAGTGTAAAGAGAAACTATATTTGAATAATACCTTGGAGAGGACAAAGGATGAAGTGTGTAGCACTACCCTCCATGAGCCATCCAACTCATGTGAACCCCACTGCTCTGTGTCACTGCCTGTGACTGATGTCACCTGTCCACTGATCTGCTTCTCTATGGCCTTTCTCCGGGATTACAAATACTTTTGCCAGATTAAAAAAGGCACTGACTTTTTGAAGTTCTCTTTTTCCTTCCACGGAAAGTTGATTCCTTCATGATAATGATCTTTGCCAGAAGATCAGGACAGACAAAACTACATCCATACTCTCCTTCTGCTATATGAAAGAACTTCAGTCTTGCCTCCAGATATACTGTGTACAGCAGACCTGGAAGAAGGCAGTCTGTGTCTCTTGATACATAAAGATTCGATATTACATTTGGAACTCTTAACTATTTTAGGTGAAACAAAACTAATATTACTCATAACTGGAGGTGCCTGACGTTCCCCATAAGTTTTCTTTCCCTGAGACTTCCCTGCATATGAGGAAGAGTAACAGCTGGCATCTTGTTACAGCCAGATATTAAAACCTGGCTTAATGATAAGCATAGAAGCAGTTACATCAGCATCTGTGTGATTTCTCATATGGTCAAAGTTGGTTCACAAGTTGATAAATTGTATCTACATTGTTAGAGAGAGGGAAAATAGTTTTAATTGTCTGAATTAAATTACTGGTAAATGTGGACTGCACAGGAATGTTATATACGCTTAATCAATATCACACCAAGAAAGCCAGTGCTCTATATCACCGCCCTTATAAAGCAACTCAAAAAAAGAAATAATTAAAATAGGAAAGAATATACAATCTCTGTTTTGATGTAGAGCTGTTGGAGCAGGTCCAGAGTAGGGCTGTGAAGATGATCAGAGGGCTGGAGTACCTCTCCCATGAAGAAAGATTGAGGGAACTGGGCTTGTTCAGTCTGGAGCAGAGAAGGCTCCAGGGAGACCTCATTGTGACCTTCCAGTACTCAAAGGGAGATTATAAACAGGAGGGGGAGCCAACTTCTTACACAATCTGATAGTGACAGGAGAAGGAGGAATGGCTTCAGACTAAGAGAGATTTAGGTTAGATGTTATGAAGAAATTCTTTACTAAGAGAATGGTGAGGCACTGACACAACTGTCCAGAGAAGCTGTGGTGCTCCATCCCTGGAGGTGCTCAAGACCGGGTTGGATGGGGCTCTGGGCAGCCTGAGCTAGGAGGGGAGCAGATCTGCCTATGGCAGGCAGTTGGAACTGGGTGATCTTTAAGGTCCTTTCCAACCCAAGCCAATATATGATCCTATCATCTTCATAGACCTCCTGTGACAGTACTATGTGTTGCTGCTTTTGTCTTATATAAATCAGTTTTCAAATCTAAATTATATAGAAGAAGGTCAGTCTGTATTGTGTTTCCAAGACTGTAACACTCTGGACAAATTCATAACTGTGAGCGCTTTAACTGGAAATCCTTTTTTCTCTGTCCTGTACAAGCTGTGCTGTGGCGTTCATTAATCTTAGCAACCCTTTTGATTGCACACTACTGTATCAGGGTCTGGAGACAGAAGTGATTTACAAAATAGCCTGGAGTAATCCTGATTTCCTTAGAGAGAATGGGATTTTTTTTTTGCTACTTCATGTGGACTATGGGACTTCCTCTGCAAAGCCTGAAATATATGAAATTTGCCTGTTTATATAAAGGCCAGAAGTTTGAACTCAATATTTCTCACCAGTTGCATAGATATGATGGAACGCAATTTGCTTTCTTGATGTGCTTTCATCAGTTTTTGCATACCGCCAGGAAGGTTTATTTCTGAGCACTCAGTTGTGTAACATATAGCCGAGTTATATATAATTAATTAGATCCATACCTTCCAGTTGTTGTTCAAGTGTTATGACCCTTGATAAGTTGTGTACTTCTTTATTGTATATAATGAAGTGCCATCACAAATAAGGACTATTGTTCATGTATTTCTACAACACACACATGCTTTGCAGGACAAACACAGCATGCTTAGCACCACATTCATCATACATTTTAGGTTAAGTGGACCTTGTGTAGAGAGGAGTGGCTGCAAGAAACATGATTTGAAATTAAATATCCACAGATCTGTGATTCAAAAGCAGGTCTGCTTTCTATGTCACAGCAAGCGCCCTTTATTGAAATAAAGGGTGGGATATATTGTTTCCTGAGATGCACATGGGTAGGTGAAATCAGAAGGTGATATTCTAGGTGATACACTCCTGGAGGACTGGACGAACCAACTCATGCTCAAGTGCAAACGGCAGTGAG
Organism: Pavo muticus; assembly: GCA_016647715.1. Classification (NCBI taxonomy): domain Eukaryota; kingdom Metazoa; phylum Chordata; class Aves; order Galliformes; family Phasianidae; genus Pavo; species Pavo muticus. The sequence goes on from JACDJE010000013.1 coordinate 48,875, forward strand.
CCGAGCAATCCGACTGTGCAGTCAAAGCGGAGTACAGGAAAGAGGGAGCTTAGACAGAAAGAGCTCTGCAGCAGAGATAACCTTAAAAATGGGTAAAATATAGAGCCCACAGATCCAAAGCAGTAATGTGAAACTGTTGCCATGACAGGTGTGCATCTTCAGGGTTTTGCATTGGCAGCAGGTGAATATAAATAAGGTGCACAGACAGTGTATAGAGGAGAAGGGGAAATTAATGAATGCTCTAACTGCTGAGCTTGGTAACAAGACGAAAACATGTTGAAGTTGACATGCCTTGTGCTGCTGCTTTTGTGAAAGTTGATGGCGAAACAGAATGCCTCTGATGAAGAAAAAGAAAGCTATGTATCTTAGGGATGTTATGGTAAACATTTCATTTATTTTTTTAATTGGTAAATAGCTGATTGGCTATCAAGTGTGACTTTGATAGTCTTCTTGAACTGGGGCATTTGCAAGAGAAAATATTTTCTAACTCTGTGGTCTTTAAAAAAATCACCACTCCTTAGGGAGCTGTAATCTCCAGTCCCCAATATTATTCTACATTTAAAAACACGGGGCTGTGCAGAGATACAGCTCATCTGTTAAACTCTCTCCAGAACAGGAAGCAGTAGAAATCTGCCAGCATGGTCCTGTGTGAGTGTTATTTGCACAGCTGGAAATGTAGAGCGGATCAGATTAAAATACTTTTAGTCCTCAGCAAGTGTCTCTTGCATGGGGATGTACTGTGCCATTCCTCAGCCTCACTGGGAGACAGAAGAGGAATTGCTAATACAGCTCATTTGTGCTTGGTGCTGACATGCCTGTGTCTACCAGAAGAGCTCCTGCAGTGTTTACCACTTTGTTGATGTTCTTTCCCAAAACTACCTCTTGTTCGGGAAGAGTTAAATACGTCAGCAATGACCAGGTCCTGTCAGATGTATTCCATGCAGCTACTCTTTGAATAGTCTTCAATAGAAATTTATAATTGATATTTGAAAGCTGACTCAAAGATGACCGTTTTTCTGATGAATATTCCTACTTCCTGAGCTAGAAAATCCCTATCGTTTCCTCAGGAAATAATTCCCCAGACTGGGAATTATTTCTTTAGAAGGAGAGATCGGTAGGATGGGTGGAAAATAAACCACCTAGAAGACTATGCTTCTGATATTTCCCACATTCTTCTTTTATCATTCAGCAGGTGTATGAGCACAATGTCATATTTCTCCGTACTGACTTTTTGCTGTTATAGGTGAGAGGTTTTTTTAATCTTAATGTAGCTCATAGCAGCTGGTTTTGTTTTAGAGTTATCCCACTACATGAAAGGACATGGGTTAAAGAAGAGTCTGCTCCAAACTTCTGCATAATGTCAACATGGGGAGTAGTTCCAAAATGTATGCACAAACAAAGGAAAGGGAAATATAACCTAGCAAATCAAGCATCTTTAGCCTGTATGAGAGCTAATAGTATTTCTGCTGTTGGTATTGTTGCATATATGCCAAATAAGAAATATAATGACTGTTCAATATATATGTGCAAAGAAAGCTAGCAGTCCACACTGTATAGGAATCACCTTTCTGCTTATCATGAAGTGATGGATAATTTGTGGAGAGCTTCTGTAAGGGAGAGTAAATGATGCAACTCAAGAAATAAGAAAATGATGTTGCAGCAATCAGGATGTGAGGTGAGGAGATACTGTCTGGGAGTTATCTTTATACAGTCAGACGTGAAAATAGGTATCAAGGAAATGGCACACAGTAAATATCTCCAGTGTTTAGATACAAGCTTCTGTTGGTGATAATGTCCAAAGTATACACCAAGACAACTGATAATAGAAAAGAAGGGAAGAAAAGAAACCTGGGCAGGAAGTCATATGTCTGAAAAAATAACAAAGTTTAGGGTTTTTTTTTCTGAGTAAATTTACTGTTTAATTTACATTAGACATAGTTGAAGGGAAGTAATATAATGCAGTATTTTATTTTTGAAATTACATGACAGATTTATGTTTCAGTATAAAGGTTGGCAGAATATTTAGAAGGAAAAGCATAGAGAAAAAATGCTGTGCTGACCCAGGACCAAAGCAAAATATCTATCAAAGTTAAGCAAGGATAAAAAGAACTCCTATGCAGTACGCTTAGGGATGTAAGAGGAGAATGTGTCAAAGCTGATGGGCTGAAAGTCATGGCAAGAAGCCAGGCTGATGGACAATGCTGAAGAAGATCAAGTCAGAGAGATGGGATTCAGCAGCTAAGAGACCAGAAAGAAACAATAGTTAGCTTGGAACAGGTCAAATGAGAAGCCATTTTCTTGGAGAGAGTTTAGGAGAGTTGAAATAGGGTTTCAGAACAAATGAAAGATGTCAAGATGGGCACATGCAACTGATGTTCAGCTTACTCTTCATCATATATGCCGAAGTATCAGAGGAGGAAAGATGGTGAGAAGAGCAGAGGCCATCAGTCAAACTGAGAGGAAGGCTAAGGCCAAATAAAGCAACTCGCCACAGCAGGATTAGGTGGGGAGTGAGAAGTAGAGAAACTGAAGTTTTGAATGAAAAAAGACAGCACTGGAAAGATTAGAGGGGAGTGGGAGAAGCCTTAAGAGCATGTGAGATGTAAAATATCTGAGGAAGGAGCCCTTGTGCCAGTCAGTGTGAGTAGCCAAAAGGAAGGAGGGATGGAAAGATCTTGAATACCCTTTTTATGGAAAAAAGAACAGGAAAAGAAACTGGGAGGAGCAGAGGAGGCATGTTGTCCATAAGATTAAGAAAATTCACAACAGAGAGATAGAAAAGTAATATAAACTCGGTGGATGGAAAACTGGCAAGATTTGTACAGGTGTCACCAAGGAGCAGGGAAGAGGGAGAGAAGAACTGACAGAATTCCTTAGAAACAATCATCTGCACCCTCTACAAAGTGGGATGTAAAAGACGTATTTGTCTACATATTTCTAAGCTGATGATCACAGGATATATAGTAGCAGATTAACTGCAGATCTGTACCTGAAAGGTAGTGGAAACCAAATCTCTTAAATGTTGTGTTGCTAGTTTTGTTCCCAGAAAGCAATTATTAGTTCTGTTAGCAGAGCATCAGTCATCTCCCCTAAAGTCTATGAATCTACTTTGGTGATAACACTGACCTGCTTATTTGTCTAATGGGTTGGAAATTAGCCTTCATGCCCTGTCAATATATTATTACAATTATTATAATTTCTAGCCAGATCATCTGAGTAATTATTAAACAGGGTGGATATAGAGGTGTTTTGTGTTGTTTTGTATTTTTTTGTTTGTTTGTTTAATATAGAATAGTCGTGAAACTCTGGTAATTAATTTCCTAAAAATTTCTAAGAGGAAAATTCTATGTATTTGTAAGAAATTAGTTTTCTTCCATTTTCCAGATCCTGCTTAATTCTTAGTAGCAGCTATTCACCTGAACATCTTCAAATCTATTTTTTTCTCTCATTCTTTTGCTAAAATGATCTATTTATACCACCAGTAAGGAGAGAGAGAGATCTGCTCCCTTGAAAGTGCCTACCTCTCCAATTAATGTATTAAAAATTCTACATTTTCGGTTTGCCTGCAGGTATGTCAAATGAAAGAAGATTTAGACTTCCCGAGAAACAAAAACTTCACAAAAAATAATAATAAAATAGTAATATAAAAACTCCCACCGTCTAAGATGCCCCTGGTCTTGTTACCTTTTTTTAGATGTCAGAAAACATTTCCATGAAATGTGTTCTTACAAGCTAGTCTGAACTGCTCTGAAATGCTCAGTGGTTTGCATTGAGTGACATTACTCTTGCAGACCTCTTGTAAAAGTGCTTTATCAGATGATGTTTTGACAGATTTTTACAGGCATGATTTTGTTTTCCCTTCCTTCTTTCATGAATAATTGGAGAAATTGATTTAAAATCTCTCCCTCTCTTGTGTATTGAGAGAAAAAAATATTTTTAAGTCTTTGCCTACTCTTGAAAGGCAATTTCAAAAAAAAAATGCCTCCAAAACTGCTGGAGTTGGAATTACACTGTTATTAGGACTTAGCAGTCCATAGGCCAGCATTAATAGATAACCAAGCTCCTTGCTGGTTTAAAGCAGTATTAGCAGGCTTTCAAGTATCCTGAGTGTAAGGATGCTGTGCGATGCCTAATCAGTGACCGACTTTCTGATCCCCAGCGGATTAGAAATAACAACTCTGCAAAGCATAGGAGACTGAAAGATGCAGAACTGTCCTGTAGCGCTGTATCAGTCTACAGGTAACTGACACTGTGACTTCCTCTGAATAACTCGAGCCGGTCCTCCTTCTCCATCTTTTTACCTTCCTTGCCATCTGTTCCTGCTGCTCCCGCAGCCTCCCCGCTCTCCTCCCGCCAGGGCCTGTCTAAGCAGAAGGGTACGAGAGCCTCTGATGAGGTAGGCCTCGGGCCCCTCCATCACTCCTAGCCACGAGGAGAGCACCAGCTGTCTGGCTTCATTTGCATTTTCTCTCCAAAATAATGAAATTAGCCATGAGTATCCTGAGGTGAAGCGAGACGCAAATTTAGGCTCGATGTGTCAGTGTGCGCCGGGGAGGGAGAGGGAAGGTCATGGAGGCGTTCGGAAGATGCTCACAGCATGGAAATTGAGGGCAAGGAAGCTTCTGCCTCCTGCAAGAGGCACAAAAGCACTGTGACCGAGGGAGATGCTCCATGTGCAGAGAGTCTTTCCAGCACTCCCACCCACATGCTTATGTTCTTATGTGCAATGGATATGTCTGTGTTGCCCCAGTAAAAACTTTTCGAACAGGGATAAAATACAGCTGTGGTTTAGCTTCATGCCAGCCTTACTCTGAGGTCAAAATTATGGCTAGTATTTTAATTTGTAGGTTATGAATGTTTCTGATGAGGCTGCTCTTGCCTGCCACCACGTTTGCCACAGCGCTAACATTTTTAATTATTTTAATTAATTTGGTCATTCAGGACTTGCCACAGCTGTTGTACAGCACCACAGCTCCCTGGCTCTGCTTCTTTTTTCTGCTTGCCTGAAGTAGAGAGGAAAATGTTTCTGAAGTATTCCTAAAACTATGGCTAGCAGAGATGAATGAGGAGAGCAAGCTGATATTTAAGCTCTGCAAGCTCTCTCTGTGCTAGGGATGATCATGGTTTCTTCTGGTTTTGTTTTTATTCTTTGCACATACATGAACAGGATGTATTTATACAGTGTATAAGGAAGTTGACTTTTCACAGTCTGCAGTTTCTTTGTGTTAATTATTTACATTTAATTATAAACTCAATGAATCTTTGGATAGTTTTTAGGATACATGTAGAAGATTTGCAATAGAGAACTAATACTGCACACAGATGAAGACTAAAATATTTAGAAATATGAATTTTGAAAACAAAATAATTTTTTTCTTCTCTGCATATTTGTTCACATATGCTTATGAAATAGTTTATGCATGCAAACAACTGATTCTGAGAGTATGTTACAAGATACTGTCAAAAAGCAGAAGTTTTCGTTTTTAAAAATTAGTGTTCTCACTCGCAAGTGGATCTTATTACACACTTATCTTCCCAAAGTTAATCAGTATACTCAGATTTTACTATCAAATGCTCACATTAAACTTCTCATGGAAACAAAGAATTAGCTATATATCATAAACTTATCCCAAGGGGATTAGTTAATGCAATTAAAACATTTAAGAATATGGTAGACTACAGGAAATTATTATTGATTATTTCTATGCAAATTATTTGCTCTGCTGCAGCAAGCTAGGTAGCTACATGCATATAAATATATGTGTGTCCATAAAGAAATGAAGCCCCAGCTACCGGGATAGATTTAGCAACTCATTGCACGTCCAGTCCATGCAGCTGGTGAGTGCTTCAAGAGCAGCCTGCAAGGTTGCACATCCTCGTGTCGCTGTGAAATCAGATGTATCACACAGTTTTTCATCTTTCATTTTATCTACATATCAACTATATGGGTTTTCCATCCAGCGGGTTTTTACAGTCATGGGGTGTTGTGCTGGGCAGCTCAATTTAATTATAAATATTTATCAAAATCTTTGAGTATAATTTGCCTTGATTTGCACTAATTACAGATTTCTGATACCTTCAACTCTAGCTCAGTTATCCACTTGCATCTTCAAACATTTTATACTTCATTACCTGTTCTCTCCTACCACTGTTCACATGTGCTTAAAGAGTAAATAAAGTTAGAATAAGCCAATATGGTATTGCTGCTTTAAAGATTTCCATTACTCTGAAATGAAAACAGTTGCCATAAGATTGGCCTAGGATATTTTGAAATTCATTAGAGTTTCCAGTGGTTAAATCCAAACTTCTTTTGCCATTTGTAGTACAGTAGTTTTTGTCATACCCTTGTAAGTTTAAGATATTTGTGATACTTGTGATAGAAGACAGTAGCTGGCATCTGTGACGTTCCTGCATCTTATTAAGGAGGACATGATTATCTTCTGTTACAGCCATGAAAAGGAATAGATTCATATGCAAATCATGACTGCTCAAACATAGGAGGCATCTCCTTCTTAGAAGTTTCAAAGTCCTGGTTTTGTTCTATTCAAGTTCAATGGCAGATACATATCTAACAATGTAGATATACCCATTTTTCTTAGTTGATTATTCCATTGTATCTCCCAGACATTTCTATGCTTGCTTACAGTTCTATATCTTCTATTGTTTCTAGCAGTGAAATAACTTTTTCAACACTAAATCATGAATATATTTGGTTAGTAAAATGTGTAATACAAATGCACGGTAAAAAAACCAGTCCCAAGGGCCCAAATATACCTATTTTGAGAGGGAAACTTTATATCTCATGAGCATGGGGAGCATGGAAGGTACAAAGTGTGAAGGTTCTCCGAGACAGAGCAAGTTAAGAAGTACTTCGGCATCTACAAGTATTCTCAGATATACTCAAGATGTCTTTTTTTGACTTACTAACCAGATAGAATTATTTAACTATATGGTAAAGAGAAAATGGGAAGTCTTTATTACAGCAATCTTTAATAGTATAAATCTCATTAAAATTATATTCCTTACATTCTTGCAATCTGGTTCTCATCTCTTCTTTCTATCAGAAGTTATTTTTCCAAACATACCAATGACTCAGACCCCTTAGTGCTTACTCACCACTTACAATGATGCACCTTGCCTGACAGCTCTTCATATCAATCAAAAGTCTGGGTCAGGCACTTATCAATTGACCCTGTGTTAAAGATAGACCTTCATTTCAGCACCTGTCAATAGCATCTTTTGATGCATTTAGAGTGGAGGTTGTATCAGTAGAGTGATTTGTACAAGAGCATGTGTGGAGTCAGAAGAAAAGGAAATATTTCTAAAGTTGGTTTCTAGTTTATTTACTTTTTTTCTTTTTTTTTTTAAAAAAGAACATTTTTTTCTTTGTCTATAGGACAATTTTCACTGTACTGGTATAACAGGGAAACGTGCTGATAGCAAGCAGCGCGGTAAGCTCTACAAATACATACTGCTAAAACCCTTGCTAACTTCCCATTCCTTTTCTAATATAAATGAACACAAATAAAATGCTGGTCTCTTGTACTGTGCTAATGCGTAAGAAGAACCTTTTGATTATTAGCTGCAGTTACCATGAGCTCCCAACCTGAGATGGTGTCTACACTTCTCCTTCTGAGGTGTTAATCACAAACCTGCCAATCCTGTCCCACTTACAAGACAAGGAAAGAAATGTGAACATGTAAAAATTCACAGAGGGGCCCAGGAAAATTTCCCTGACACACTCCCGCTGTGACACCATAGCAATTGAAGAAGGCCTGTCATTTGGTTGTCAACCTTTGACCTCAACCAGACATATTTTGAAATGATGTGAAAAGAATTGCTGTGCTGTACGGCTGGCTCCTTACAGCTTTGCATGTCTGTCCTTGATGTCAGTCAAAAGTAGTTAACTGGCACCCATGGAGTCTTAAAAAAAAGCTCCTTTAAAATATCAGTAATGACTTCTGTTAGCAAGACTAGCTCTTGTCAAGTAATGACTTTACGACATAAGGTATTGTTTATCTAGGCATCGTTCTCTTACTTGCATTTTAATGAGTCTAATTAATAATAAGTTAGAAGTCCTCAGCTATTTCTTCACAGCTGGACCATATGCACTAATTACACTGAGTGTGCAAACTTAGACTAATCCCTTCGTCAAAAGAAATATTTTAATTTAAAAAACCTCAATGTACTTTTTTTTCACCTGATTACTTTAAAGATGTGATCTTTCCATTCTGGCAAATTTGCACAGAATCAAAGTAAACCTGGGAGTGGAGAAATTCCATATTTTATAATTTTTCTCCTGGTAGATTTCATTCTTAAAATAATTGAGGAAAAGAGCAGAGTGGTGTCAGGTTCATTTTTGATGTGCATTAGGTTCCATAAAGGTAAGAGATAATAACTTTTAATTTGAAGGATAATCACTAGTTTCTAGGAAAAGATCCTTCCTGAGTAGAAGTACAAAGGATAACTAAATCTTGGTGCAGACAAGCGGGGGTTGTTTCTATTGTCAAAACACAGTAGAATGTATAACACCAATCACGCAACTGCCTAAAAGTGATATTATTAGTCCCAGTATAACAATATAATGTCAATATTAGATCAAGTATTACCATTTGAAATTACTAAGAGTGTTTTCCCATAAATATGCATATTTGCCAACTAATGAAATATTTGCTTTTATAATAATTTCTCATTTTCATCTCATAAGGCAAGTCGCTTGATTGATTCATTGGTGTTTGCTTCTTTTTTTCAACAAGAAAAAGGCCCTTCAATATTTTTACAGTTCTTTATAGTACATTTAGCTACATAACTCTCCATAGATTGCAATAGGGTACATTAGGGGCTACAGATAAGAACTATAGTTAACTTCCTACTGATTCTGTGTCTGTATTAGATGGTTAAGTACATTGATATGAAAATATGAGTGGTATAGAAATTCAATAACTAAGAAGAGGATGTTGAAAAAATTCTGATATCAAAATTCTGTTACCAGATGTGAAAATGTTTAGTCATCAGATGTCCATACAGTTTTTAACTTCATATGAGTTCAAACTCACATTTGTCTGTCTGTCTGTCTATCTATCTATCTATCTATCAGAAGCAGAAGTCAAACAAGTCTCATAAAACATGGAGCTCCCCAAGTCTAACTGACAGAATCACTGTTGCTCAGTTTTGTTATTTTCAAACAACCAAATCTTGACAGAATGAAAGTTTCACTCAGCTTTTTATTTTAGCCAGTAAAATATGTTAAATTCATACCCTTAAGCAATGAAAATAATTGGATTCTTGTTGTTGGGTTGAGAGGTAGATTTTGGCACTTTCAATTTGAGTTTTTCCAATCAATTCCCCATTAACTGCAACTTCAACATGTGATTGTGCTCATTCTTAGCAGATACGCTGTGCCTGAGCCTAGGTCCTCTACTCTTACAATGCTACATATGGTAAGCTGAAATGTCCATAAGTATCCAATTCATTAGCATGTGAATTTCAGTGGCAGAAATGGAGTAAACAAACTAGAATGAGCAAATGTTGCTACTGGGAGGAGAAAGTTTGATTATAAAGTAGTATTTCTATGTATACGCATTGTAAAGATCTTTCCCACAACAAAACATGATGTTAAGCAGTTAGCTCAGCCTGAGTGCATTTATAGAACTTGTGAGGCCTTTCATCAGAGGAAAAATTGACTTCATGACACAAAATTTGGGTTACCAGACAGAGACCCAGTTTCATCCTGGAAACTCACTGATTATGAACAGAAAGCAGTTATTTGTGGAATTCCTATGCTCACAGGCCAGTCAGGGACGACATCTCTAATATTCACATATTGATCTGAGGAATAGGAAAGGTTTATTTTATTTTTATTTGTTTGTTTGTTTATTTACTGAGAAAAGCACAAAGCTTATGCAAATATTTTCTTATGTTATGGCATTTCCACTGTGTGTCAAAGGCCAGTGGAATGAAGAGGTGAAACCAGGTGGATGTAAGTTGAGACCTTTTCCTCATCACCCACTCCAGCATTGTTTTTGCCAAAATATTTTACTATATTTTATCTAGAATCATTTTAGCTATTTCTGAGAATTTCAGGAATTCCAGCATATCTTCTGGGAGGCAGTTAGGCTGTCTAAAAAGTTTTGCCAATAACTTTTTTACTTATGCACTCAGTTTACATTTTCCATTTCTTATTTTCATTCCATTAGCCCCTGCTGCACTTCACTGTACATTTCTATAATTCTTCATTCCTTCTGGCTCATCCAAGCTACATATCATTGCAAACTAGCAGCTCATCCTCCCCTATTTGTTGTTTAGCCAAGCTTTCACTATGTGTCTTCATACTTTTTAAGCATTGCTTCAATGAAGTGCTATTAACCTTTCAAGTATTGACTCTGGAAACATAATAGTTCTTTCATAATTAATTACTCCATGCATAATAGTTTGCATGAAAAATTAATAATGATAGTTCATCTTCTTTACAGAAAAACAGTTGAACGAAATTAAGATCTTTTACAAAACTATAACAAGCACTGTTGTCATTTGGAACAGAGGGAAATTTCCAGAAATACAATTCATTGAGTTTGAGGTTTCTATTCTATGCCATTCACTTGGAAATCTGAATCTATTGATTTCTTCTCTAATTTGTATCATTTCCCTGGGTCTCACCAGACAAAGTGTTATTACTCCAGACAGTCTCCCCTCAGTTAAATGCTTATGGCCTAATCCTCAGTGCTTCTTTCTATACATCAAAAGTCTCTGCCTTCTTTGGACAGCAAGTTCTCATATGTACAGACTTCACTACTCCAAAGGGCAATGTGATTCTGGCATAGTCTCATCTGTGACCCACACCTGCAAAAGCAGCCCAGCATAAAACAGCGTCTAAGAGATCATTAGCAGGGTAGAGAGGCTTCAACAGAAGCCAAAGGAGTAGTTCTCTTGGCTCTGTGCTCTGTTTCCTGATGGAAATTGCATGTTTCATAAAAGGATTTTTCTCTTCCTCATAGGCTTATGTTCTGCTTTTTTCTTAAGGAGGTGAACGTTTTGGGTTAGGTACTGCCCATCCACAGGTGTCCTTGATGTCAGGGTGAACTCTGGAGTCAGAGTGAGTTTGACAGTACCACTGAACCAGATTACATTGAGGAATAAACAGAGGGAAGGCAGCAGAAAGGACCCTGAGTGGAAATCCCTTCGGTTCCTTTCCTGAAGAACAGCTGCCAACTACAGTAATTTAGGGTTTGATCCAAAGCTCCTGGAAATCAGCCTGCTTTCATTTTTGGTGGTTATTAGCTACAGCAGCACTGCCCCTGAACACTCCGGACCTCCAGTTGTGAATCACGGCATGGAAGAAAAAGGGGCCGACTGCACCTAAATTACCTCCTCTGTACTTAATTTATGCTGATGCTAAAGTTTGTTCTCTCAGGACCTTCCAAATATAGACACAAAATTCTGTTTCCATTGGAAAGCTGAGAATCTTTCCTCTCCAGAAGGTTAGAGCACCAGTTTATAACCTTGATACATTGTCTCATCCTAACCTTGTTATTTAATTAAGTCTGGGCTCCAGAGCAGTGCTTTTCTGAGGTGCTAATACTATGTTTGTTGAAAAAGAGGACAGTGCTTTGCTTTTTTAAAGGCAGAGCACCTGTGTAAGATTTACATTTTAAATATAATACTAATTATGAGCACAGAAGTTACTTCTATAAAGTCTTTTACTCTTTGCTTCTGATAAGATAGATCTAGATAATTCAGGTGCTTTCACAATATTCACAATTATTGTTAGCTATGATTAATGTAATAATCTAACCATATGGAATTAGCATATTAGTCTCAATATTGCATCTACTGTCATATTACCTTTCCGGCTTAGAACTTTGAGAGTTTGTGGAACTGTTCTGGATAAATTTGGGGAATAGGAGTGTGATTAATTTCCTTTCATTTTCATCTTTTATTTTTTTTCAGTACAACCAAAGTACTGTTCCCAGAATACACTGGGACACTGACCTCATCTCTCAGGTCCACCTAAGATCTCTACTAAGAGCTGTGGCAAGGCATTTACATACATGGTTTCAAGCATTTTTTTCCATTTTTAGCCCTTTAAGATGTCACAAAATAGGTTAGCTGAAGATTACTGACATATATAGCATTTGCTATGGTTAGATACGGCTGTTTAATCATACTATCATAGAATGGTTTTGGTTGGAAGAAACCTTATAGGTCATCTAGTGCCAACTCCCTTGACATCAGCAGGGGCAACTCCCATTAGATCAGGTTGCTCAAAGCCTCATTCAACCTGACCTTGAACACTTCCAGGGTTGGGGCATCCACAGCTTCTCTGGGCAACCTGTCCCAGTGCCTCATCAAGAAGAATTTCTTCTTTATATCTAGTCTAAATCTACCAACTTTTATTTTAAAGCCATTACCCTTGATATCCTTGCCCAAATTTAATTCTCTCAGGGCTTTAGCTTTCCTAACCCAACCTTTGGCTGCTCAGATTCCACTCAGGCTACTTGTCCTTGCTTCCACTCTCTGTAGGCCTCCTTTTTGTATATGAGATTGTCCAGGAGCTTCTTGTTCATCCATGCAGGACTCCTGATGTTTTTGCCTGACTTCCTTGTTGTTGGTACACATCGCTCCTGAGCTTGAAGAAGGTGATCCTTGAATATTAATCAGCTTTCTTGGGCCCCTCTTCCTGCCAGGACATGTTACTTTACCAAGCAGATCCCTGAGCTGGCCTCTGTCTTCTCTCCTGAAGTCCAATGTACTGAGCTTGCTGTGCAACCTCCTTGCTGTCTTAAGGATCTTGAACTCCACCATTTCATGGTCACTGTATCCAAGTCTGCCCTTGAGCTTCACATTCCTCTCAAGCCCCTCCTTGTTGGTGAGAATATATAGAGGCAAGTTGTTTTGTGTTTTTTTTAAGGGAGCTATTTGATGTTGATCAGATCTTCTAAATGATAGAAATGTTCCCAGAGGAAATGGATTAGTAAGCAGAGGGTAGAGGAGGCAGTCAAAAGCACAAACTGCAATTTACCACATGGTCTGTGTAATTTATCACACAAACGTCTCTGACACATACGTGCTACGTGTGTATCCTACAAGTTTGATTGTGTTGTTCTTATCTACTCACTTAAGATTTTACCCAGTCTTCTTCCAATGCTGAAAAAAATGTTAAGTAGCAGAGAGAGTTTGCAACTGCTTAGTCTATAGAGCACAGTATATTTATGAAAATATTCAAAGCAGCAATTCTTTGTGTTGAGAGGATCATCACAAAATGATCATTAAGATAGATGCTGAAAATCAGACCCAGACTTAGTTTAGATATGAAGGTACAAGAAAGAATAGCATCTTAAGAACTTGATGCAGGTTAGTTAGAAAATACTTTGTGCATCTCTACACACTCTACATGCAGTACTGAACAGAGGTGTCTGCACTAGCTAACACATAGAAATGTATTTTTTGCAGTCTGAAGATGACTGCATGGATATTAATGAGATTCAGTCATTTGTGCTAGAGGCAACATTTCTCCTAGATCATCTTATTTGTTCCATATTTTTATCTCCTGCTGCATCAAAAGGGTTTAGTTTGCTGGAGTTTCTTTAAAAGTTACATTGTGAAAACAGTGCAGGCATCATGCTGTGTTCACCCGATAAAGTTCTGTACCATCAGTAATTCCTACAAGGCTTCGTGCTCTTATGAAAACACTGAAACAGAATCAGTACTTTAATAGAAAGAGCTTATTGATTAAATTGTAACACATCTATATTATTAATTTTTTTCATCTGTGACTATATATTCTATGCAGGTCCTTCAACAAATTAGTGTTACCGATAAAGAGTGAATAGACACCATTTCTTAATTACATTTTAAATTAAAAATGGAAAGTGCTGCACATGTTGTTAAGACAACAGTGCGAAAATAAACAGAATAAATACAAGTTTAAGGGTAAATTTTTACTGATAATATAATTTAGAAAAGGAGTCATCATATCTTGCTATGAATACCATTAAATAGCATAACGTAACAATTTCATTATCTAAGTTTTGACAAAAAGGATATTCAAGACAGATCAAAATAAAATTGCTTAAAAATGCATGGTTTAAATTTCTTTAAATCCATAGTAAGCGGTGTTGACAAACAGAGGATGACTCCCCAAAACAATGGTATATACTATCCCAGCTAAATGAATGGTGAAAATATAATGAAACACTGTTTTGAGATAAGTATGTAGGGAGATATCAGCCAGCAACGACAGTTGCTGATGAAGTCACCCCTCTTACTACCCCAAATTGTTACTTAAGAAACCTACTAGAGCTTCCAGAGGAAGCTTGTGACATTCTGTAAGTTTAATCATGTTCAATTCATTAACATAATTAGAGCTGTGAACAAATCTATTGACACAGCCAGAATTACTTAGAAATAGCTAGGTCGTAAATTATGGGAACTTTTTCTCCATCTCTATATGTCAGCCATGATTCCCTGGAAAAATACATCAGCCAGTCATTTGGGAATATATTTTTCATGGAAGAAGCTTGCTATTTTCTCTAAATCAGTTTTTGCATTTCAGCAGAAAGGCCTAATTGCATCCTATTATTAAAAGTAGCCTGCAAACAAAGACCTTAAAATGCATTACTGTCACGCACTTGCTATTGATTCCTCTGCTAAATTTATTTATCGATCTATTACTAAGATACATTTTAGGCCTAGAGCTTGATCAAAATCAGAAATCCTTCAAAATTTCTGGAGAACATCTCTGAGAGCCGCCATTTTGTTCTGAGCATGTGTGCAGGAATACTAGAAGTAAATCAGTGAAGTGACTGGCAATTCAAGGAGAAATGTACAGGGGAGATCTCACAGGAGAAAATCCTTCATAGAAATCCTATTCCACACTTTCACCACAGCACCTCCCTTTTTGTGATCCACTCCCTATACCTGAGAGTCACAAGAAATTTCTGCAAGGTTAAAACATTCTTTTTGAAAGTGTTTTCATGCTATTGTACTTCTCAACAACCTGACTCCACTAGAGCAGGATTGCCACCAAATGCCTGTGGTTGTTTTCACAGGCCCACTGTGATAAGTGAACCAAGCAAATGGAAGGAAATGGTATGAGTGGTTTGGGCACTCTTCCCCAGTTTGCACTGATTTCTCTACTTTCTCTCTACCTTGAGCATTAGGAGACCTAAGTAACAGAGATAAAGGGAAAATTATATCTTTACTTTCCACGGCGCATGAGGAACTTCTGTGAAGGTTCCCCTCTAATTACAGGTGATTGGGAAAAATCTCATTGCAAATCTGTGTAGAACCAGGAGGTTAAGCAGTCCTAGTTTTGTAATTGATAGATGGTGTAAGACTAAAGGCTGCGTGCATGTTTCCTTTTTCTTACTTTAATTCAGTTTTATAAGCACAGCTATGTTCCCCTTGTTCACTGGACACAAAAGAGCCCCAGATAAAATAGGAAGTTTCACAGCAATTTACTTTTAATACAGAAGTATTGGTCAGCTAAGAACCTACTTAGAGTGAAGCTCAGAAACTGCTTGATCTATTTTCCAAGGAGGTTTTGTAGTTCTAGAGGCAAAGCAACAAATAAAACCAAAACTCTGGAAGAGTCTACGCTGTTTGTCACTAATTTATGACAGGCAATAAACTGGATCATCACTGTTCCTTTGTTTGGCTTTATGAACACTTTGACAGGTCTGGATTCTATCTAACAGAAGGCAGCAGTCCACAGTTCCATGTCATCTGCTTCACAGATTTCCTTGGAAATAAATTTGATTGGAATAGTCAGTTTCCAGTAGATTCTGACACAGATGTCTACAGAACTGCATGTGGCTCTCCATCTCTGCTGCATCCTTCATAGAATGTATGAAGTCTGTGTGTGACTTCTCACCACAACTGAATAATAGTCGCCAGCACTAACACAATTTAGCATCACTTTCCAGAATCATTAACTCTCATTATTACATTACAGAATGAGAAGAGGACAGGGTATTTTGGGTCAGGACTGGTAATGCTAGTAACCAAACACCTGTCTTTTGTCACTGGCTAGGGTGATCTTATGAATTTTCAGGTATCTGAACATGGGTGAGAGGCATCTTGGAAAACTGATTTATTTCCTTCCTTCTTCTAAATGCATGGAAAATACCAAAATAAAATACACTTACCCTGATAGACACATTGCAATAGTAAAATGCGTATGTAGCTTTTGCAACATTTATAGTATATTAATTACAGAGATGTTTCTAATAATATGGTTAAACTGTTGGATCTACCTTAATTGTACTATTAAAAACCATATATACTGTACATTCACTATTACGCAAGCAATTCATAGAGTATCTAAAGGCCTTTAATAGCTATCATAAAAATTAATAATAAAATATGTAAAGGATAAGCTACCACGAAAACGTCAGAGGAAAAAGATGACCTGTATATTTTAGATGATGTAGCCTGCCTGTATGCTATGGTGCTATTTCCATTCAGTTAATGTTTTGTTGAAAAGATGCGCGTAAGTGTTAGATAACGTGATGGGTTAATGCATTAGCTTTTCGCATCACAGGACGAAAGTTAAATTTGATTTTGGCTCTATATCAGTTGTGTTTTGGAGGGTCCCCCTTCTTAATGAATTTCTCAAACAGCAAAACTATAATAGAGTTTGGTATAATTAATCAGAATTAATCTTTCCTGCACAGAAAGAATCCAGGAAAAGTATACTTGTGGGTATGAAAGAGATTGCAACAGAGAAGCTAAAATGCAATTCTATCTGACCTATTGCATCTTTAATGTTAGTAAACAAATAAAATTAATCAACTAAGTTGATGCTATGAGTGCTATTCAGAAGCCAGTAATGAACTGACTAATAGTGCATAGTTTAATGTTATGTTGGTGATGAGCTGATAGTTGGGCTAGATGATCTTAGTGGTCTTTCCAACCTTAAAGATTCTATGACTCTAATAACAGACAGTCTTTTTTATCACTGACTGAGAGACCAGGAAATGTGATTATCTGTAATAACATACACATCTGACTCCACAGCATCATGAAGAGATTACAGGCCAACTTTGGGCTATAGATACAGCACTCATGTGTGGACTTGTGTGTCCATTCTGAGAAGTAAAGCTGTGCTGCATCCAATTTGACACTGGACTGAGCTGTGTTAGACACACCTGTGTGGTGAACACCTCTGCAGCAATTCCTTAAACAAGGTTAAATGCACCAGCATAAACCAGCATAGTATCCATAAGCTTAACTTATTTCTTTAAAACAAAACTAAAAAGCACAGAAAGCTGGAAAAGGTTTACATTCAGAAATAAACAACAGCTTTCAATCTGCAACTAAGCTTTTCCCTGTCCAACACTAATACTTTCTTTGCATTAGTTTTTGACATCAGTCTTTCAGTGTATTACAGCAGTAAGTCATTGTGGATCTACTATTGACATAGCAGTGGCAGAAAACTTCTCTTTGATGTATGAGAGACACAAGTTCTGCCCCTGGCTTCCTAAAGCCTCTTCTTGCTTACAGCATAAGAAATGTATCAGTGTGGAGTTTAAATCAGCAGAGAGGCTGAGACTGACTCAAATGCACAGAAGCTGATTGATGAAGCATGATGCATCCCTTAATTAAGCAGAAGCTACTAATAAAAATGAACTTACTGGATGATTTGTGTGATTCTTGCAAGGCGGCCATATGTGCTGCACACTGGTGGTGGGAAAGGGTGGTATGCAGATGATGATGATGGGAAACTACAGAAGAGGAAAGTTGTTAAGAGAGGCAGTTTGGGCGCTGACACTATTTCAGGGCAGTCTGTAATTAATGTCCTTCTCACTTATCCTTGTCTCTGTGAGAAGTTGTCCTCTCCTCCCTCTCTGCATCCTTTCAGCATTAGTGCTTGCCATCGCTACTGCTCCCACATCAGTATCTAGTTTTACTTCTTTAGCTGTGACTGCAGCATTTGAGGGAGATAAAACTCCTTGAATCTGCACATCTGTTCCCTTTTCTGTGAGCTGTAAATGTGCTTGTCTCAGCAAACCTTCACAGCAGCCAGAGTCCAGGTAGCTCTCCCTGTACTCATCTCACTGCAGCATCCTGGGTGGGAGCTGGAGCAGGAGCACACTATGTGAGTGGGATCAGGAGGAGACTCCTGGAAGTCACTCTCTGTGCCATGGGCAGGTGACCAGCCACAGTTGCTTTACCTAAGCATGCAGTTCACCTCTTGAAGACCCAAATTAGTCTGAGTAAGATTGCACAACCTCATCAGGAGAGCAGAAGCATTATCAACTAAGTAACAGCCTAGAAGTTAGGATGTTATGAAAGTGTGGGAACATTCTTTTGCTTACTGTGCATGGTCCTCAAGATATCCTGCTGTAAACAATGGTATGAGAACACAATGTAAAGGGAGATGTTTGTATCCTCATTGTCTCCATGCTATGTCTGAGAACTGAGACATTATGTGTATTCTTTTATCAGTCTGGAGAAAATTGACTCTTATCTCATTTGTGTGAGAGATATGATGTCTTCATGTAAATAAGCATTTTCTGGTTTTGTTTTTTTTTAATTCAACTTTTTCAGTCAACTTTTATTAAAATCAACCTGAATATGGCTAGGCAAGACTTCTGTAGGAAAGGAGCATGAATTTAGTGTAAAACAACAAAAATAAACCTTAGAAAATAAGCAAGCCTTTCACAAGTAACATACCAGGAATGCTGCCCATAATGCATGTGATGTAGTCCACTTGTGCTTCTCAGCACAGCAGTAGGTATGGCTACAATGTTCAGTTGCAGATGCCTTTTTTGAAAGAGATGAAGAGGGAAAACAAATGATTGGAAGTCAAAATGGGGAGAAAATGGCAAATATTCCTTTGTTTGGTTGAACAAAAAGAAGGGAATCATAAGAACAATCTTCATATTTGTAAAAGGTACTTGGTAAAAAAAGAAAGGAATAAACTTTTCTACATGTTCTTTGACAATAGAACAACAACAAAAAAAAAAATTGCAAGCTTAAATTGAAGTAATGGTGATTCAGACTTAAACATTTGGAAAACTTTCAAAGAACAAGGATAGTTAAACACTGGAAAGGATTGCCTAGGGATATTTTGGAATCTCCATGATTGGAGTTTTGTAGGAACAGGTTAGACAAACATCTGTCAGGAATGATTTAGGTATAGTTGATCTTGCCTTGGGGTAGGGGGATGAACTAGACGACCTCCAAAGGTTCCTTTCAGCCCTCTTTCTATAAAAAATACGTTCAATGATTGCATATCGAATTGAGCTTGGCATCTTTTAGTAAACCTCATTGTTTCTGCTTTTCCGTTGTTCACTTTGCAGTTTGGCCATGCTGCAGAATCCAGGTTTCAACAAGAATCTTAAAAAGCTGTCTGATGCCAAATAGTGCTCTGGTTCTTTTACACCATTACATTTAATTAGGGTTCCTAATTAATCTTTGTGTATTACACTATATCCAGCCATCAATGTTAATAAAATCTTTGCTTAGTTTAAAGACTCTATGAAAGTTTTTATTTGGAAAGTGAGACCATCTGGTCCCTCTACCTCACCAGGATTAGATTCTGGGTAAAGTGTACTCCATCTGTTTCTGAGATTCATGTACATATTACACAGGAGTGTGTGTTGGGGCAAGGCTAAGGAGGGATTTCATTGCCAAGATAGCTGAAATACAGACAGATATGTCTAGAGAATCTCTTTGATACTCTCAAGGCAAAGAAAAAAATCCTTTACAAAATGTTCTCAGCATCTCTTCAGAGCAGCAGTGCTTATTGTTTCTCACTGTGTGAGGCAAAGTCTTCCACTGAGGTATAGTTCAGGACTGACTTATTTTAAATGTTGAAATGGTAATCTGTCTTATACTGTGTTTCTCCAAAAGGATTCTTCAGCCTGCCCTGGTATTGCTGAGATGTCTCTGACAAATGTGAAATAAAGGGACTGTGATGCAGATAGAGAGTTTGTCAGTGCAGAACAGGCCCACCTATTGAAACAGCCCCTGAGCTAGTACAAGCTCAGTCCTCTCTGTTTGATTATGCATGTATATACCCTTAGCACCCCACATATGGTGTCTGGCACCTCTCTGACATTATTAGACAAATCGAATGTCTTGATTTACTAAAAAAAGTAGATAACATTTTGCAAGCAGTAATTTTGACCGTTGCAATCCTCAGCTTTGACTGTATGGTTACTTTTTAAAATGATCATACAACCAGATGACTGGATTTCCCAGTCTTCTCCCATCATACAGTGCAGCTTACCTGGAGCAGTCCTATTGAAGCACCTGCAATGTGGCTTCTGTTCCAGCCATAGCACAAACTTCCTTTCAGCCTCACCCTATTACTCACAGAAGACGTAAAGATGTTATGGGAAGGTGGTAGTCAAGCCCAATCACTTAACTGACAACACATATTTCTTTCATCATTTCAGGCCCATTCCCCACATTCTGCTTTTATTTGTGTTGGATGATATTAAAAATACCCTGGGAATTACAATAAAATTTGAAATATGAATATGAAATTTAGGCTCAGGTACAGATTTCTGGGTGAAGATCCAGTCAGAGTGAACCATTTTTTCATATCATTTTGATAAGCAGCAACTTATAGAGTTTCATAGCTATTGAATTGAAATCCCAATTCTGATTTCACCTTAAACCACAAACTAACTGACGTTCAACTGGAATATCATTTTTTTCCAGCATATTTTATTCAAAATTGATTGCTATAGTCAATAGACTGTGCATGGGAAAATGCCACACCCTGTTTGGCTCTCATTCTTTTTGGCTGAAATCCATGGAGAAGAAAAATGTGCAAAAAAAGTCTTCAAACATTAAAACTATTTCATTAAAAATCACTATGGGTATGTGGAATTTCTTACTCTCTTACAATATGCCCTACATTTGTTCATGTTTTTTTAAAACAAAAACAAAAGCCCAAAACAACAGCAATAAACAAAACAAAATAAAACAAAGAGGATAGTTTCAAGAGAGAAGTGTGACAATTTTGTCTCTGGATCTAAAGAGCCATTATCTATGACTTAGCTTTCTCAGCTTACCTATTTAGAACTTCGAGTAGATAACAGTGACTTTCATTGATGCTGGCAGATTTATGGGGCCATCATTAAAAAATAGCGAAGTGGCCTTGATCAGTGTTTTCAATGGATGAGGTATGTACTTGCTTTCCATCAATATCAGACATGCATCACTACTTTTCCTGCCGGTTCTGCTTCTTTTTTTTTTTTTTTTTAAAGAAAAGATATAAATTGTGACAAAGTGCAGAGTAACTGTTTACTTGAGGATCCTGCTCTAGTTTTCTATGGAACAGACAAACATCTGCACAAAAATTTGTTCAGTTTCACACCTTCCTCTTTTCTAATATGTTTGATGTTAGATCCCTAAACGGACATTTGGATTCCTTTGCATCATCAGTGTCATTTTTGTATTTTGGAAAAAATTAGCAATAATTTCCTTTGACTCATGAAAATCTGGATTATATCTGTCATATAATCCATCACTTGATAACAAATACAAACAGGTTTCATTATCTGAAGGGGCATCAAGGGAGAATAAATTATTTTCAGCTTTTAACTTAGTGACATAGAAGTGACTTTTTAACATTACATTACATGGTTGTTCAAGTGTATTTTTTAAAGTTAGCTCTGTCAAAGAAGTGTAGGAATAACCTATTTTGCAGACACTCCAAGCAACTTACTGAAGGTTTTATGAAGTAGAGCTATAGAATACATACCTCCTACCTCCGATGTTCCAAGAGTGGTTTAAAGGAATTGAAAGCAAAAAGCTTCTGAACAGCCTCAGTAAACCCAAGCAGCCTGTTGGGTTAGGCCCACAGCTAGGACCTTGAGTTAACCCCATAGCTCTCCTGCCTTTGCCCTTCAGCTTCGTGCCATATCAGTCTCATCAGTAAAAAGGAAAACATACCTTCTGCTTTGAGTTGCTTGGGACTCTTATGTTGGTCACCTCTGATTTAAAGTATTGCACCGCATGCTGTGCAAAACTGTGTTCTGGTAGGTAAGTTTATAACAATTATTGGGCCATTCAACTTATGCTATTCTTCTACATATTTTAAAGAACAAAACTGAACAAAAATAATTTGAGAAGAACAGAAGAGTTATGTATATGAAGCAAATAACTAGTGAATTGTCACCCCAATTCTGATCATTTCCAACACTTTCTTCCTTGGTGGAAGAATGATTTTCCCCTATGAAAATCTATTGGACACTGCACTAAAAACACAGCTTTTCAGACCTATATTCATGTCTTAGCAGCAATTCTTACAAGGCATTTTCAGAGAAGATGACTCAGTTGTTTCTAATCCTATTCACTTAGAATTTTTGCATAGAAAAATGCCAAGATCCATCACTCAAGTCCTTGCTTCAAACTTATAGGCAGCAATAAAACATTTAATCTTCTATACATTTTGCTAACTCTATGTGACAATCTGAGTAATTGAGACGTATCAGCTAAATGTGGTCATGCTGTGAAGAGCCAGTTTATCAATATATTTTGAGAAACAGCATGGTCAAATTCCTTTTATCAGTGTAAAAACTGGGGCAACCTAATAGCAATCAAGTTCAACAGAAGGTTAGTAGTGACTTATTCAAGGTGAATCTTATCTCACATATCACTTCAGGCTTTTTGATGAGAGAATTATGGTATTGTGAAAATGTTACCTTTTCTCTAAGCTATGAGCAATCTGGAATTTATGAATAATTTGGATTTGAATGAAAATTAGCCAGCTTAATCTATCTCCATATGTAATTACTGAGGAAAATATCTGAGTCCTTCAAATTTTGGCTGTTCAAACGAACTTTTCATATTCACAATAGAATTTGTGATTCCTCAGAAAGAAGTCTCAGGAATCGCTGGCACAGATTTCATTTTCTTCTTCTAAATAGGCATCAAAATACATTCATTGTTAAAAAAGTAATAACAAATCATTAGTAATTCTGGCTAGCTGCTGGACTGGGAAAAACAGACGAATAACAAAAACAACTGAGTAAACATTCACAGCTCTCTGAAGCTTCAATTTTTCTATGGTCTTAAATTGTGAGAGCAAATTTTTTTTACCCTTGTTACGACAATCAGCTTTGTAAGAAACTATCTTTATTTTCTTTGACAAATATTTCAGTTCTTAAAAGAAGCTATGATGAAAGAGTGCATTTTTTCCAGCTTTGAACACCTTCAGCTAGAGTGGCTTTGAAAATGGTGTGCATCTGAACATCTTTACAAGTTTGCTTATACCAGTCATATGTGTGAAGAAAGAAAGCAAACACCAGTGAGAGGTGAGCATATCCTATCAAAATCTGCTGATATTTGGAGCAATCATTATCAAAGACAAACCAGAAAAAAGGGAGGAGAAAGAAAAAAAAAAAAAAAGGAAAAAAAAAGGAGATAGAAATAGAGATACCCTAAAGAGCCAGATTTTACATGTTTTACTACTAGAGATCCCTTACAATAATACTGTATGAGAAATTTGCAAAAAATTCTCAGATAAATTGTTATAGAATCTACAAATCTTTGAGCATGCCTGTTCTTGGTCATAGCTTCTAAAACCTTCCCCAAGAACGGTTAGTCTTGCGCATAACATAATGTGCCTCGCTGTCTTCTTCAGGTCAAACCTGCCAGAAACCTTTCCTGGCAATGGAGATCCTCTTTTAGTTCTGAGGTGCGACTCACCAAATTGCTATTGAGCAGAAAATGACCAACCACATCCAATTTCTGACAAAACTATTAACTTCTGTGTATATGCATGTGGATTCTTTGTGGCACTGGAACATTCTGTGTTGGCCATAGATATATACATGTATATATGTATACATACATATTGTATATATATGCATATATAATAATGAGAAGGATGTAAGTGGGATAAATACTGATTGAGTACAAGTGCCTTGTCATTTTAGCTATGATTATGCCTGAGGAAGAATTATGAAGTCTTCACTGTAAAAATATTATATTAAAAGAGACCTTCACTTTGAAACCTTTCAAGCATCTTAAAGATTTTTAGTGGATATTGATTCAATTGTTACAACAGCTGATTTCAACTCAGTGCATAGCAGCTATAAAGAATTAAATAAGTAGATGGATATATTTTATGAGAAATGAAATATTTTGTCACTGTTTTCACATTACCAGAATATGCTGATGACTAAATAGAAGCAAAAACTTAAAAGGAACCAGAGCAAATATTCTTGTTTTTAACTAGAAACGTATCTCCTTGTCATAAATGGTAAGATCCCACCACTCGATTATGCACTTGTAAAATATAAAGTCATCAAAAACCTTTCCTTATTCTTGGTGTTCGGCAACAGCTGTGAGATATATGACCATGAATAGAAATGAATGAGAGCTAAATCATGTGTTAATCATTCCCAGAACTAGGTCAAACATAAGCTCTCTCTTGATGTTTACAGACACAGCTGCCTGTCACGGTCATCCTTTTCAACTGTCATTAGACTACAAATGACGAACTAACAAGTTGTAGGAGCTGTGGCCCCAAATATCTACGTGAAAAGTGGTCTCAGTCAGAATTTCTGCATTCTCAGGGGCAACAGCGACTTGTCAGTTCATTCTTTACTGCAGAGACATCACTTTGAGTCACTCCACTGTAGATTTAGAATGATTGACACAACTGTTTTGAATAACAGGGACTGATTCACACCCTCGCCCAGAATAATTCCACCTCTTCCATTTTCCTGTTTGACATCTGGATAAAATGTTCCCACTACTTTTAATATGTGTCACTGGATAGATTTCATAGGGAAGATTGTTTCCATGTTTCTTCCAGTTACTACTTTATTTGCTTGTTTGGCCTGGTTCTTATGCTTGCTGTGCGGTCTTTTCCCTTTTCAAGTAATTTATCTTTCCTTTAGATTTGTGCAGCAGTAGCACAGAAGGGTCTCTCTTCTGAATAGGGCACATGAACTCTCTTGTGAAACATGACCAATCGTGATACTCACAACAGAACCTCCCAGAAATACAATGGGCAGAGAGCCTGGCAAGTCTGTGGAGATCTGGAGTTCAGCACTGACCTCTTCCACATCCAGTTTCTATTACTGAAACAAATACGTACATCAGTGGAGACACATATAAATGCACCCATTGTAAATGACTTTTGAAACAGCCCAGCAATTTGGATAATTTCAAGTAATCATCTGCACTGAAGACGACTTGGGGATGAAATTTAACTTTTGAAAATACAGTTGTCATTAAACATTCTGAGATATTTTGTGATTTAGAAATAAGCTGTCCAGTCAGCCATTGGTTGCAAAATGTTCATGCTTATGTTACTGTCATGTGTGTTCGGGGAACTGTGAAGATATGAGCAAGATCTTTCTGCTTGAGAAAAATGTTTAGATGTGATTCGAAATCCACACTGACTTCTTCAGAACTCTCCATTTCCTCTTCTGTCAAAAGTGAAATATTGATGGCAAACCAACTCCTGCTTCATCTGTAGATGGCAAAGCCTTGTGGGGGAGGAAATCTATCTACTAATATAGGGGCCTGTATCTCAGGAGGGAAAGAAACCTTAAAAGACACAAATTTCTTCAATATTTGAGATTTTTATTCCCAATAAATGTTTAAGTAAGGTTTTTTGTTGTTGTTGTTGTTGTTTTTGTTTGGTTTTTTTTTAATGCCATCATTAGTATAAACTATAGATATGCTATATTGCTCTGAAAATAGAGCAATAGAGAGGATAAAAGAAAAGATCAAGCATGGAAAATGCAGGAGGGCGAATGATTCCTAGCAGGAACAGAGGAATCTAACATATCTGGCACATAGCTTTGAAAAATTGGCAAAAGGAAGCCAGGAAATATCTTCTGAAGTAACAGGAGACCACATCAGTCTATTTGGCCAGGGTCTGAAACACAGCTGGCTGCATAATTTTGTTCAAAACTAGTAAGCATGTGTGAGATGGTTATTGCTGCAAAAACATAAAGTATGGGCAGTCTGTTTCATGTCGGTTTTGCATCCTATGCGCAGTGATTCGCTTGCCTAGATTTTGGCCAAAATATCAGCAATATCAGCAAGGAAAACTGAGAATGATCCTGCTCAAGAGAGAGAAGTTACTTTAAGAGTATACTAAAAGAAAGTTTAGCACTTGTTTTGCTTATGTGTAAATGATTAAAATCTACAGTTCTTTCTTTATCTACTCTCCACCAGAGTAGCTCAGACTATAAATCTAATGAAGGGGCAATAAACTGGAAGAACAACTGTTGTTACTAGAAAATGATATGGTGGAATCAAATGAAGCATGTGGATGAGGAATTACCACCATGCCATGCCACAGATGTATGGACAAAAAGTAAAAAGGCAACTAAACCTGTTCTCATCTTCTTTTCACAAGAAGCATGTCTTAATAACTGGCAAACACTGTCCCGCTTTAAAGATAGTTATCATGGTATGAGAACACACAGCCTGTAATTGCAAGTGCCCCTTATTTGTACAGTACCCAGAGATACATTATGTAGATGGTTAGGTTCTTTGTTATGTTGTTGAATAGTTTCACCCAAAACAAAAGCAATATTAAGATTCATTAGACAGCATAAAGTAGTAAAGAGATATGAGAGTTCAGTTTGGGACAATTCTAATCTAGTCTATGTGCATTATTGGCTGTCACAGTAGTCTTAACTTACATGTGAGCATGCTACCATGCCACACATACAAGAGCACCAGTCAGTGGATATTTTTTTTAACCAAACATTATATACATGGAGCATCAATGCTTTTTTCTTGAAGTGCCTGAATGATTTATCTCAACAGATTTCTGCACTTAGGAATTTCTTAACCAAAAGATTCTCAAAGGAAGCAGTTTAATGCAAACTCTCAATATGTCACATTTTGGCAGTGATTGCTTAACGCAGCAGTGCACTAACGAATTGCTCCACTGCATCCTCTGATCATGAATATGAATCGGAGTACTATAAACTGAACTCAATGTACTGATAAGTGACTGTATCTGATTGTGCCAGCAGCCAGATGATTTTCTCATTAATGAGCTGAACTATTAAAAGATGGAGGAATATGAAGCCAAGCCAGCTTTGCAGTGTCTGATATTCTTTGCTGACATTTTTTCCAGAATTATCAGAAACCTTTGTCAACTAGTGAAAGAAAACAAATTAAAAAAAATGTATTAAGAAAGCAGTGAAGACAAATAAAGCTCCAAGGTCCAAATTCTGTTTCTGATGACAAGAGTGTAACTCCTTTATGTTTGTAGTATTTGTTTCAATACCCAAATTTTACAGTTATGGAATTACGTATTTTCTCTGCTTTTTGGTCTCTATTGTTCTGAATACAGGATCCTATGGCTGTCCATAAGAGTCCAAGCTCCTCATCCTCCTAACAGACTCCCCTGTGCAGCACTTACGGATTCATTAAATTGGGGACCATTGACTTATGAAGGACATATTGCAAACACATCTTTTGGAATACCAGTAATCTCTTGGAAATATTTTTGAAATTTGATCTCCTCAGAGCCTTATACAGTGTCAAGCATCGGTACGTCAAACTGTGTTGTTGTTTACAAGCATCATTATTTTACTTTGCAGTTTAAATGTGGTCACAGCTTAGCTGGACACAGCCTTCACTATAAATCCAGAATGAAGGACCAAGATCACTCACAGTGCTCCTACCATCAGGACCTCTTCTGTCGTACAATTTGAAGTGTGGCTTATTTTAAACAACAACAACTAACCAATCAAAAAATGCCCTGTTGCTTGAAAGATACAGCATCAAATTTGGACCAGAAAATTGTGTGCTGAGTACATCAAAATGTAGTCAACACTATTATAGTAATTTTGCCTCTAGAGGGCATTACAAGCTAAATGTTTTCTATGAGGAGTGTTGAGAGTATCTTGGATCAGCCCAGAAGACAGCACTTAAATTGCTTAAATTAAGAGATTTTCTGTGTTAATGACATCATTTATGTAGGAGTCAAACAAAATTATTGGGCAGCAACACCGAAAGATCTTTAATCCATAGGGTAACAGCAGATAGATTCTTTGAGAAGAAATGTTACCAGACATTTCAAATATCCTTGAAAATTCTCATGACTTGAGATCCTGTGAGCAACTTGTAGCAGAAAAATATTCCATTTTAATGACTTTGCCTGAATCCTTTTTATAAGTGCAGTGATCCCCACTAGTGGTTAAACCCAAAGATTATTGGCATAAATGCTTTGAATCTTTAACACTTGGAATGTGGGCCAGTGTATGTGGTATAGGAATAAATAACATTATTGTTTGACTCTGTCAAGATCTATGATATATTTAAGGTGAACAGGTAGCACTGAGTGTCAGAGTATTAAGTTACAATCTTTTTATGCATTAGGCAAGCGGCATAGTAACACTCTGCTAGCAAGATGGCATTACAGGTTCTTCCCCGTATCTGCTGCTTCCTGAAGGTATTTGATAAGCCTCTTTAGCCATGCAGTATGAAAATGCCCAACAGTATTTTTTTCTTCTATGCAAGTGGATTAAATCAGTCCAAATGACAACAAAACATTTGTGTTTCCATGTCTGAGATTGCGCATCTCTAGCTTCAGGCTGAAGATACTTTTTTTAAACAAAACAGCTACTAGGATGCTTTGATACATTTTAGCTGTGGATGCTTTACTATTCATATTTTTTTTTCAACCAAAATTGACTTTATTTGATGAGGCAATTAGAGTAATCACTTTTTTTTTTCTAAGGACTTACGACTTATAGTCATCTACCTCCCTGGCATTGCAGTGATTCTTCTGATTTTTGGATACTGCTGTGAGTAGTCTGTCAATTATCATATCCTACTAGATTCCTAGGGAACTCTATATCTTTCAGATTCATGAGTTCACTTCAGATTTTCAGTGTTCCTTTCCCTGTGCCTCTATCTATACCCATCCTATGTTTCTAAGACTGAACTGTGAGAATAGGTTGCAACATCCCCTATAAAACAGAAAAATCTCCTCTGAAGTACACAATATTCAGTAACAGAGGGAGGAAGGAAGGAGTGGAGAGAGAGAAAGAAGGAATGCAGAGAGGGAAGGAGGAAGGGAGAGAGGAAAGGAGAAATGCTTATTTATCAATTAAAGTGAACAGTGTAAAGAGGCTTGTGGGAAGTACCTAGTTGATGAGAAACTACTTTTTTTTTTTTTTTTTTTTTTTTTTTGCATTTTCTGTTGTTTCTCTTTTTCACTTGTTTCATTGTTTGTTAAGAGGATGCAAATATATTTAATTATGCATGTATACTTCTTGGGTTATATATATATATATATGTATTAGTCGAACAATTAAAATAAACAAGAAGGTTTCAACCTTCATCTGTGCTGCGGACTCTTTGCTAGGGAACACTACTGCTATTCCAGTGCTGGTCTGCATGGCAAGCTTTGTTTTGTCCTGGGGTCAGAGATACTGAAAGGAAGAAAGAGAAAAAAAAGACTAATCTGATAAAGGCATTGCCATTTCTAATCGAACTGATGGGAAATTGTGGTATGGAGTTAAAGAGGCAACACAGGGTGAATTTCTCTGAAGTGATGAACTACCTTAAAGCTGAAGCAATCAAATAGATAGCTCTCACATCTAAAAATTACTGTGGCATCTTTATTCATCAACAGTTTTGCACAAGTGTACCATGCTCAATCCCCTCCACAAACAACTAAAGCACTCCGAATACATTTGATGAGATTAAATCTTAATGGGGAGCCTCATCCACTGACGTGTCTCCTTCTCACTTTTTCAGAATGAATTTTTCATTTCAGTGTAGAATAATAAACTTTTCAAACCGTGAAAATCACAAATTCCAAAAAGTAGCAACACTACAGCCAATACTTAAACTCATAAACCACTGCAATGGAACTGAAAGATCTTTCACTCTTGTGTAGCTCTAGAATTTTTCCACAGTGGCAAACAGCTGAAAACCTATGGAAGTGAAATTTGTGAATCCTAGTTCAGAAAGTGCTCAGACATGTTTACGTAAAGCTACAACCTATAGAGTTTTCCTGAACGCTTGAAGAGGACACAAAAATAATAACAAAAACAAAATTCAGTAATAAAAAGCCTATCACTGAATATCTGATTCAAACACTATAATCAAATACTATCTGATGAAATACTGCTTGATTCAGATACATTCAAATGTACTGAAGAGAGAGCGTGGTAGCCAAAAACTCCTGTAAAAATTCACTTGTGTCATTTGAAGGTTTAATTTATGATTTGGTCCTGGCAAAATGCTGAACTTCTTGGAGTCTTTTGAAATTAATGAGCTTTGAAGATATTCAACACTTCGCAGTTGAACTGCATGCTAGAAAACATAGCAGTCTAATTCCAGTTTTGTGTGATATGTTCTTTGATAAGCATCACATGAATATGTTCCTATGTAAAAGGCTGCTTAACACAGAACCAAGACTAAATACACGGATATTGACAAAGAAAATTAAATAGATATAGAAAAAGTGATTTAATAATAAGGTATATTTGGAGCTGATAGAACTTTCATTTTTCAACAGTAAAGTTATATCACCCGCACAGGACTTAAAAGATTTTAAAATAGCATCTTACATTTAAATAGCCTACCTAATTCCATTGTCCCTCTGAAAAGATGGATTTCAAAAAGGATGTAGATTAATAGAGAAAATGATGAAACAGGTATATCTGTAGTTGAGAGAAAAAAAAATACATTTAATTTTTCTCTTTTTTAGAGCTAGCCTCACTTGCAAATCTCTAATGAGTGTGTTTTGGGATCTTTTACTCGATTTCTCTAGTTTTGTATCATAAAGAATTTGCATTTAAATAAAAGATGGCATTTTCAGAAATAGTTTCTAAGTGTCATCCAATATTCTTAAGATAATACTGACTTCTTTTTCAAAAGCACACACACAAAAAAACCCACCTTTGATTAATGAATTTGAAAGCTGTATTGCTTAAAGATCAACCAAAATCAATTAACAGTACTTGAGACATAGTATACATCACTTTACAAAAAGGTAATTTATGGGACATTCAGTCAACATACTGCTGTGCATTTGCTGTATTACATTTATTGATTACTTATCAAGTGTCTTACACTGCATAGTTTACAGAATGATTACACTATTTGTCCAGCTTTTGAGTAAGTTTTTCCAAACTTCTCGAAGAGAACAATCGATGGTAACACAGTTTGAAAGTCCTAAAGAAATAAGAGAGAGACAAAAAGGAATGTTAAATTTAGTTTTCATGTCTTTACCTTTTATTTCTCATAGTACTTTAGAATACTAAATATTCTCTTTTAGTTAAATTTCTTTACACAAATTAGAATATAAATTACAAAAAATAATGTGCATACGAAATGTACATTTTCATATAATAAGTACATTAATTTGGAGAAGAAAACAATAATCTCTTGATATGAGAAAATACGTATTTAAAATACAGTTCTGAGTAAATATAAGCACTGCAAAGATTTCCAGGCTCACAAGACAGATTTTACTGACTTTTATGACTCATGTTTTACAAAATTCTATTATCCTCTGTGGTAAGATAAAGAGAGCAGGTTATTTTTGCCATTTTTTACTTTTCTACTTTGTTTAAACTTAGAAGACGGATATAAAATCAGCTGCATGGGAGAGAATAAAAAAATGATGTACATTACATAAATATTAGTGTTATCAAATTGACCATTAAATTGACTATAGAGTTGTGGCAGAAAAAATACAAGCAGGATGATTTCTGAGGACTTTTTTTCCAGGAAAATTTATTCATTCTTACGCTGAATTTTTTAAAATGCAGATGTTTACAAATCCACATTGAATATGAGAAATGAAAGTGAACCTTGCCTTGGAGTAAAATAAAAACACAACTGACAGACAAGAACGTCAAATAAGCTAAGTATTCTAAACATTATTCTGATTTAGCTACTTACTAATTAACACCTGTAGCAAGACCACATATTTAGTATCATCAAAACATTCCTAAAAAAGATATTTTCACTGACTCTGAAATACTAAGAATATTATCAGCCATGGAAAATTCTTGTTCATTAAAATCTTTTTTCTTTTCAGGAAGTAACATGCTGAAGAGGAGTTATCAGCTTCCCAAGCTCTAATGGCTAACTTCTAAGATAAAATTTTCCACTGTCAAAATGATGTTCATGAAAAGGTTTTATGGAAATGCAATGAGTCTTCATAAAATGTCTGGGGACAAGCCAAAATGTATAGCTTCACAACACATTTTTCAATTTGAACAGTTTGGTTTTGTCTCAAAAACAAAATAATAACATTTGTTTTCCGAAAGGTGATATGAAGTAGAATTATAATTTCCTGGATAATTTATATTTACTTACTTCACAGCCCACAGTTCAGTTGAATCTCCATAAACAGGCAAAGCAACTATGACTTCTGGTAAGCTCTATGCTAACACTGACTTGGTGCACCTAAGTTTCACCTCCTGCACTTCATACTTCCACACCATGGCCACATCTTTTCTTACATCAGATACTTAAATTTATTTGGTATGATTCCTTCAACACTCTAGAGCATAAATCTTAAAGCAGCAAGGTAGATATATACATTCAAAATGAAATTCTTCCTCTGTGGTATTCTTTAATGAATTATGCCTCCCAGTTTCTTACCCAACAGAAACTGCCTATTTGCATATTTTCATATTATAATTAAGAATGGCACAGAATTTTAATTTTCACTGTGTGTTTGGCATCACAAACACCTTCATAATGCAGGAAAAATTGTCCATTCAGGCAATTCAGAGCAGACTAGACTGTCCTTTCTTTTGAAAATGGGAAACATAGTCTTATTTACATACAGAAGAGTTAAGCTCTGGTTTAACAATTTAGGAAGAAAAAAAAAGCAGAGAAATTGGGGTGAGACAGGGAAACCAGTGCACACCCCCTATATCAGGATAAAATCAGGAATGGCGACTCTGAGCATTGAAGAAGTCTTCATTTGCTGGAGCAGACGGCTTTTGCTATTAGGATGCCTGGCCAAACAAAAACAATTGGCTGCCAAAATTAGCTCCTTGGGACGATTTAGGAGCCTTTGAAGTGAACAGTTTTTTGAGCTGGAACTAAGCCCAGGTCCAGCTTCAAACTCAAATCAAGATGACAAAGAGGAAATTTTCTGTGCCACACGCCCCCTTAGTGTAAGATTACTTTGGGTTGGCAGCTGCACTGTTTATCTTGTTATTTAAAGCTATCTCACTAGATACTCACAACTGAGCATTTAAACAACTGGCTCTGATTATGACGACAGCAGTTATGTTCAACCACATTTGGGAAACATCACACAGTCTGACGGATAATGGAATTATTACTGGCCTTAGAGTTTGACTAATTTAAGAAGTTTATAATGAATACTAGATGAATGTTGCACAAAATGCACATAAAATATGAATATATTTTGAGGAAAAGACATGCAGTCATTTCTATATTTAAAGAGACAGCTTTTAATCAGTTTTTAACAATGTAAAAAAGGCCTGAAAATATCATTCAGCCTTGCAAGATCTACTTCTTCGCACTGAATTGAGCCTATCCCACTACATCATTGTAGCTGATTGTTACGGAGTACTGAATTTACACAGTTATGTAAAAAATTATTTTGAATTATTTTGATTATTTTGCAAGAACAAAAGTTTTGAGTGCAGAAAAACACACTCTTCCAAAATTAGTTTCATCCTGTTATTGATGGTAGCAGGAATGAATTAGCTTATGAATGCAAATTCCCGTGTATTGGTGAAATAGAGTTTTGTTGATCCAAGATCTTAGGAGCATGGATCTGAGTTTTCTTCATTTATTAATTTTTTCGACAATGCATTTTTACAGTGCAATATAATTCTCAGAATCAGAGACCTGTAATTTGCATGACATGAGACCTATTTTTAAATTCCCAAGCCAAGTTAATATAACACCTCCTTTTTAAACTTGTCAAGCTTTGACTCCTCTCACTCTAGTAAATTTTAAGTGACCCAATCCAAATGGCAGAGCTTAACAAGACCTATGAACTCTTTCAATATATTTGACTACTTAACTGTCCTATGCACTAATCAGTTCCAAACAATTAAGATAAAAAGGTGACATAAAGCCACCAAATAAAGATTTGTCTTAATTAGCACACTCTGATGCCACTGATTAGATCTGCCAAATGCTCACATAGTTTATCTTTGGAAAGTTATTATTAAAGTAAATTCTAAAGGAAATTCACATCTGTGTACATGGACATACATAAATATAAAGACAACGTACAAACAATGGGCAAACAAGCAAAAAGTTGCAGAGCTACAATTGGATGTATGTATATCAGCTTAAAGGCCTTCAAAAACGCATCGCATCATATTTCTAGTGACAAATTTGTACTAACAATGTTTTTTTCCAAACAATCTTGAGTGCACTGTACAATTTCCTATAAAATAAAAATGCACTTTGGAAAGAGCTAGGAAATATGTTCAAGCTGGGAAATTTAATGAAGTGGAAAGTCAACCACTTCAGTCCAAAGTAGGCAAACAGCAGCAGCATGTCCACTCACAGATTTAAAGGCCAGAAAGTACCATTGCAACAATTTATTCTTAGCTCCTGGATATACACTTCAGGTTACTTCCTACAGCAAATCTATTAAGTCCATAACAATTAAGAAGCTAGTAAGCATATGATAAGCTTGGAACAATTTGCTTACAATGAACTTTGATTTCTGCTTAACAGTATTCCATAGTCTTTCTCTGCAAAGACAATTTATTTTGTTGACTATTTTGCCATTTGGGGCCCTTCACTACAAGAAAGATACTCAGTTGCTTGAGCACTTGCAGAGAACAGCAACAAAGTCAGTGAGGGGACTGGAAAACAAGAGTTGTGAGGAGAGGCTGTAGGAACTGCGGTTGTTTAGTCTGGAGAAGAGGAGGGTCGAGGGATACCACATCACTCTCTACATCTACTTGAAAAGAGGTGATAGGATGCGAGGCAACAGCCTTAAGTTGCAACAGGGAAGGATTAGATCAGATATTAGGAAGAATTTCTAAACAGAAAGGATAGTTATGCATTGGAATGGACTGTCCAGGGAAGTGGTGGAGTTGACATCCCTTGAGAATAGGGGTATGTGAATGTAGTGCTTAGGAATGTCATTTAATCGTGGACTTGGCAGTGTTAGACGATGGTGGGACTAGATGACCTTGAAGATTTTTCCCAATGCAGATGATTCTATGATTCCATAAAAAGAGATTTTGTTATATAAAAAAAGATTAAAGTTGTTGCATATGGTTGTATGAATGGAGATTTTCTTTCTGGGTGAGGAGAAGTAGCATGCAAGACTATTTCAAAGATAAATCAAATATCCTCTCTAATAATCATGTACCCTCTCCCTACAGTGCTGATTCAGAGCACCAAGTCCTCTTTTGAGCCAGTTTAAAAATATGGAAGACACAGTATGATCGCATGATGTCAACTACGATTCCACGTGCTATGCAATTTTTAACCAATCAATGCAAGGTTTGGTTCTCAAACTCTTTTTTTTTTTTTTTTTTTTTTTTTTTTCTAGAATATCTGTTGCTCCTATAGAGACATATGGCTGTAGGAAACTTCAGTTAGGAGTCAGTACCAGAAGGGACAACTGAAAAGTTGCTAGAACACCAGTTCTGTGTTCATGTGTACTTTGCTACTGCATAGTAAAAACAGAGAACAAATATCACTTCTCTTTTGCTTAAAGTCAGTACCTACAGAAAAATAGCATGATTTGAGAGAACGCAGTGGGAAATTCTGCATAAAAATCCATGCTATAGTTCCTTAGTATGTGGTAAGCACCCTGTGCAATCTTGCTTTTTCCATAAAGGTGAGATACAGCTCATGTGCATACCTCATTTGAAAATCAGGCAGCACTGCCAAGAGCCATTGTACAGCCATAGTCCACAACTCTCTCTGTTTAAAACTGTGGTCATATTTAAGTATTCCCTATGATCTTAATGCTTGTAATAGTAAAATTAGAGTTTTAAATTGAACAGTCATTGTAAACCTCCTGACCTATTAATAGCCACAGAGGTCTCTAACAAGAAAGAAAACCAGAAATGGCAAGTTGTTATTTAAGTGAAACGTTGATCCAGCTAACTTTTATTCTTAGCAAATTTATCAATACTGGTTAACAATACTTCCAACTAGTATGGGGCCTTCTGACATGACAAAATGAGTGTAACAACCCATTCTGTCAATACAACAGAAATGTCATTTCAAGTGCTCAAAACCCACTAAGCTACCCTAAAAAAGATTGATTTATCTGCTCTAGTGTTTCTTTGGGGCAAACTTTTCTCACAACTGAAACCAATTAGCGGGCCTGGCACTTGTAGTGCAGAATGTAGGTCAGCATCAAGTAATAAAAAAGTATTGACTTTTCTCTGTCTGTAAGCAGCATGAAAGGGGTGCCATGGCCTTGTCTTATATGAAAAGAGCTCCATTAATTTCACTTATTTCAACCAGGGCTGTCAAATACTAATGCTTCTATTGCACTTTTCACACAAAGTACATTGACACCAATCCTGGCTTCAGTGAAACAAGTTTACAATATTTCAGACAGTGAAAGGGTACTATAATTTTTAATTCCCTGTTGTACATTTAGTCTCTTTAAGCAGCACTGGTCAGAAGACCTATGGAGAGATATGAGCTGGGACATTAATAATGGCCACACACTTCTTCCCATGGGCCACAAAACCTATTTCTTGGGCATAGTTTCAGCAGCTAATTAGCCATAAAGTTCAGGATGCAGTTGTTTGGCAGAACTCTGGTGGTGTTTGTTTTGATTGTTTTTTGTGGCTTGTGGGCAGTGGGCACAGACTAAAAATTCTGCTTTCCAAAAATGAGGAATAGGCCTTCTGTGACTTAAGGCTATAAAATTGAAAAGTTAATGCGTTAACCAATTGGGTCAACTAGACCCATCAAATAAGAGATAATAACAAAAGCCTGTATCATGCCTTAGGGACTGGACCTCATTGTGTCAGTGCAGAGGTATTGACTTGCAGGGAAAAGCCTGCCTAATCGGAGTTCCCCGCACTAAAGTAGACAAGTGACCACTGCTATGTTAAAAGGGGTAAAATTATGCCCTTATTCAGTTTGTCAGCACAGTGCAGAGGGGAAAAGCAAGAAGCCACCATCTTCCCCTTGGACTGCCTACTACTATTACCTATCCTAAACCTTTTACATTTTGTTCTTTTGTGTAAGTGCAATGAGAAAAGCTGCTTCTATGAAAACTTTATGAGCTTCTCCATACTTTGGATCAACACAGCGCTTTACAAACTGACCTAAGATGTTATGAATCCATTTCTCTCTATTCTCTGCAATATTCCTCTTAAACTGCCGTTTTTTTCCCTGCAAGTGAAGTTTATGTTCTTCTTGACAAACTTGAGGGCCCTGAGTGTGATGTCTAACTCATTCCCTAATTACCTCCAGCAAATGCAAATGACATTAACAACAATAAAACTCTTT
Source organism: Pavo muticus (assembly GCA_016647715.1). NCBI lineage: Eukaryota > Metazoa > Chordata > Aves > Galliformes > Phasianidae > Pavo > Pavo muticus. Next base: position 86,288 of record JACDJE010000013.1, read on the forward strand.
GATTTAAAAAGACTGGGTGACTATGGAATGCAATTTTATACTTCCTTTAATGACTTTGTAAGAGCAAATCTTACCCTTTGAATCAACTTGCCATTAGATCTTAAAATAAAATGATATTGTATAGACGTCATAAAAGACAACTTTAAAACCTTCTGGGTTACACTTACATCAGGCAAATTTTTTACTTGTTAGTTTTAATCTTTTATTGACGTTATGATAATATGTTGTAAAAACAAATCAGGAAATTATGCTCACAGTAGGAAATCTAACAACACCATTTTAATATCCTATCTTCCAAATAGAAACAGAAAACATTAATTGCTATTTAACTTATGTAAGAAACATTTCATTATCATTACAGTTAAATTTTCATGGAGGTTTACAACTAGCACTGGCTCTTACACATTTTGTCTTTTGGAATTATAACTGACAAAGCCAAACTCAAATAGGGCTTGCCAAAAATTATGAAATGTTATGGTTCATGAATCTGAAAAAACACAGTTCTGACAATCACATATATTTTTGATACTTCCTGCATGATGTCTCCAGTATGAACAAAAGAGCAGTATATGTTCCTCTGTGACAGTCTAACATGGAAATTATAACTCTTTTTCTCACTTGCTCTAATATTCTGAGAAGTGCTCTACTACTAACCTGTGTTCATCTGTGTTTGCTTTCTTAGAAGCTAAGCTGTGCTAATTGATGGTTTGGAGATAACTGGCTAAAACACGTGAAGCTCTAAAACTTCTCTGCAGGAAAGGAGTTCTTGCCTCTTTCTGCCCGTGTGGTTGGAAGAACCTCAGACAAAAGAACAAAAGCAGATCCCACTACCCACTTCCATAGCTGCTCAAATTAAGCTAAAGCATGATAGAAAGTAGCGATCCTTTTGAGAATACAATAGTCTGAGCCACTCTACAGGAAATTACAAATATTTCTGACTGAACAAGATATTTTTTCAAAATCATAGAATCGTAAAATGGCCTGGATTGGAAGTGACCTCAAAGATCTTTTAGTTCCAACTCCCTAGCTATAGGTAGGGTTGCCAACCACAAAATTAGGTACTAGATCAGGCTACACAGGGCCCCATCCAACTTGGCCCTGAACATATCCTTGGATGGGGCATCCACAACTTCTCTGGGCAGCCTGTTCCAGGGCCCCATCACCCCCTCAGGGAAGAATTCACCTTTGACATCTAACATAAACCTGCCCTCTTTTAGTTTAGTATCTGCTTTTATTAAGCATTACAACTGTATCATACCCTACAGTGCTTTCTCACAAGAAAAGGCAAATTGTCTCATATTTGACAGAAGTTTTGTTCAAGGAAGAATAAAGAAAAAAGAGGGAAGAATTTCGTCTAGTGAATTATTTTTCTTGTAAGCTTGTCTGTATAAAATTAACCTGCAATCTGACAATAGCCTGTCCTTTATGTCATGTGCAATACAACCAGCAATGAAGATTTGTGGTCTGAATTTGCATTTGTTAAATATATTTAGTATCCTGCAGTCACTGTGGTTGCCCAAGGGGAAGGAATTCCCAGCTGTACCCTCTAAGTTCATTTAGCCCATTTATTGATGATCTGCAAGCCAGATACTGTTTGGCTCTTCCTCCCAAACATATACTAGGTTTGCTTTAAAAAGTGCATCCTCCTTTATAAATATATATGCAGATAATTAATTTATTTATGTGCATAAAGCTAATCTACTGAGAAGGAATAGACCACCACTATATAGACACTTCAGGTGCTTTTAGGCATATCCAGAGCCAGCATCAATATTACAAGTACAGTTTGCCACACAAAGTTATAGTGCGTGCAGTACCTTGTTCAATGTTAAGAAACAACATCACTCAAACTGTGTTTTGCCTAATGTCTGTACTTGAACCAAACTGCCAAAGATAATACTCTATTTTTATGACCTAATGTATTTTTTTGTATGAAGTAAATTAAATTAAGAAAGCAATGTGAATTTCTCCACTAACTATTTCATAGTTGGATACCCTTGAACTTTACTGAATCTGGGCTTAAAAACAAATGTGCACTTGAAATAGTTTAATTTGTACTCAGAATCCCAAGAGGTGTTTATTATTGTCATGTAAATCTCTACATCTTGCAGAGCGTTTAAATGTATATACATATAATTTTAGGACTAGAGTAAATGTTAATTTAAGATGCATAAATAATATTTTGTGGAATATGAAAATGTACTAATGAGTAATGCATAAACCTTTTATGAAGTTACTAAATCTGAGGTGGAACTACGCCTAACTACATTCCAATGTAGAAAAAATGTACAGGGTCTTAAAAGTGATGAAAAGTAAAGGATACATTTTTATCACATTGTTTGTATTTTTAAACAGAGTCCTTGTCCAGTCCATCATGTACACTCTGCTAGCAACAGGATGTGCATTAGGAAATAATGCATTTAGAACAAGTATCTTGACTTATGCCATTTATATGCTGCTTCCTTCATTGTCTAATCTGTTAAACCATAACATTCTCTTTCCAATAGAAAATAAGCCAGTGCCAAGTGCTGACTGCCAAGATAAACTCAAAACCACTTTTAACCTGCTGGACTATAGCCAGAAAATGTTTAACCTGCCAAGATCAAGTTGCAACTATCTCTAACTTGCCAAAATCATGCCACTAGGAGTTAAGGAAGAAAAAATCTAAACTGAAATCCTCATCTGAAAACATTTTTTCTTATCAGTTTCAGTTGTACCTTTTTGAACAAAAGTTGTAGTCATTTTGATTCTATTGTACTTGGCATATGCAGCAAAAATAATACTCAGCAAGACTGCATCCACTCTGATATTGTACTGGATAATACTTTCCAATCCTTATTGCCTTCTGTGCTGAAATGACTACACCTGTAGATGAAAGGAGAATGGTAGATGCTGTCTGTGTCAACTTTAGCAAGGCTTTCAACACCATATTCTAGAGAATCCTTGTATCCAAGTTGGTAAATTATAGTCAAGATGTGCAGACTAACAGATGTAGTAACTGTCTGGAGTATCAGTCACAAATGGTAGCAATTAATGACTGGTAGTCTAACTAGAATCTGGCTACTATTGTATTTCCTCAGGCACTGTCTTGAGACCTATCTTGTTTAATATCTTCATAAGTGACCTGGAGGTGCAGCTGGAACGTACGCTCATCAAGTTCACAGACAGCAACAGACTAACGGGTGCAATCGATACACTTGAGGGTAATTATTCAGAGTGATGCAGACAGGCTAGAGGAATGGTCTGTCAAATAAAATTCTGTATGGACAAATGCACCTGGCACAGACTAACCTGAGGAACAATGTTGACAGTTTGGGTAGCAGCAGAAGAGAATCATGGGGACTGGGCAGACCATTCACTAAATATGAGCTAGAAATGTGCCATGCACTTCCGAACGGTAAAAACTGACTATATCACAGGACTATAGCCAAAGAAGTAATATTCCCCTTTATTTCATGCTTGTTGGACATCTGGAACAGAATATCTACTTTTTGGCTCCCTAATGCAAGGCTAGTGTTGATAAGCTTAAAGTCCAGAAAAGATTCACCACACTAACGGTGTCATTTTAATGTGAAGAGTTACGAATTTTAGTGCTTTCAATTGGAATTCAGAACTCACTGAGAATAACAAGTTAATATTTGTCCATCAGTCACAGAATATAGTTATGTTTTTGTGTAGTCTTCATACGGATGCACATATAAGCCAGTAAACAAGCAGAAATATATATTGTAACTGTGAAAATACTAAAAATTAACTCAAAGACTAAGACTTAGAAAAAGCCTGACTTTACTTTAGTTGTAAGAAGAAGTCTGCTTTTGAAAATTTACAATGAACTTGCAAAAAAGAGAAACTTTAGATTTTAGAATTTCCTTAGATTTTAGACTGGCGCTGTAGAGTAAATTCTATAATCTCCAATATAGTTTTTGAGTTTTTCCAGTATCAACATGATATTTCTGAGCCACGTCAGTATCACCATATTCAGGTTATTTAGACATATCAAATTCACATCTAGATGCAAATTTTTGAGATTATCAGCACCCACCTTGGTACTGATAATTACAAGTAGCAAATAACAAAAGATTAAGTTATTGTTATATCGCGTCCAGAATCAGTATTTTTATATGGTATGACAGTCCAGCCAAGTATGCAGTACATTTCCTTGCATCTCACTCTCCATAAATTGAGAGGATAAATTGACATAAATTGAGAGGATATCACATATTATTAAAACAAGTGCTTAAAGCAACACTTCTCTATAGTAACACAGAAGGACAGACTCACTAGATGACAGATTGCTACTCAAGTGGTATTTCTTGAGACAGTCTCCTCATTTGTACTTCTAATTAAATTTATCTTCAGCTCCTAATCTTCTGACTTCTCTAAATATAAAAAAAAGTTGGCATCCACTAAGATCAAAGATAAAGATAATTATTTCAGTTTCTGGAAAGTATATTTGCAAAACTTCCAGTTCTTAGGGATTTAGGACAAATTATTTAAGTACAGGCAAAATCTTGATAAAGTGAGAAGTGACAGAGAAAAGCAAATGTTTTTCACACAATTCTTACAAGAATTTTGTCTAACTCCTGTGTCTTGCTAATTGTGAGGAAGGTGCTACTGGATGCTAAGTTCAAAACTGGTTTTTACATTTCTGAAATTCTCTGTAGTTTAGTATAGTAGTGTTTCCTAGGTTGCAGTACTGTCTTTTTGCTGAATAGTTATATTAGTTTTCTATGTTCCACAAGGAAAAACAGTTTAACAGAGATTTTAACCAACTTTGTTTTTAAGGAAAAAACATGTATTTTAAAAATGTATTGTATAATAAACTTACACTTCAGATCCTTTGTACAACATAGAAGATTACTGATTGATTATAATCACCTAGTGTGAATAAGAATGCAGTTTTATTTATTACATTGCTTTCTTATCGACCTTGAATATAATTTTTTAAGAAAACACTTTTTTAGCTTAAGCAGAAGAAATAACTGCAAACAACCTTGCCTACCATCTCTATCAAGAAAAGCATAGACTGTACTAATTCTCACTTTGGTGCCATTGAAATTACTTTTACAAAAGCAAAGTTCACTCTACAGCAAAACACTGCCTTCCCAGCTTACTTTCTCATGACTCTTCAGAGCATAATTTAACCTGATCAAAAGCTATATGTGCATAGGATGTGCTAAATACTGTGCTATTTTTCACACTTTCTTTTTCATTTGAAAGCTAATTGAAATATATTCTTACATTATAGAGAAAAGTAATGAAGTACGTACCAGTACTTCAGAGATAAGGGAGTGCACAGGACTTTATGGGCCTAATTCTGAGTATACGCTTCCTTGCAAAGACTCTTTGTTGCTGGAGTCCTTTGTCAGAATGCTTGAGCAGGTGATATCTTCATGCCTGGTGGAGGTTTGATGGAGTCCAGAGCTATAAGGAAGATGTGTTCCCTGTCATGTTCCATGCAGGGAGGACATTTTGTGGAAGATATTTAAAGGAACTTGACTTGAAGAGAATTTATGTCATGTCAGAAAGAACAGTACAGCTGTCAAAGAGGAATACTCGCAGTGAGGAAGGACTCCTGCTCCCTATCCTCACATCCTCATTCCGAAAGTGAAAGGATACAAGTAGAAAAAGGGAGCCTGCAGTAAAATAAACATTTTATTCTTCCAACCAAATACTTTTCTCTGGCACACTGAGAGAAACTGCTTTCCTGTTTTGTAAATACAAGCTACCTTCAGAAGAAACCGAAATAATGGAGCAGGAAGAGGAGGACTTTCTCACTTTGCATGCAACTACTCTGTAGATCTGCTAAAAATAGGAAAATTAGTCATATCCTACCCAGCGTTCACAAATGCTCTAACCAATTAACACTGGGAAATAGCTCTTAGACTAATATCTTTTTTTTCCCCTGTTTCTTATTTACATATAAAAACATATCTTTGTGTATCCTTTTTTACTTCATTTCTCAGTGGTGCTTACTGTTCCATTCCTGTTGTTTTATACAGTTCAAGGAGAAGCGTTAGTATGAATGATTATTCACTTGTGCCACAGATTTGTTTTGGCATTGACACAAAGCTAGTTCTTGTCAAATTTCAGATGATTAAGAAATTTCAAGGAGAGGAACATCTGAAATTTATAGCCAATCATTATTTCAGATTCAAGTATTCAGAAAAATGAAATGGATGACATGTATTAGTACAAATTCAATAAATAGATTGCTCACAACACTTGAACTAAGATCATGCTGTCGTGGTTCTGATATGAATACGTGTTACATATAACAAATGTGACAACTTGTGCAAACATATTCTATGGCCATACGTAAGAGAAAGTTTATTTCATTTTTTAGCTGGCTAACTTCCAAAGTAAATTCCACACCCCACTGAATATGTTGAGGAAAGAATTTAGCCTTATACTTTAACATCTGTGCCTTTAATGCCTATGCAGAACTTTCAATGTATAGCTGAATACTATTATATCCTATAAATGATAAACAGGAACTCAGATTGTTACAATGTTTTATATGCTAATTTATTCATTGACAGTGTAGTAGCAATATAAGTTATACTGTAAAGTTTCCCATACTTTGAGGACTTTGGATTTGACCTGAAGTGCAAAAATACTTAAAATAGCAACACATTTTGGTCTTCCTGATGCCAAAGGCTTGGGTATCTGCAAAAACTACAAATCATGCCAAACTCTTTGAGTGATATATGGAGGATCACAATCCACAAGGAAATAAGCTAAGACCAATTCATTCATTTCATTTAGGTCCTTCAGTGGGATTTGAACCATCCAGTCCACAAACCATGTCTCATGAGATTGCAGTATACACCCAGCCCACCGTAATAATGACTCATATACATATATGTGTATATGCTTTATTGCTACCTTTAGCTGGATTAAAAGCAATACATCAAATTTTATATTTCTGCCTCTTTTATTAGCTTTCTAGCACTTGATCAGCTGATAGAGGCAATAATGAAATGTTTTTTTATAAACCAGAGTTTGTAAGTCCTGTCCTAAGAATGTAATATTTCAAAAAATAGCCTAAGCTTTGGGGAAAAAACCAATTACAGAAACAGCATTAAAAATGCCAAGCACTGAGCAGAAGCAATTCTGGATCAGTTTAAAAAAGTGATTGATGAAACTCTAATCTGAGCTGAAGGAACAGTTTCACGACAAGCTGTGACCATTCCACACACTTCATTAGCTGCCATAATTAGCCTGGTGTTTCAATTTGTTAGAACTGGTGGGGACAATTTTACTGAGAATGCAAACATCAAAAAACAGGGTGCCTCAGACTTCAGAAGGGGCTGATGAGAAGCTTTTCTAGTCTCTGTTAACTAAAAGATTAATTACAGCTGATGGGAGGCTGTACTCTGATTGTCACTCTGTCTATGTGCATTACTTTTAGCATTAGAAGAAAGATATGGTTGACACTGCACTGCTCAATCAAGCAGCTTTGCATTAGTGTACAAAGTCTGTTAATATGCAGTTTTTTAATTGTTTCTCTTTTTCTTTTGTTTTCTCATATCCAACAAGTTATACTGTAAAAGAGCAGTACATTCAATTGCTAATGATCAGTGTTTGTCACTTACACTGTCATTCCTTCATATAACTACAAGTGAGAGATCCTAACACACCAGAAAGCCGTGGGCTGGGAATATTGTTAGCTCCTATTATCACAGCCAAAATGTAAATTCCTTACTCAGAGAGACTCATTATGGAAAACAAAAGCAGTACAGTTAGAAAACAGATACTGTGTTCATCACAGTCTTTATCTTGTGCCATATACCATATCTACTATTATCCCTGTACATTAACTCATCAAAGCTTGTAAGGTTATTTAAATGAAAATGAAGATGAAAGTGAAAAGGTTATTCTTGAGTAATTCCGTAACTCTCTTTCTTGAATATTAACACACAGTAATACAACTGTTCATAAATAACTACTGATCTGGCTCTGCATTTCAGTTTCCACGTATATTTTCTGCTGAAAGCAACAGAAAACAAAGTATAGGAGAGAATAGAGTTTATCATCTTGATCACGGTGAAAGACCCATTTAACGTACATTTGTAAAGGGTATTTTGAAAACAGTTTTTCACTGGCATTAGATGAATAAATACAGAAGTGCACCACATCACTACTTGAAATGGAGCAAACAAGTTCAGAGTTGATTCATGACCTAAATTTTAAAGAAGCAGTAGCTGCTTATGTTAAACCATTAGGACAACAAGCAGCTTGTGTTACTTGTAGATTCTCATTCACTCCAACACAAGTGGACAAAATTTGCACTTTAGTTTTTTCCTGTTCAAGAAATGTAGATTACTCACAGATTCTAAAAACCTAGACTACATTTTACTGCACTGAAGCCTATTGCTCTGAAAATAATCTACACTTGCTCTCTGGAGTGATCATCAAAGCAACAAACATGCAGCCTTTCACTCAGGTTGGACATATATCCAGTATAATCTTTTAGAATTCATTCAAAGCAGATATATGTGCTAATAGCAATACAAATTACACAGCTATTCAATCATAATGCATCGATACAATAAATATTTCTTTCAGCCAATGTTTTCAGATGTGACATTCTGAAATCCTAACTGTACATGTTGCAGGAAACCACCAGAACATGCTTCTTAGACTACAATTTGTAAATCCTCCAGCAACATGAAATTAAAGATGAGATTCAAAGTGTCTGTTTTTCTGTGAAGATGAGTAACAACATTCTTCCTAGAGTATTCTTCCTAAAAGGAAATGATAGAATTATTCTGCATATCAATTATAGTCATCACTGGTTATCACACATAACTACGGTAGGCATTGAGAATTAGTCTTAATATCCCAGGCATTTTTGAATAGCAGCATGGGCTGTGTTAATCTTACAGAGTTATGGAAGTCTTTATTACTACCATTTCAACTATATTTAGTCTTCACAATCAAGCTAAAGGTGAGTTACCAAATAATAAGTAGCATGTTTTTGCAGATATGCTCCATCATGAATTGCTACTGCCTTCAAAATCTAGACTTTAATATTGTGACAAATTGGTTTGGTTGAAATACATTGTTTGGTGGATGTATGAACAAAACCAATACTGAACAGCCCCTGCAAAACTGTCATCAAAAGGTAAGGCCAAACACGCCCCAGTTTAGTGAGAGGATTTTCAATTCCAGTAAATCAAATAACATAACAATACCAAAGATCTGAAACTAACATCAATTACATATTTTGTCAACAATCACTAGTGTTTCCAGCTCAACTTACAGGTGGGTTCTTGTTTTTTTGTTTTGTTTTGTTTTTGGACTAAAAGCTCTGCCACAAGTTGCTGTAATGTCCTCTGAGTGTGCACTGACATAATTAGGCAAGATACTCTATCAGTACAGCTTTTTTTCTCATTAAATGAGAGCTTTTAAAATGTTTAAGCAATGTATAGAATGGGAAGTTAAATATATATGTCTATCTCCCTCAAAAAATATTGATTAAAGTTAAGTTACTAAAAAGCAAGATTTTCTTTCTATGCCACAAACATGCAAATTGCATTATTAAATGAGGAAGGTAGGCAAAGCAAGACATTTATCATCCTACAGACAAATGACACTGAATTGCTAGTTAGACAGTATAATAAGTACCATCTAATTTTCTCTTTCGAATCAATTTATTCTTCAAAGCCTTGGATCATCATCAAGGGACTGCATTTTCCCGTTGAGAAACCACAGGACTGAAAATCAGGTTTTATAAAATATTTAACTAGTTGCCGACAAATAAATACTAGAATGGATTTGATTAGAAGAGTAGTGACAGTATCTTTTCTTATGCAAATAACCAACTGAATGGTTTGACGCATCCCCGTCACTACTTTCTATTATTCCTTCAAATTCATACCCTGTAACTCATCAGTAGCCTTTGCTAGAAAGCTTTTCCAGCTTTTCTCTCCAGCCTTCCAGTTATCTACCCATTCTTTTCTATATTTAGTTAAACAGTAGCCATTTTGTATCTTTTAATTTGCTTCACTATTTCAGCCTTCCTTCCAACTTAAGAAAGTAATTTCAGAGATGGCTGATACTTAATAATCATTTGCATTACACAACGAGAAGCATTTTTTTAAGGGCAGTGACCTGAAGAATTTTTCTCAAAATGAGAAAAACCACCACACAGGAACTTTTACAATGGGAATTCTGAAAAGGATCTTTATAGTAAGATGTATTTCTGTAAATATAGCATTGGTCAAGGAATCTGGAAAAATCACTATGTCAACAATCACTAGTTGAAATTCTGATTTTCTTTCCTAGAAGACTGAATGGATGCACCTTATGAAAGACATTTCACTCTACTCCTGTAAATCAGAAGTAATGTCTGCTGTTCTCACTGTTGTTGTTGATATATTCCTGGCTTTTTGCATGTTTGCTTTTCTTTTTAGTACCACCTATCCAAGACTGTAGCCAAATGCCTGAGCACCAAGGAGCTTACAGTTCTGAAGAGTGATGCTGTTGTGGGAATCACCCTACGTGGAGTCAAGGAGCTCATCAAGCCAATTATAACATGAGGATACAGAAGTGCTCTGACTCACAATGGTTGTTGTGAGGACAGCAGAGAGAATCCAAGAGATTGTCTTTTCATGAATTATATAGGATGCATTGTTGTAGGATCAGATTCTTGGATTTTGATTATTTAATTTGGTTTAGGACATATGGTAAGAAGCAAAGTGTTGGAAAGCAGCCTTAACTTGGAACAAGAGAGTTGATAATCATAGAATGATAGAATCATGGAATGGCTTGGATTGGAAGGGACCTCAAGGATCATCAACCTCCAACTCCCGTGCCGCAGGCAGGGCCGCCAACCTCCATATCTAATACTAGACCAGGCAGCCTGGGGCCCCATCCAAAATGGCCTTGAACACCTCCAGGGATGAGGCATCCACAACCTCTCTGGGCAGCCTGCTCCGGCACCTCATCACTCTCATAGTAAAGAACTTCCCCCTGATATCCAACTTAAATCTTCCCTCCTTCAACTTAAAACCATTTCCTCTTGTCCTGCTATTATCTACCCTTTTAAAGAGTTGGTTCCTCTCCTGTTTATAGGCTCCCTTTAGGTACTGGACGGCTGCAATGAGGTCACTCTGCAGCCTTCTCTTCTCCAGGCTGAACAAGCCCAGCTCCCTCAGCCTGTCTTTGTAGGGGAGGTGCTCCAGCCCTCTGATCATCTTTGTGGCCCTCCTCTGGACCCTCTCCAACAGCTCCCTGTCTTTCTTGTATTGGGGGCCCCAGACCTGGACACAGTACTCCAGATGGGGCCTCAGGAGGGCATAGTAGAGAGGGACAATCACCTCCCTGTCCCTGCTGGCCACCCCTCTTCTAATGGAGCCCAGGATACCATTTGCTTTCCAAGCTGCAAGAGCACACTGCTGGTTCATGTTAAGTTTTTCATCCACCAGGATAACTCAAGCTAAGGGTTCATCTGAAGAATCTGAATAGATCCATGAAGTTACACTAGCAGTAATAATTACACAGGAGCCATGTCATTGGCCAGAGACTGCTAGAGTGCAACACAGTTTTCCAACAACCCTTATCTCTGACATGGCTCATGAAGAAATCAGTAGTGTAAAACGCAAACTCTTACAGATCACTTAATAATTCCCCTACAATAGAGCCACTTCTAGCTGCCACATTATGTCAGCTTTACATTGCTTAGGAAAACACATTGCAATTGTACTGGAGAAACTAAGAAGCTGATACTCAGAATGTCCTACCTCATGTATATTAGAAACTTCTCTCACAAAGCATACTAGTAAGTACGATGGTTAAATTTTTAAAACATTTAATAAGACTGATAGAACAGATCCATATTCCTCAGGGATACTACTCTGCATTAGAAAATATTCTTGTGTACTTTATTTATTCTCTGATCAAAAAAAAAAAAAAAAAAACAAGCAAATTCCTTTAAAAATTGTTACAGTCTAAGAAGAAGTTTAAGAACCAACACATACATTATCTCAAGTGATCTGCTGCCAGATTAAGAAAAGTTGAGTTAAAGTGAAATTTAAATAAATTTCAGTGTAGGAAGAGATGGAAAAACATGAATAGTGTACTTCTTTTGCAGTAATACAAAGACAGTTTTTCTGTGAAACTACAGGACAGAGTGGCCTCAGAAGAATGTGAAAGGAAATGGGTTGACTAAGCAGAAAAGTCATGTGTGTAGAAAAGTCCTGCTCACTTTCTAAGGATCTGAGATTTTCAGGCCATGTTATATTCTCCTTATGGATCTCTTCCTGCATAGGCGAAACTTCGAATGCTGCGCAACTTGTTCTATAACAAAAGTAACAATGAAAACAACTGACACTATTGCAACTTCACCTAATCTCGGTTGATGGCAATCACTATCCAGCAAAACTGACTGAAAATGTTGGTTGTGCTCTGTGCTTTTATCCACACTGCCTGAATTAAGCCTTTAGCTTAATTCATTTAGCTCTGCCTCTGGTGACAGAGGTGGAAGCTATACAATTTTTATAACCAACAACTATGGTCTGCTCTAATGGTTACACAATAAAGCGTGAAAATGATAGTGTTGTTGACTACAGCCCAGTTTCTACTGCTCCAACATAAATAGAATTGTGTTGGTGGTGTAATACAAGTGCTGTTTTTCCTAGCCTAGGCAAAGCCATCACAATCAGAAATATTTCAGCTTGATATTTGATTAATGCTGGCAGTACTCTATAAGTGATTTCCACTCTACATCTAATTATTTAATTATTTCCCATTATTAATGGAATGAAACAATTCAAAACAAACATCCAGAATGACTGTTTTGCAGGAAGCTCATAATCATCAATTCATACATGTAGAAGTCTTCCTAAAATTATATTACAGTGGCCTGTTGAACTTGAAAGGCATATTTTATCCCAATCAATGCATAAAAGTAAAATTATCCATAACTAAGGCATGTTTCTCTGCTGTACAGTTCAGCTGTAATGATCCCCACACACTGCACTTGCACATCAATTATGATAATCATAATCACGGTCGTTAAGCTGAATGTTCATTATTATCAGGATGCTGGTGACAGCAGATTCAATCATCGGGTGCAATGGGCAGGCAGTCACAGTCCCACCCAAGTTTCTGCAGACAGCGTTGTGCCACATTAAATCTATGATGTGTTCCACATCCCACTCCATTCCAAAAGCTGTAGACGGTAAAGGTCAACTTTATGTTCTGTGCAATATGCTTAGGTTCTCTAAATTAATTCCTTGCAGTAGTGGATATTTTTATGCTTTGTAGATAATAAAATTCTGTTTAGGGCCAAAATGCCTCTGCAAATAATGAAACAGCGATGCAGTTGTACTGTAATTCACCTCTAATAAGGCATCAGAGGAAAGAATATTTTGGCAAAGAATGTCTTCAAACATCACGTCCTGAATTTTCCAAATAAGAAAACATTTAATGCTGTCATTTAAGTCAGTTTTCTAAAATGCATACGCAAACTAACTCCAATACCAATTAAAGGCTGTAAGCTATCATTTCTGCTTCAGTAAATATGAACATATGTGAGTGTTTTGACAACTGAAAGATTATAGTTAGTGTATTTGATCCCCTGACTGTCCAGCTATTTTGGGACCTATCACTGCAGATTAAACTCACAGTGACGGGTAATTTTTTTTTTAATATTGGTATTTCTCACATATAAATCAAAAGTGTTCCAAGGTATTTAGACATATATTGTTTCAGCTTTAAACATATGCATGCGTTTTTATTTTTATAGTAGTTTACAACTGGATGAAAACATACTCTTCCCCCACTAGAAGTACATTATTATTTACATTTCTTAACTTTTTTAGTTTTTATTGAAGAACAGAACTAGTTTTCCCTCCCATAGTATGTTTTTTGAAAGCTAAGTGGAAGTATTCCAGAAGAAGTATTACAAGGCACTATTTTTCATTGTTGCTCATTTTGCTTCTGAAGTAATTACATAATTTGCATACTAATTCTGTAACTTGAATTAAAATGCTTATATATACATGAAAATCTGAAGGAAATAGAACCAGGACATGTGCATGGACACATAGAAAAACTTTTTAATATACCGTTTTTAAAAAAGCAGTTAGTATCAAATAATACTTCAGCAGATCAGAGGGGTTATTGACCCACTAACCACAGAACTGCCTCCCTGGAAGAAATTACACCATAGTTTTTCTTATCAGCAATGATAAGAAAGACTTATCTAGTATACTACTTTAAGAAGTGGAATATACATCCTGGCAGTTATTGGTTACTCAGGCTGTAATAATGCATTAACATAAATATCATCTCATGGAAACCTCCCAAAATGGCTGTATTAAACAGATGAACTGTTAAGCAAAACTCCGAAATGAAGATGAATTTTGGTTTAAAATTGGAGTTGGAAGGCTGTTTGTCATGTTGAGTTAATGCATACAGCTATACATCTACAGAGATTTAGGTTGAAATATATCCAAGATCACAAGTCAGTTTAGTGATATCAGATAAGTCCCATAATTTATATAATACGTATTATATATATATATATTATAGGATATACAATATAACAACTTTTACATTTTTTGATATTGTCATTTCAGTCTGACAAAGAACTGCTAAGGACTGGACGAGAACCTTCACACTGTAAGATAAGTATGACCAACAAATCTTTATACTGTTTTACATACATATGTCATGTTCACACAGTTGGACTCCAATCAAGTCCATCCTCAACTAATTGCTTTTGAAAGACAAATTCATCTTTTTATTTGAATGTTGATCTTAATGTTTTTATTTGCAATGCAGTTTAACTATTTCTGTATGGTAAAATATCAAAATGTTACTATGATCTTTTTTTAAAACAACACTTTGAGAAAAAATATGACTAAAAATATTACTTTTCAAACTAAATTTCCTTGGAACATATTATATATTTACAAGGATAAGTTAGTTCCAAGGAAGTAAGTAATCACATCTTAAAAACTCTCAGAATTACTTAGGTTGAAAGTGACCTCTTCAGATCACCTATTCCATCCCCTTGCTCAAGCAAAACCTGCTAGAGCTGGTGGCCCAGGACAGTATCCTTTTGGGTTTTGAATATCTCCAATGAAATGAAGGAAATTTCAAAACCCCTGTGGGCAATGTGTTCTACTGTTTGACTATCCTCACAGCATGGACTCACTAGACAGTACTAAGAATTTGGTTCCATCTTCTTCATTCCTTCCCACTAGGTATTTAAATACATTAGTGAGATGCCCCTGATAATCTCCAAACTGAAGAGTTCCAGCTCTCTTAGCCTCCATAAAAGATGTTCCACTTCCTTTATCATCTTTGAGGTTTTGTGCTAGAACTGCTCTGCCAGGTCAATATCTTCCTCATACTGTGAAATTATAATGTGATTATGATATCTAATGAAAAAATAGTAATACAAATACATCTACAAACACTGTTTTGGCTCATTTTCATCCTTTTTCACTAATTCAACACTATTGTAATATCCTAACAGTGTAATTCCTTTTCCACATAGTTTCAGAGAGTGTGTTTGGTTTTGCAGGAGTTGACACTTGATTAAAAAAAAAAAAAAAAAAAATACTCTCTTGGTTTTTGTATAAACCTACTGTAAAGATTCAGAAGTTCTGAACCTTTGGTTTCCTAATGCTGCTAAGAATCTGAAAAACAGGTAATTGTTCAGTTTTCCAAAAAGACCATTTTGTTGTCTTTTTCTGTATCATGCTTGGTGAATGATGGAACTTTTTGGACTTTTGAAATCTCATACTGTACAAGGTTTCAACCACTGAAAATAGTTTATATAACGTTGAAAGTTCTGAGGAAAACTATTTCTTATAGCGCTACAAAACTGGAAATATACAAGATGTTTCTGACCAAGAAGCCAGTTTAATGAAACCATCTTAAAACAAAAACAATTTTTCATTCACTTGTACAATTTTGTGAAGAATATGTGCAATAAAATATTTTTGGTCTATTTTTTTTCCATAATTTTCTGAAGTTTGTCTTCACACGTAAGAATAAATATATGTATTATATCTTATATGAGGAAAGGCAACACAGAAACAGCAAAACTTTACAAAATTGATATAACTGGATATGTATTTAAGCATGCTTTTAAATCCATATCTAGTAGATGGGAGATGTGTTGAATTTCCTTGAATTTAACTTACCAGAGTGTAGAGGAAGCTTGGTATCTCATCACAATAGCTCAATGTGATTTTATAACAAGCTAGAAAGATTGGATTTGATGATCTCAGGATTAGGTCCTATCACATACAATAACTTCCTAAAAAAAGTAAGCCGTTCTTTAACTTTTGCAATGACTTACCTTGCCTGCTATCCACTTATTAGGCTGTACTTCTCGGAAATGCTTAATTCCATAAGTTTCTTTGCCACTTTTTTCTGATGCATGAATTGACAGGTCATATTTCTCAGTTTTATGATACGAAGAAAATGGCAAAAATCTGAAATTTAAGAATATTTAATAATTACTACATACTACTCTGAATGCCACGGGATTTATGTAAATCAAATATCAGTGAATTAGGATATTGAGTGGACATGTATTCTTGATATTTCCCAGTCTACCTTCTTGATGTAACACCCTCCCCCCCCAGGTAATGTGAAAAAGATTACAGAAACTTTCCTTATAACTGCTTTTTAAAAACAAAATTGGAGCAAAGAGCTATAGAGCTTCAACAGCATATGACTAGTATTACTAGATTATTACTTTGGCTGCATCTGTTCTACCAATGGATGTGGGCAAGGAGGAAATGAACAAGGTTCAATTTGCAGCGGTTTGCTTGTTGATACAGGCAATGCAGTCCGTGCCACTAGTCAATGGAAGGCACAAACCATGCACAAGTAGAGGGTTCATTTCTAGAGAACCTTGTGTTCGTCTTACAAGTTGTGTAGTCCAAAAGACTCACAACATAACTTCAATCTGATCATTCCATCAGGATGGAAATATTTCAAGATGTCAGCAATTTAAGTATAAACCAAATCTAAATTGCACCAGAAAGAACGCCTTCTGTATATCAAAACAGAAAATGAATCCTCTGGCAGCTGTTAAACAAAGTAAAATAGACTGTAGTCTAGTTTGTCAGAATGAAAATGTATAGATAATACTATTGATATTCACATATTGGCAGAACACAAAGTAAATCAGTGGTTTCTTTTAAATTTGCAAATTGTGTGCTTTACTCTGAAGTGATCAGTATTTCCTGATTAGTGATCTTTTGGAGCTTGATTCTTTAGTCTTTAATCATACTAAGGGTGAACTCCCTTCTTGCATGCTGCCACCATACAGTGAAATTCCAGCTACCCGCTTTGGACATATAAGAGGTTTTCAGACATCCCTAGTCCCACGGACAAGCGTTCAGGGTTGGACCCACAGTAAACTGTGTGAAGGAAGGTAAACGACACTTCATATATAAAAGATCTGAAAAAGATCCTACAAAGATATCTTAGTTTCACCTCTCTCTCTGAGTTTGCAGGAAAGATAGCAAACAGATACATTTTCATACAGAGGAAAATCCCATGAAGGAGGCTCTTCATTGCTGGTATTGCAAAAAAAGCAAGGGGTGTTCTTTACAAGTGCAGAAGAATTACTACGAAGTTAGAAATGCCTGTTTCAGGAGTTTAAAGCATCACTTTAACTGCCACATGTGTAGTTAATTAAAAACTTTTCAGCAGTTGAAAGCATTTCAGGATCTAGAGTCTCTATGAGAGTTAGATAGTCAAACAATTTTTTTTTATGAAGAAAGGGATAATAAAAACTTTCTTTCTGTCTCTTGGCTGATACAGACTCAGAAAATTATTTATTTTCACTAAAAAAATCCATCAGCAACTGTTTGGGTGGGCTTGTTTTTTTGTTGTAGCTGTTTTAAATTCCACTTCATAAAAATAAACTATTTTGCAATTTTTTTAGTTATAGCAATTTACTCTATCAAGTACCACAAAAAAATATTATGTAAAGTTAGCATGAGAAAAACACTGAGTTAGCAGACTTTTAAATTATACAAATCTGTAGTAGCATGTGTATACTCATGGGAAAGGACACTCTCACATAAGACAGATTATGGTACTTGTAATGCTAATTTGCACATGGGATGGACATCACAAGCACACAAAAATTAATGCGGCCCCAGTGTCCCAGAGAATACATCGAAGGTGCTGTGAGCCGGCTGCTCCACTTGCAGTTTTTATCACTATTGAATTGCATCTTAATAGTACATTTTTCTTTTGTTCAGACATGAAAGAAAATTGGCTTTCTCAGGGGATTGGATAGCTGAGAAGACAAGGCTAGCAGTTTAGGGATTTGCCTATATATGCATAGAATTTAGTCGAGCCATAACATTCATAATTCAATATGAGTACTGCATCTGTAAAATTTATACACAAAATGGCAAATATATATATATATATATATATATTGAGAAGAGTAGAAGATAAAGCAAAAGAAAACAATAATGATTCTAGTTTTCCCTATAACATTTCCAATGTGGGGGGCTTGATTGCACTGTGGACCATTTTGTTATGTTTTCCTTTTTTTTTGTCAGACCAGTACTCAGAGTAATCCACTAGGGCTGCTCTGAAAGTAATGTCTCCTATTTTACGATCTTGGGCCACAATGTCAGAGACAGATATTGGTGGTATGGCAGCAGAGGTTGAATCTTCCCACCAATATTCCATTACATTTTGTTGCCGTGTGACAGATGGCAGCACAGGGGCAGTCTGACAAAATGGCATCTGACATGCAAGTGCATATCAAACAAAGGAGTGTGATTGAATTCCTCCACACGGAAAAAATGGCACCCATTGACATTCATCAATGCTTGCTGGATTTTCATGGAGACCAAACAGTGGATGTGAGCCCAGTGAGTTGATGGGTGGTGTATTTCAGCAGTGGAAACATGAAAGACAAGCCATGTTCCAGATGGCTATGCACAGCTGTCACATCACGAAATGGAGAGCATCTTGATCAGCTTATCCACACGAATCAGGAGATGGTGACATAGGAAAACTATGTGTGGAGCTGAATATCAGCTTCATTGCATTGGAAACAATGGTGGCATCACTGGAATATCACAAAATATAGGAGGCATTATCTTCAGATCAAACTCTGTATGCTCTACCGTGATTCCAAACAAATATCTATACATATATTTTAACATTTTAGGACTGTGGGTATACAGCTAACTGTATACTCTACATGCAACTTAGCAAAAATATAATCTTCCAAATTCTGCTGCATATCTTCTCTAAGATCATTGACTGGACTAAATGCCATACAGCCCAGAACATATGTCCGTGGTTGAGGAAAAAGTTAAGCAACTACGAATTTTTTAACATTGAATAATAAAAGAATGCTAAAATTGAAATGAAAGAACATTAAAAATATGATGGGATATCGTGGCATGAAGCAGTAATTTTTATTTTATTTTTTTATTTTTTTGCTGTATAATCACTTCTTGCTCAATGCAAATGCAATGTTTAGAGTCTAAATGTCACTCACATATCATTCTTTCATAAACAGCAGCCTGAATGGAGATTACCACTTTTTTTCTGAATGTGGTAGAAATAAAGTTGCAACGTTTGACTGTGAAAATTTCAGGTCAGAGCTATGGGAGCAGATGTTGACAGGGACAAAGATCTAGCTACAAGAAAAGATGTTTGCAAATTCAATGTCTGTTTAAAGCAAGCAAAAATCATTCTATGTGAATAAATAAATAAAATAACATTAAAACATTTTTGTATGTGTGTGTTAAGTAGATAACCAAATTAATGAGAATCATATGGAAGTCATTATAGCCCTGCAACCAATAATAATAGTAAAAAAGCAATAGCTCTGTAGTAAAATTCAGTAATGGCATTCTGTTCTATAGCTCTATATATACACCTAACGCAGCTTTTCCCCAACTTTGTGCTTTGAATGTGATAGAAGAGAGTGATGGAAGGAGAAGAAAATTAAATCCAGATAATGGTATAATAACATTATGAACTGCCCAAGTTTAGACCACAGTAGTTTTTACCATAAAAAGTTCAGCCAAGTAGGATTCTTATATCTGGATTTCAGCTTTTCTTTCTCACTTAAGTGCAAATTCAGAAGTTCTCGAAGGGTTTCAGTAAAAATGACAGAGACAGAAGTAGCAGGATGAAAGAAGAATTAAATTCCACTTCGGGGTCATATTATGCCATAAGGCATAGTCAGTATATGCTGAGCCTTTCTAAAACTTTGTGATTTAACAAGAGGCGAGTTTTCTCCAAAGAAGTAAATAAAAAAAGGAAAAGTGATTTCATTTTGTCCATCACAAAAGTTGAATGAGATGTACCAATAAATACAGTCAAGACAGGGTGAAACAGCAGGAACCAAAAGGAGAAACTACCTTAGGTTCTGCAAATAGCAGTATTATATAAACAAAAACTGAGAGAGGACCAGGACCTCAGCTGGCACTGTCACTGGTAACAAAGGTCAGTCACAGTTTTTCCAGGACCACAATCTGTTGGACTGAATTAGCAAGAAAAAAGACATAGAAGCCTTGAATTAGTAGACAATCCTAGACTTGACAGTGGTTAGTGGGATTTTTACAGTTCAAAAGATAGCTTAAATATCTGTTAACAAAAATAAAACTTGCTTTTTCTGTCCCTTCATTCATTCTATTCTGTATCACTAGGCTGCCACTAATTTAATCTTTCTAATTCTTCTTTTCTATATATTTTGGCCCCCTCATTCTCTTTCTTCCTTCATCTCTTCACCTATTATTTCTTCTTTCCACTCTGTCTCCTGTTCCAATATATCTCTATTTTGACAGGAGAGGAAAGAGGCCTCTTGAATGCCAAAGGCCTTCTAGTTAGCTTGACCAAGTGAGAGAAGCAGTAGCAGATATGGACTCTAGTGTCTATGGCAGTCCAAGAGAGAAAGCTTCCTGTGCAGCAGTGCAAAGACGAGGGAGGATTTGTCAGGGAATGCTGTCACAGGACAGGAAGTAACAATTTTAAACTAGAAGAGGGTAGGTGTAGATCAGAAATTAGGGAAAAAATCTTCGCTGTGAGGGTGATGAGAACTTGGAACAGGCTGCTCAGAGAAGCTGTGGATGCCTCATGTTGCCTTGACCTAACTCAGATGAAAAGAAGCTTCCTCTGACTGTAAAGACCATGAACAATTAGCTCCAAACAAACCATCTGGAAGCTGCGAATCTTCCTCCTCCCACCCCTACCCCTCTTTTCTTTGTTTTTTAAATGAAACATGTAATGAATTTCAAGCTTTCAGATTCAGTTTTTACCCGAAGTCATTGCTCCAAGCCCACACTGTTCATCTTTACATTTGGTGAACAAAGCAAAAAACAATGGTTTTCCACAGCAAAACAATGGCAATAGGGCTGCCATTATGTAGTTCATAATAAGTGTACATTAAAAATCAAAGCTTTTTATGCAGCATATTTTACTTAGTGCATCTAAGAAGATCAGCACAGTATTTTTGCAAGACAAACATATTTTGGATGCTTTCTTACAAATCTTGTCTGTAGTTATGTGCTACATACATATGGGTAGTTTTTCAATAAAATATCAGTCATTTTTATCCTTACAGGAGCAAATCTAAGAGTCCTTTGTCTCTTTCTTTATTTAACCCATGTCTGCAATACCATACAGTGACGAAGAAAAGCACTGTCTAGTTCCTGTAGGAAGTAAAAGAGATCTCTTCTGTAGCAAATTCCAGAACTTCTTAATTATACAGACTTATTAATCTGCATCCCCAGTGTTATAAAGTACTAGAACTTCATTAGAAAAATTAAGATGGAAAAATGAAGGCGCTACTTTGTAAATTTCCAGTGGAAATTAGCTAGAAGAAGCAGAGGAATACTGGATCAAAAGAGGGTAATCATGCTTAACTGTGCCCTAGAGCACCCGCATGTATAATACGATTTGCACAGTAACTACCTCTCCTATTACTGCTTGTTTGGAGTATTCTGTGTTAATGGGGTTAGCTAATTTAGTAGTTTAACTTAAAAAGACTCTGCTGATTAATAAATGTTGCACACTGTGCTAGTAATTAAAATAAATGGAAGAGTTACAAATAGAAGTTGAATTGTTAAGAAAACATTATCTGAAAATATATGGTAATCCCTGTTTATCATAATACAATAACAGTCCGGAAAATATGCAGATTGCTGAAGTTGCAAAGCATATGAAAAACTAAGCATAATTTGAACAAAGTTTTCAAACGTGTTATATCTGCATGACATAAAACATAGTGGCCATTTTCACTGCAGCTATGTCAGAAATAGAGTAAAAGATCTTAGAAACATACAAATAAGAAGATTTTTAAAAATCTTAAAATTTTATCAAACAAGAGCAACTTGTTTTCTTATATTTTATTACCTTTATTGCTGTGCACATTTTGACACTGATGCCTTCAAGTACATCTTTTGAGCACATCACTGTGTAACACAGAAGCACCTATGCTGGTTTTAAAAGAAAGCATCTTGCTGAAAACAAGTGCGAGACACAGTGTGCAAACATTGTATTCTGCTGCACACAAGTGAACCCGTGTGTTCAGGACTGGTGTGGCTGCCTCTACTACACCCCTGAGCACAGAGAGCCAGCAGCGAGGTGACTTGCCTGATGTCACACCAGCAGCCAACAATAAATCAGGAAGCCTCAGCCTTGGTTATCACTGGCTTATCCTAATTCTATCACCACACTGCAACTCATTCTGATGTATGTGGACTTCATAAACACATTTAATAGTATACTTTGGATCATGAGGCATATTATGTGAGACAGCCTTCGACAAAATTAATGAAAATAATTTACGTTTTTGTTCTCTGGAAAATTAGGCCTGTACACTGCTGCATACCACTGAGCAAAGAACTTTTCATGCTCAGTGATCTAAATATGCTGGATCTGGCAGTTGGTGTCTCAAACTAGACACTAGTTTATTAAGTGGTCATCCCAAAGGAGTCCAATTGTCATTCCTATCCAAGTGGAGGGGGAAATCACTTCATTTGTATGAAAAATAGCACAATAAGGCAGTAACAGCTTCAATTACGGAAGAAAAAGGAATCATCCTTATTAGGTTAGATTGCCCAGTTGCTCTTTCAGTACAGAATAGTAAAATCCAGCCCTTGCTATAAGCATACTCAAAATTTACTCATTTATTTTGCTTTTACACTGCTGCTGCCTACCTGAACCTCTCCCATAGCTTTCTCAATTACTTCTGCATTTATCAGAAGCAAGAAGTTTCTCAGAGCTTGAAACGTTTACAGACAAATGTATAAACTGATTTCAGATCTATTTATTTTTTAAACAAAACATGGTGGGAATTCTGTGTTGTCTGATATAACAGCTATAAGACACCAATATTCATTCTTGAAAAATACAAATCAAGCACTCTGTTTCTCCTTATATGCAAGCACAAGCTTTCTCCACAAATGCCACTTCCTCAGCTCTTTCTCTCGTTTTCTAAAATAGAAGAATGATCAGCATAGGAAGCACTACCATGAAGAAATACAGTTCCAAAGTACACAATTACATAGAAAGAGACAAGAAATTTGTCAATTCATAATAGACACTGCTGAGAAAAAGATTACTGTAGAATCTGAGTAACCCTTTGTTGACTCCTCCCCGGAGACCACCATACCACACAGCAGCTGTGGCATTACTAGTGAGTGTTAGTCCTGATGATGACCTGCAGCTCTGTCATCACCTTTTCAAGGTTACAGATGTGACCCTTGCATGGTTGGTTGAATCTGAAGCACAAACGGAACAATCACACCCTGAAAAGGTATAGTCCAATAAGTGTACATTAAAAATCAAAGATCTGGTTACAGATGTGACCCTTGCATGGTTGGTTGAATCTGAAGCACAAACGGAACAATCACACCCTGAAAATGTATAATCCACTATACATTTAGTGTGCATGAAGCTGAGAATTACTGCTTCTGTGCATTAAGGATGGCACTAAATGCTTCTTTACCCATAAGATAAATAAAGACTGCTGATCAATTAATATCTGTCAAAGTTGGCATGTCCAGATTAGAACTGTACAAGTCTAAAACCTTAATGATTCACTTAGCAAAAAGAAAGAGAAAAATAAATATTTCAAGATAAGACTTGAAATTGGCCACATAATGACCTCTGAGGTAAATCTTATCAAATAAAGACTGGAGACCATATATTCATTACCATAAGTGAAGGACTTAATTCCTCCTCATTTGGAAAGTATAATCAAAATCTTTCCAGTGAAAAAAACACCTTAATTGAGAGAGAGAAGTTAATTATTACTCAGTGTTTTCTAGATTTCAGTAAGATAAGTTAAAAATAAAAATAAATTTTAAAAAAGTTAGTTCAACTCTAAACTGAGATTTGAAAATTAAGCTGCTTTTCCTCATTCTGAGTAACAAAAAACACAGGAAAGAACAGAAAACTGAGATACACTTTTAGTTTTAAAGTTTCCCTATTGCGTTTGGTATAAAAGGAAAAAAAACAATACTACACCTTATTTTTGTTAGCAAATAGAAAAAATAAAACAGAACAAAAGTAGATGAACAAAGAGATTTCTTTTTTAAGCTGAATCTCCTTTTAATATCACTGTTAATATTCAATTAGGGAAAATATGAGAAAAGATTTAATAACCAAAATTAAAAAGTGCAAATACATTTAATTTTAGCATAATGAATTTCCTGTCTTTAAGCTAACACAAGCAATATGGAGCTGACAGCAAAGTCACATCCTAGTGAATCAGTGGATCATAGGCTACTCACAAGGAAAATGAATTCCTTCCTGTCCAGAATTCTGGTATTCAAATATCAAAGGATTGCTAAGAGCAGGAAATGAAGGGAAAACCTGACAAAACATCATTTGTTTCTAGTTAACTACAAAGTCAGAACAGGTGAGATAATAGGCTTTATTATGATTGGACAAAAGTGTTCCATCACAATAAGAAAGGAGCTGGAACTATTTTAGCAATAACCTTAAATCTTTTTGGATAGATTATGTCTGTATTTGGGATTGTATGGAAAACAAGCTGGTTTCTCTGATGCTATTACAAATGCTATGGCTCAGAAAGTCAAACTGCTTCAAAAGTTATTACAGTATTTAAAAATCATGTTCTAACATGTGCAACATATGCTCCCTTCCCTTCCAAGTGAGTTTTGGTAGTCTACTTGAAGAGAAAGCAAGTCTCATCGGCATGCAACATTTCTCTTTCCATAGTCTGGAAAATTCCTGAGTATGAGGACTGAAACAGTATGTGTTCCTTCGCAAAGTATGTGTGGCAAAAAGGAATTTACATTTGTTTGCTTATTTCTCATTAAGCCCATCTGTTGCATCACGTAGTACTATTATGGCAAGATCTTCTATTGATTCATAGAGATGGAAGGCACATGTCACACATTTACAAGATAAGGTCTCTGCCCTGAAGAGTTTATAATCTAAGGACAAAGATTTAGAAGTACGTACAGAGAATATTTGCTAGTAAGCTGTCAGGTTTGACATTTCGTTTTGTCAGGCATGAAAGGTTTCTGAAAGCAACAGAGTAAAGAAAACATTCTCATAACAATATAAGAAAAAGAAAACAAAGAACTTACTCATTGTCATGTATACATTTTCTCCATTCCTCCCTTTTCATTTCCTCTCTGGCCTTCTCTAGTGGTGAATTGATTGATGCTGCCACTCGCAAGGTTGGTTCCAAAGGCTTGTAGCGTTGCCGCAATACTTCAGCGGTATCACGGAAAGGCCCCTGAAAGGTATAGGATAATGTAAGTGTTTTATTGTGGGGCTATAGTTCTTTTATTTCCTTCTTTTATTCATGACACATCACCGATGAAAGAGGGCATAGAGTGCCTGGGAAGTGTAGCAAGACTTTTCTTCCAAAATAATTAAACCAGTTCATTTTGATAGAGAGTTACAGATAACCCAAAGGTTGATAACATGCTTTAAAGCCCCACAGAGAGAATGAGAAATGTGCAGTCTAGATTTATTTAGCTTCTAATAAATATTTATTATTTTAAACAATACATTGTTAGAACTGATTAGGAGAGCTTATTTTTTTTCTTGGAAAAAATACTGGTGAAATAAAATCTGATATACAAGTATTAGCTTCATCTAGATTCTGCTTAAGCAGAAAGTCTTCTCCTTTTCATAGGATAAATCACGTTTCACCTTAAAGAACATGCTCTTTTCAATTTTAACTATAAAAGGGAACCTAATACGTGACTTAAAACATAATTCTTTTAATACAATTCAAACTAATGACCACCATAATGTAACTGTATAGTCAATTTTTGAAAAGTCTAATTCCACGTTCATCTCAATAGTCTCAAAAAAAAATAAATCCTAAAAGCTCCTACTTATTTTATAAATGTGTGTGTATACATCTATAATACACACACACACGCACACAGACAAAGTCTATACATATATAGAGAGATTTTTTTTCCTCAGGTTACATTGCTTAATAAGTGATCATACCAGCATCTACCATTTAGCAGCACAGATAAACAGCAGGAGAAAGTCCTTTCCTGCACTGTCAAAGTGACGTACATCATGTCTTCCTTTTAGTACTAACCATTGTGAACTCACCTAGAGTACAATTAGTGCCATATTATGCTCGGGACAATTTAGTGGCAACTCTGGATTTAGAAGTGTTACTAATTAATTTTTATTTTATTTTCACCATTGCTGATCCTGCAATGAACTAGCGAAACCTTTGGAAACTATGAGCAAACAAAGAATCCTAATCACAGTCTTTATTCTTTAAGATATTCTTCTTTAAATAGGTTATCACTAACAAGTCACAGCTGGAGTTACTGCAAGCACTGAGTGAAGACTGTGGGGCTAATAAAAAGAAATGATTCACGCCTCATTTATGTTCACTTATGTTTTACATTAATAGAAACCAATAATAGGAACCAGTTACCATAAAAGTCATGGACCGTAAATAACACAAATGGCAAATAAGTATCATCTAGTACTTTTCACAGCTGGACAGGAGGATTGCTATATTTGAAAGTACTTAATGGATTTTTACTGGAACTTTACTTTTTAAAGACACAGCAGCATGATTGGAGATCTTTTTTAAAGATCCTAGTAAGTAAGCAAGCACTGCTTAAACTTATTGCAGACGCTCTCTTGATTTCACTTTTTAAAAGTCTCCACACAAAAAAAAAAGAAAGAAAAAAAAGTTCATTTAGCATGACTACAATGAGTCTTTTAAAACAGAATAACAGAATGAAAATTGCTATTGCTTGTAAGAGAATAATCAATACTAAAAAAGGTCATTAAAACTGGTAAACAATATTCTAGTAATGCATAAACTAACAATTGAGATATAAAATACGTTTTAAATCGTTAATAAAATGATGAACAGTCTCTATTGTAAGATGTTTGCAGAGCTGAATATACAGAGAAAAGAGGAAAGAAGCTTTTGTCAAGTAATATCAGAACAGATATGTTTGCTTTTGGAAAATATTCCTTCAGAATATTCTATTTCTTCTTCATCATAAAATATGTACTCATATTTCACAAGTGTAAGGGCCAATTCAGATGTTCAAGGGAGCTTTTTTCCCTCTCTTTAGTTTCTAAGAACTTTTAACTCTTTCTCAATTCATAGTTCAAATGAAATTAGTAGAACACAGCAAATACTAATGAAAGGAAGACAAAAAAGAGTTTAACTATGCAAAAGGACTCTCCAATAAGGCTGTGTCATCACTAATGAAGGTGAGGCATATTACAGAATATTAAGTTAACTCTAAACTTTCCCTTTAGATTTTTCCATTTCTCTGAGTCATGTATTTGTAGAAACTTATCTAGCAATAAGCACCAAATGAATATATTTAAGATGACAAGACCTCTAAAAAATCCATTTGCCTGTTCCGTTTTACAAGGTGAACTTCAAAATTTGTTGCAATCTGTGAAAAAAATGGTGCTTAAAAATATTTTCACATCTGCAATGCCTGCAAGGATTTCAGCCATTCTGCTTCCAAAGGGAACCAGCAATTTTCACCCTGAAAGACACTCATAATCTATGTTATGTTTTTGAATCTGTACTGAATAGCATAAATATTATTGCTACAGATTTGTCTACCAAATAATAGGGTCAGCAGAGAGGCATTCTTACTACTTTATCGTAAAATCAGAAACTTGTGATAAAATCTACACAAACTCTTACGTTCTTTATAGTCTCCATGCCAGGACAGTCACCAGCATGGAAAAAAGGAAAAAAGTCCCCTAAAAATGGGAATGTGCTTTCTGTTATAAATGCCTTTGAATGAACACTGGACTAATTTTAGAATTATCTGAGCTTCCATCAAGCTGTAATTCTAGTTATCTTAGTAATAAAAACATTAGATCTGTTATAACTAACATACAAACATCATTAAAACGTTTAAATACACTATCTCACATACACAGAGCTTATGTATAAAATGCTAAATACCAATTACCCCAAGAGAATGCTAGTAGATATCTAATTTTTGTTCTCTTAAGCACATATAATTCTTATATAATATATCCAACCCTATCGGCAACACAGTTTCTAGATATCTGAATGAACAGTGGAGTAACAAGTGGCTCACCATGGATGTGACATACATATATACAGGAAAAAGAAGCATGGTGCCAGAAGGTGTTATCACAGAGAACTAGGACACAAGTATAGCTACTAATTAAATTCCTTACTGTCACACTGGACAACTTTCAGGATGATGCATTCTGATGGGTTTTCATTTCCAGCTGTTTCATCAGCTCAAAACAGTGTCCTTTCCTTAGACAATACAACCCTAAATTGTCAAAGTGTTGTGCAGGGATTTAGCCGTGTGACTCCCATTAACATCAATAAGAGTCGCGCAGCTAAATCCACGCGCTGTGCTTTGAAAATTTGCCCCACAGTGTACATCCCAGGGTGCTGAAAGGATTAAAGTATTATATAGTAAATTCCCTCTTTGAGGTGTAGAAAATAAACAGGACTCTTCTGGTTCGCTCTGGAAGGCTGTCTGTGCACTACTGCTGTGTGTACATCTGAACTTAGAAACATCTATAAAATATTCCACACCCAAACTGAGGCTTGTAAGATACTTTATATACAATAAAGTGGTTTTGCAAGAGCAAGTTAGCAATGTAAAAACTATGATTTCTCTCTTTATTTAAAAAGTATGACTCCTGTACCATTATCACCTGCACAAAATCTTTCTCTCTGTCCTGAGAGACAATGCATTTGATCACATCCCGCTGAAGGACTGTCATAGCCCCTTTGGTCCCAGAAGATAAGGCTATATGTCATATATATCTGGTTTTGAACATACATTCAATTTCAAACTCCCTGATCACTAAACAGTTGGGTCACGCTTTGACTTGGGTTTAACGTGAGTCAGTGAGCTCATTATATGAAGAAGCTTAAACAGCTAAAGCGTGGGGACGAATGGAGGGAAGGACAAAGGTGGAAAATTTATTTGAAGTTGATCCTTATTATTACAAGCAGTGTGGACCTCTGTGGGACTCATCTCTATTTCTGGCAGATCTGCACCTGTTCCTTGTGCTCTAACCCAATTACCTCTGCTTTCACATCCCATCACGGACACTGACTTGTCCTCCTATGGACAAGTCAGATGCGATACAAAGGTGAGAAAAGCCTCTTGAGCATGTGTTAGCCTGTGAGACCATAGCAAATTCAACCAATATACCACATGTAAGTTGTGGCAGATGGCATGGCTAAACAAAGTTTGAACCTAGCTGGAGCTCAAACTTAAGACTGTATTTGGAAATAGCCATATCAATTCAGAGGAGTTAAATACCAATAATGGTATATTATATATTGTTAATTGCTCAGTACTGTTACTTAATTTTTTCAGTTAAATGGTAGCTTTGATAAGGTCTTATTTAGAACCATTGTCTTTCTAAAAAAAAAAAAACAAAATAAGTTTGTGGATGACACTATATTGACAGGAGCCTCTCCTTGAGGGCAGAGAAGTTGTGCAGAGAGATGACAAACCGGAGAGCTGGGCAACCACCAACAGAATGAAGCAAGTGCCAGATTCTGCACCTGGGATGGGGCAGATCTACATATATGCATAGACTCAGGGATAATAGGCTGGAAAGTAGTCCCGCAGAAAGATAGCTGAGGATTCTGGTTGACAGCAAGTTGAACCTGAGCCAGCAGTGAGACCTGGAAGTCCAAAGGGCCAACTGTACTCCTAGGGTGCTCCAGATCCAGCACTGCTGTCAGGTGGGGGGAAGGATTGTCCCGCTCTGCTCTGCATTGTGCAGCCTCACCTCTATCACTGGATGCAGGTCTGAGCGTCACAATACAAGAAAGATATAAAACTATAGAGAGCATCCAAAGGGGGGCTATGAAGATGGTGAAGGATCTAGAGGGCAAGATATGTGAGGTCCCTCTGCTTGTTCATCTCAGAGCAGGGGAGCTGAGGGGAGGCCTCATGGCGGCTGCAGCTCCTCACACGGAGCAGAGGGGCAGAGCTGAGCTCTGCTCCCTGTGACAAAGACAGGGCCTGAGGGAACAGCATGGAGCTGTGTCAGGGGAGGGGCAGCTGGGGGTTAGGGACAGGGTCTGCCCCAGAGGGCAGTGGGCATGGAACAAGCTGCCCAGGGCAGTGGGCAGAGCCCCAGTTCTGGAGTTCAAGGAGTGTTGGATACCGCTCTCAGACATAGGGTTTAGATTTCAGGTGGTGCTGTGTGGAGCCATAAGTTGGACTCAGTGGTCCTTGTGAGTCCATTTCAACTTGGATTCTATCATCCAAAACGTGTACAAGAAGTTCTGAGGATATTATAGACCTTCAAAGTCAAGTTGGTAATAAAGTTGATGTGTGAGGTACAGCTGACTGCACAAACTGAAAAATTCTTCAGATTGGAAGACAAAATCCACTGTCTCAACAGTAACTGTATCAGGCATGTCTTGGCAAAAGCTATATGTCTGAAAAAACATCCACTTGTCATCAAGTGAAGAACATAAAGGTCTCAAAGGTCTATCTGCTGTGTATATTGGACATATTTCCAATGGGTTTAGATAAGGTGGTAAAAGCTGTTTTGCCATTCTGTGATATGCTTACTCCAATGCGTTATCTTGGAGATCTCCATTACTTAAAAGAGAGGAAAAAAAAGCTATTTGCAACACATGTTGACATCAACAGAAAATGAAATTGAGACCATGACAATTAAGGAAGGGAGCAGAGCAACCTGATGACTGATGCAGAACAATGTGTAGAAACTTTCGTAATTAAAGGTGACACACAGCTAGTGGACACAAAAGAGCAGGAACTACTCCATACTGAGAGGATATCTTTTAGCCTCCACGTGGAAAATATTGTCAAAAAAAGTAAGCAGTTATTTCAACTGGCTAATTTGTCCTATTACCTTTAATTTTCCCTAACTTTTTGGAACCTAAAAATTTTACATCTGATGAATCAAGATGATACTCAGTTATATCAGATTCTTTGACTCTCAGAAATGACTTTTTTTTTCCTCCAAAGCAAAGACTAGAGAATCACATTTCCTTGTTTTTACATAACATATACTTTTCTTTAAGACAGATTTGTTTCAAACACTTATATCCTGAATGCAAGCATGAGTTCTATAAGAAAAAAAGTCCATAAAATATTTAAACAAAAGCAGCCAAAGAAATACTGAAAAATGTTACCTGAGGTTTCTGTCTGCCAATAGGTGGCAGGGGCTCTTCTGTGGGGAAAGCTGGAGGTCTTTTACAAGTTGGCCAGTCATACAGATCATATGTGAAGGGACTCTTCACTCGCTGCTGCCTGTGGCTCAGTGGCTTTGACTGCCGAAGCAGCAGTTCCATTGGATCTGGGGATTTTCTGAATGGTGAATTGTATATGCCTGCAATCTGAATAGAAGAAGAGGTTACTTTTGACTACGACTAACTTACAATTCTCTTCACAAAAGTGTTTAAATAGGATGATGTAATGTATAATCTGTTTCAGCCCTTTGAATGCATATAACTTTCATTTTATGCAAGCAAGAAATACACAGATGATCTTCATGAGCCTGAAATTGTACCCTATGTACAATGTACAATAGAATAGTTGCAATGTTCTTAATACTTTTAAGGTAGTTTTAAAGCTCAGTTGTTTTTCTTTTATTGTATTTATTTGCTATGAAGTACTGAATAAACAGAATAAAAAAGACATCATTTAGAGGTGCAGGGAAAGGTAAGTAAAAAAGTACATGTTCCTAACCTTGCTTTTCTCCAGCCTCCTCCTGAAGTACAAACATCTTGGAGCTGAAAGGACTGAACAATCCCCAATTAGCTCTACTGCATTTTTCATTAGCATATCCTACTGGGAAATCACAATTTCTTGTCTCAAAAAAGTTAAATAAGGCTCATTTTAATCTTACTTAATGGACAAAATAATTAAAGATGGTAGCTTATTCAAAATATTTTTTGTAAATTTTAAGGGCTATAAGCTCAAATTCTGTAAGCGTTCTGGACCTGACAATATATTTTTGTCTCATGTTATACATTCTCTTCTTTGTGTAAACTATCCCACTATATTATCAGTCTAACTGTGTGATGGTAAAAAGGACATGAATAGAGACAAGTGGTAGAAACATGCTCATGCCAAACAACTACTGGTTGTTCCTTTAGCTCATCAGGATATCAAACGAAATCACAGAGATCCATGCTTCAAATACCTGGCAAGCAGGATTAATCTGTGTGATTATGAGTGACTGCAAAATAGAAATCCATGTGTTATTCTGGGCTGTAAGAAAAGGCATTGCTTCTATAGTTCATATTTAGAGAAGTATTAATAGCCATATGAGTATAATGGCAGTCTGAAACTGCATTTTGTAATCTATATTGTGATACTATGCATGTTCTTGACATTTCTTTGTTCAAACATTGGCAGTAATGTGTATTTCATGCAGTGTTCAAACACTGAAATGCAGCTGTCTCAAGGTGCACAAATTGGATTGACTTTTAGCACTTTTAATGACACCTAAATTAGCCATAATAGGTTTGGGAACCCACTGATTCAGTGTCATTTGGATTATTATTGCTGAAAAGTTGCCTTAAATAAGAGTCATATTTCATTGCTCTGTTTTCACATATCATCAGGTTAAAAGTACAAATACTATAACAAATTAGAAAACAGATTTGGATTTTTAGTGAGGCACATTTGTGAGGCCAGCTGGACACTTTACAAGATGTTGTGCCTTCTACTGCTGAAACTCTACGTAAGATCTGGGTCAAAATTAATTATGAAGTGCATTTTAACTAATGATTTTTCAAGCAATCCTGTTAATTACTTTACATTTTAATTATATGTGTTCAAGTATTCAAACAGACAGATAGCAGAGCAATCAGTAGAGTTCGTATCTAGATAGATAAAATTAATACTAATTTACTCTAAAATCCCCAAGGTTTGTGGGTAGGTTTTAAGCTGAGATTTAAAATTAGAAAAGTTTGGTAGGGGATGAGTTTGATTCTATTTTCTAGTTCAAACCAATCTCTGGTAAAATTGCTTCCATTAATTTTAAAATATCTCTGCAAATCAGAGTAATTTTTGAAATTCCTTGTGTTTGTGCTGTGTACTGATGAATGCCCTATTCACTCTACCCTCTGCAGAGAGATGGCAGTACGCAGAAATGTAAGAATCTGAAGGATCAAAGCCCTTGGCATTTAATAGATTTTCATATCTTCTGGAGACAATTACTATAAGTTAAAAGCTTTAACTTCATCGTTTCCCTGCTTTAATACAACATCCTCTCAACTACAAAACTATGGTAGTTAGTACTGCTTTATCCTGCTGGCAAAAAAATACCATGAAATACTAAATTGTACTTTGATTTCAATATTTTCTTCACCTTTAGTCCACAAGAATATATTTTACCCTCCCAAATATTATGATAGGTTACAGAAAGTATCTCTTCTGTAGGGAGTATGATATTTTTCTGTACTCATGTTCTTCATAACTCAGAAAGTCCTCTGTCAAAGCCAGATTTCTGGGACTTCATTTCCAGGAACAATTTTCCAAAGTGACAAACACTATGGGGAAATCTGTGCTACTGTTAAAAAACCTGCAGCTGAGTTATTTGCAGTACTGTCATGCTAACTTCCAACTCAATAAGACCAAGGTAATCTCAGGAGGCGACTCTGCTAATAGCTTCTTGCTGACCTCGTTGCATCAGCCTCTTCTGCTGAATGGTGGCCCAGTGGTGAATATGGCAAATGAGGTGTGAAAGCACAGATTTATTTATTTATTTATTTTTATAAGACTTTGGTTCTCACCCATCAGAGAAAAAAAAAAAAAAAAAGGAGGGAGAGAAATGAGTTATACAATAGATATATTTTTTCCCCTAGAATTCTCAGCCTCAGACCTTCCATCATGGAAACCCAAGCATGACCTGGAATATTAATTGTGTCAGGTCAAGCATACTGGCAAATGTACCATTTGTTACCCAGTCATCCTTAGCATTACATTAATATTTTGAATGATTTTGCATTTCTAACACTCTATCATTTAGTTTCTCCCAAATATTTTCTTACATTTGTAATTAATGGTGGCATACTAAATATATATATATTAGAAAAGATAATTTAATGGGTATGTTTTTTTAATATTCTGTATCACTTACATCTCTAATCCTAAACTTAATATATGCTGTAGAATGACCATTTTTTTGTCTCTATCTCTTTGTCATTATCAACAGAGAAAAATGTAATTGATACTTTTTCCCAGAATATAACAAAGAAATAATTTAGGAGCTTGCCTTGAAAACAAAACTATGTACCAAAAGAAACAAAGTGCGAGGAGGAACGGGGAGAAAGAGAAAAGGCACAAGTAGAAAGGAAAAGACAGGGAGGTGTTGATTATGCTAGATAGTTCCTCATAAAAGATCAGTGATCATGAGTGGTATAATAAAATGTGAACAGTGATGTTGCAATTTTACTTATGAATTAAAATTTATCTTATTTCTTGACTTTAAGTAATTAAATCTACATCCACTATTCCAAACAAGACATGCCCTAGAAGATACACTGAAGCAACGGCTTTGCGAATTTTTACATACATGCAAAATTAAAAATGAACGAAGATGTGCTGAACAGAAACTGCAAGTGTGAAGTCAATAGAAAATGTATCCTCGGGTATTAAAAATACATTTTACTGTAATTCAACTGAACTACAATAAAGGCATGTTTTAATTTCTTTTTCATATCAACTCAAATTCTGAAATATCATTTCATTTATATCATGAATATAAATGCTTCTATTAATAGTTATTTAATTTTGAAAAAAATACCTTAGACAGAGGTGGTCTTTGCAAGATATTGTCACAATAACACCATGAATAAGGCTCTACTTTCTAACTCTGCTCTTTTAATAATGTCTTAAATAAATGCTTCTCCAAAATGCATATAAGGAGACAGAAAAGACTTAAGGAAAATAGGGACTAAACTCAACAATCCTTTTTTTCTCCACTGTAATTTGTAAAAAAACTAAGCAAGCTGAGAGAAGAGGTAAGAGATCTCTAAAAGCCATAAAAGTAAAAGCATGAAGGAGAGCTGTGAATGAAATATTTGCTAGAGAAGGGATTGCTGAATCAACACTGACCAGTGCTCTTCATCATAATTATCAGGACATACTACTGCCAGGGGATTTATAAAAATCCCACTCAGCAAATAATTGCCCTGCTGTTAGGAGATAGTCGGAGTGTTAACACACTGTCACAGTCCAGCGTTTAGTAAGATATTCAACATTCAATTACTCTTGCTGAGAACTAAAAGGAAACATGATCGTTTCTCAGCTACTGCAGTTATGCTTCCACATGAATTCCAGTGAACAATCTTGTTAATCCCCAGATATAGTTTCTCTGGGAGGTAAAAGAAATACCTTAAAACATTAATGATTCACAAGAAAAACCCTTGTTTAAATGATGCCGCAGCCACATCTGTAAGAAAAAATTTAAAACTTCTAAATACGTAGCTTATTACAGCCTGTCAAAATATTCCATGCATTATGAAAAGAGGATATCTCTAATGTGACATTTATTGGGTAAATATTCATCTATTAAAATTCTGTATAATAATAATCTAGCAACAAGTACAATGAAATGATGTTCACTAAATCAAATTTGAAACTTCAAAATATTTAAGGCACATAACAGTGGTTTAACAGGAATAATCTGTTACTTTTAAGCTAGTATCAATACATATTTTTATGAACAATTAATAAATACAGTGTGAACTTTAAAGTACTGGAAAAATATCACGGTCTGGTTCACCATTCTAATTCAAAATAAAATTTTCTTACAATGGCTGACAATAGAAAAACCGTCACCCAATTTTATAAATGACAGTTTAGTGCTCACCAAGATAATGCTACTTTTTAGGCCCGATCCTGCAAACTTTATAAAAATAATAAATAATAAAAACATACTCTAAGGAATTGCTTCTAAAAATAATTGGAGGACCTTGCTTGTTATTGTAGTTAAGGTATTTTAACTTTGAGATAGCACTTTTATTCAAAGACAGAAGAATTCACAAATGAGTGATGAGGAGTGTATATTCTTTCAAGTGGGATTAATTACCTGTCTTCTGCTTAATATAAATACTGTTTGAACAGAGTAATAGAAGCATTAATTATTGTTATTCTGCCTTCAGATTTTAAAGCTTAGTTCAGTCCTTTTCACCTGTGAAATGTTTGTTTGATATCAAAACATTAATGCAATCACATTTTAAACACACTGTTAGGAATAAACTAGGCTGCAAATTTATAGACTATACAAAGAGGTGTCGAGGAAACATTCAAGTCTGGTACCTTGTTCACAGATCATAAAATCAACCACTAACCCTGCAGAGACACTAAGCTCAACTGCAGGAAGTCAGAATGTCTTTTGAGTCTCCAAGCTGGTAACAACAGCTTGGGTATTTATGCAAAATGACAAAAGAGGAACAAAACCTTAGCTTAATGCATGGATCAATATGGCACAATATCCAAAACATAGCAGTACAGCAATTGCTGAGGAATCCAAAAATGTATCTGTCTTTCACAGCTTAACTCTCTGACTGAGGCTTGTTCCATCAAATCTCTTTCTCGTGAAGGCTGTTCATGACTTGACTAGATCAGGAATAATGACTTGAATGAGTGAGTGATGGCATGGGAAACAATACTCGTTATAAAGACGCAAAACAGTGACAGAACACTCAAAGTTTTGTTATTGACTTCTCATTTGACTTCTAACTGATTTCAAAACAAGCAGAAAATAGATTTTAACTTGATTAATGACTTTATTTTAAAAATAGGTATGGGAAATTCCATTAGAGTTATCACTTGTTCTTTAAGAACTGTTGTGAGTATGGGATCATATATGAATTCTAGGAACCTCTGAAATGAGCCTGCTTCTACAAACACCCTGTGAAAATAGGAATTTAAGAGATTAGTCTGAAGAATAATCCCTGAAGGTGGTTGCACATTCTATGTCTCATTAACTGCATGTGAAAACACAGTATGTATTTTCTCACTGCTCAGGAATATATTGCAAGCTAACATTATTTATACTCGTGAGAAGTTTTCCAGAACCCTAAAATATTTATTTAAATGCATGATACTGTTCTTGTCTTTAAAATTAAAATTTCTTCTGCTCTCATTTTGATAACGGAAAAAGTTAGCCTTGTCAAAAAAAAAAATCAACTTGAAAATCACTGCTTTTCTCACTGAGTAAAGAAAAATCCTTGTAAGTACACCATTTAGTAACTTTGAATTTGTAAAACTAGAGGTTACTTATGGCAATATATCAGAAGACTGGAGAACACCCTCTTAACAGTGAGCCATGGAAACCATGTGTAAATTTATTTTGCTTAAGAAAAAAATGCTAGAGAATCATTCACTTCTCCAAAAAACACAAATATAGATCAAAATCATGTAACATTTAATTGTTTTTCATTGTTCCCTGTGTCTGCTGCATTGCGCTTACACGTGAATGTTCTCTCACTGATATATATTCTGACAGATTTATTAAGCCATTTGTTGTGGCAAACCTGTAGGATTAGAAAATGACTAAAAACTCAAAAACTGGCAGCGTGTTTAAGAAAGCAGTCCTCAATGAGACCAATAAAGTATTAAGTGAAGATTTAATGAATGTTCATAGTATCATATATAGGAAAGAATAAAGAGGGAACCAAGCCACGTTACTTAGATTAGCATAAGTAGAAAAGGGTGATGTAATAACAAAAAAACAAACAAGCAAACAAACAAAAAAAACCCACAAGATTTTCTTAAAAGACAGTTGAAATAGAAAAATTAAAAGCAAATAAAACATGCAAAATAAAGGCAAAAACAATATCAGGAAAGATATACAGTTCTCCTGTTGTTCACTGCAGGATGGACAGACTAGCCAGATTAACAGTATATATTAGATACTAAATAAAAGCATTGAATATTGAATAAACTGTGCAAGTTAATGAAATAACTTTACTACTATACCATTAACTTGCCTAAGAGCTGAAAAACAAAAGAATTGGTGTGTACATCACTCATCTTGAAGTCTCATTAAAACAAGGATATCATCAGTGCTACTTCTTAATCAACAAGAAGGTTTGCTGTTGAGAAATGTACAGCATTTTATCTTCATGACTTCTCCCATGCCATTCCTGACCTTCCCTCTTCTTATGCACTCATATCTAATTTAGCATGCATTTCTCATATTACTCATATATTAGTTTCAAAAATTACCTCAGTAAGACCACACATCACATCAAACTTGTATAAACACCAGCTGGGCTACTACATATCAGGCAAGTTTATCCCAATAACTACTTCAGAAACATCACTGGAGCTCCACTGTATGCAAGTGTGTGTGAATGTGGCTCCATGTGTGAGCGACTTAGTTCATATTTGTATTATGTTGTAATTTCTCCGCAATATAGATCTTTCTTAAAAGCGTGTAGCACATCATACACCAAGCCCACATTCAATATGTAACTCCCTGAGTTTTCTGACCCTGCAGCAATCAAACCCTTTTGCCACCTCAATTGAGAATAAAAGACAAAATGTGGTCATGTTTTTTCTAAGATCTCAGCATGTACACTTTTGATAGATCACACAGCTTGTCCTTTAAACTCTGCCATTAATCCTATCCACAGGAGTAGTGGAAGAATTTTTTTGTCTAGAAAAAACACAGAAACACAGGTTATGCAATTCAGATTCTGAAAAAGATGTGTCTATATGGACAAACCTTTAAACAACTGACTTGCAGGACTTGGCTTAGGATCAATCCCAAAAAAACCTCCATCTTTACATCTTACTGTAAGTTCCTTCTAGCAACAGATGATCTGTTAGTGTAAAATCTTTCTCATTTCTTTGGACACAAAATAACAGACAAATTTTCTTGCTGGCATTAAATAGAAGGTATCAAACTAAAATGATTTTACAAGAAGCAGCCTCTAGAAAATTAGTGTGCAATACTGTTGTGCAACATGGTTAAAATGAATTATTTTTCCCAATTTTTATTTCACCCTTTCACTCTAAAAAATAGAATGAAAATGTCATTTCTAGGGAGTGTGAGAAACAGAAATTCTTCTGGAAACATGTTCACTTGAAAAAGACATTCTTCCCCTCTCTAGTGAGATGATCACCACTTCTTGGAGAAAAGGAAAGGCTGATTGAAAAGGATATTAGCAAAAATGAAAAATATGCAAAGTTGGGTTGTAAACTGCCACTAAATGGCTATAGCAGAGTGAATACAGGGTAAATTTTGGAGATACCCTTTAGCTTCCAGCACTTGTCTTCTTTTTACATCACCATGCTACTGTGTTGAGTAGCAGAACTATGCTCCTGAGTGTTCCCAGGATGAGCAATCCAAAAGAGCAAGAGCTATGGTCAAATTCTAAGCAAACTAAACATTTTTGATTGTCTGCAGAAATAATTCAAGCTTTATTTTTGGAGTTCAGAATCAGCAGAATTAACCCTTTAGATGAAAATATGTCTTTGTTCAGGTACAGTGCCTTCCAGAATCACAAACAGCTCAATCACTGCCCACTTCTAGTTTACCCTACTTTGTCTTTTGACAGAAATATTAAACAGCATTAACTGAAATTCCTTACAAGCAAAGTGAGATTGTAGGTGAGGTGAGATTAATAGTTTCCCTTGAATTATTTTCCTTTACTGAATATCGGTGAATAGAGAGAACCATCTGGCTTCCCAAACAGAAATGAATATGTGAAGAAGGCTTTCTGATTAAACATACTTGTCACAAATACTATAAGAAGTTTAATGTAAATTGAGAATCCTTTGGAAATAATATCTTATAATAA
Organism: Pavo muticus; assembly: GCA_016647715.1. Taxonomy (NCBI): domain Eukaryota; kingdom Metazoa; phylum Chordata; class Aves; order Galliformes; family Phasianidae; genus Pavo; species Pavo muticus. The sequence goes on from JACDJE010000013.1 coordinate 126,573, forward strand.
CAGAACACTGTAGCATAAAGTGCTTTATAGAGTAATTCTATTAAAATGTAGCTGCAAGTCTGTCTGAGAGCTAGGAAAACTCACTTCTTCCTCTTTAATTTAAATGGGATTTATTTATGGTACAAGCTTTGGAAAGTAGTAAGAAGCATCTGACTTCTTGGCAGAGAAGTGATGAGTGTATATTAATCATCTATGGATAGGTGAAGATGTTCAGTGATTGGGGCACCCACATTAAAAAAATAAATAAACATTTTAGTTCATCTTCAGGATGTATTAGTGCTTTTAGTTAACGGTAATTTCATTCTCTGAATCTTTTAGAGACAGGATAATAAAATTACAACAGTAAAGAGGAAAGAAATAAAATGTAAAAGGTAACAGATAATTCATTCCTTGCGCTAGCTCAGTCCTCAGCCTTTCCTGAACAGACACTGCCAATAGTAACAAATTATGTATAATAATTTTTTGATGTGGACTGTTCACTCAAGACAAAGCTAAAATGACCAAACTTGCAGCCTTGTCTCTTAAACTGTGCATCTGAAGATCAAGGGGCATTGCTCCATCTGAATCCTTATCTTTATAAGAAAAAAAGTGCCAGGTGTCCAGAAACAGAATGAGCGTTGAACAGTTTCATTTTAAATAACATTTATCCTGTTCTTGGTAGTTAATAAATGAAATTTCATAGATTTTTTTAACTGTTAACAATAACAGTCTATGCTGTGAAATTAGCGTGCTGCAAAACAATATTGCAGAGAGAATGAGTCAATTTGATCTTCAAAGCAAGCACAGTTCAAGGGCTAGTTAATGTTGTGGGCTTACACTCTTTCTGTTCAAGCTATTCCTTCTCTTAGTATTTAAGAGAGACAGGAACTGGAGGAATACTGAGGCAAAACCTGAACACTTTAATAATCCAAAAATTGAAAGCTCTAATAACTACAAGTCTTTCAAATACAGATTGAAGGAAACAGCAGAGTATTCTTGACTTATCATTACATTGCCCCATGCCCCGTTTTTTTACTCCTCCATAAGCACATTCTGTTGGTGACTATCAGAGACAGCACTGTGGGCCACAAGAGCCTTCAGTTTGACTTGGGTAGGTCCTCAAACTGGTCAGGGCCCAAAAGAAAGAAGATCCCAGACTAGAAGATTTTAGACTGGATATTAGGAAGAAATTCTTTACTGTGAGGGTGGTGAGACACTGGAACAGTTTGCCCAGAGACTGTGGATGCCCCCCTCCTAGAAGCATTCAAGGCCAGGCTGGATGGAGCTGTGAGCAACCTGGTCTAGAGGGAGGTGTCCCTGCCTATAGCAGGGGGCTTGGAACAAATAATCTTAAAGGTCCCTTCCAACACAAACCATTCTATGACTCTATGATTTTGATGTTTATAAGTCAAGAGTCTGAGTAGGCATACATACAGAACTGCACAACTCTTTTTTTTTTTTTTTTCAAAGTCTCCGGAGTAAACACATTCAGATAGAAGATCCCACTGAATAGATGACCAATATTAACTCATCTAATCTCAGCAGGATTTATCAAAGAACATGAAGTTCAGTTTTGGAAGCCAGGCTGGGATTGAGTCCACAAGCCCGGACAATGAGGAGATTAATTGAGGCATGTATAACACCACATTGTCAATAATATCAAAACAAGTTCTACAATTATGTGGCCAAGCCCCCAATCTTTTGTAGACACTATATGACAAAGAAGTTTTGTTTTCTGGACTGGTTTCAGATCACTTTTTCTTAAAAAATTTAAATGCAGTCTATGAAATTTTTGAAAATGTTAACCAAATAAATTTATCTGCTTAAAAGTAGAGGAAAGTTGGAGAGAAGAGAATTAAGTTCTCTTTTACTTCACCCAGTACAGTTGCCTCCATTTGGAAAAACTGAAGTGTAAAGGGGTAGCTACAGTAGTGCTAGCAGCAGCTGACACACTTGCTCTTACGCAGGATCAGACTCACTTCAGCACTGCTGCTCGCTCCACCAAGAGACATTTAAACAATCCATCTCAGTATTCTAGCTTGACACTGCTTATTTGGATTTAGTCTATCATACATTCCAATCATCATTGTAAGGCAAAGACCAAAATTTGCAAAATTTGTTGGAAGGTTGGAAATACCAATGATAGGATTCGCTCAACCACGCTTCAACAAACATGGATTTTTCATACTCACTTTTACAAAGTGCCATCAATGTATTCAGTAATTCTAGTCCATCTTTCATTGACTTTACAGTTTGTCAGCCCTTTGCAAAGGACAGCCCTCCCTACAAATGTCCACCTTGCTAGTATGACAAACAGCAGAAGTAAGAAACTATTCAATTACAGTGAGTTTAGTGAATACGTAGACAGGAATTACAGAGATAGAGACAAATGATATATATAGATAAACATATTTATAATAGATGATATTAAATATTAACCTTAAAGATCTTTTTCATTTATTACTGACAACTGAAAAAACAGATCATGACCACAGTAACAGAAACATTACACTCTGATTATGGACCAATAACATCTTAATTATTTCAGGTTCCACGTCTCAAAAAGAACTTGTAATTCGTTCATAGTATGACTGATAAAAGCAATGAAAAAAAATAGAAATAGGTCTGCATTGTTATTTCTACTCTATTTCCAGTAATAAATGACAAGAAATATTCTGAACAAAGGCAAAGCCTTGTTAAATATGTACTGCAATTTTTATTATATTCATCATAAAGTCAGAATTTACCCCGTTGTTAAGGTAAAAACAAAAAAAGATAACGTTCTTACATATATAAAAAATAAAATTTGAAATAGAGGATGTTATTTTTAAAATGGAATTTTATTTGGAAGCCTTATAGTTGCTACCTCACTGATTTATTTCTTGCTTTTTTTACACTAGAACCTCTTGCAAAAAGCAACCAGTAGGTGGAGCAGACAACATAATTTATCACCTGCTAACTTTACAGTTTTTTTTTCCTCATAATTATAGGAATCATGTAGGAGAAATTTTCTTCAAAGGAAGCCAATGTGTGTCAGGTATTACTTGATGAGTTATTGAAACTACTGGCATATGTTAAAAGCTCAGTGTTTCATCACCACGAAGTTTTAGAGCTCACACTTTATTTCTCCAGACATTACTTGGCAACTAACTTAGCTTAAATCAAACAAAATTTGCCTTCTTTTTTCAAGCCAACTCTTACTCCTGTAAAGAGCATTATATTTGTATTGCATAGATGTTGCAGGTACTATAGACAGAAAAAGAAGAAAAAAAAAGTGGCTGTTTTTCAGAAAAGCCAAAAAACATTTTTCTGCTTTGAAGTTGGCAGGACATATCAAAAGAAATATTTTCCTTTGTTCATCTTCTTTTTCGTTAAACTTCTTTGCTAAAATAATTCTTTAATCCAAATGAATAGCTTATGTCTATTAAAATGTTTGTGTAAATGGAATGTATTTGTACAAGTAGCAATGGGAAATAGTCATGTTTTGTTAGATTTTCATGTCAAAATACACTCCATTAATTGTTTGCAAAACAAACTGTAAAACATACAATAATAGCATACAGTTTTTACAATCCAGCTATTTCTCTGAATGTCACTGTTTCATGTTAATGGAAATTGGTAGGCCAAAGAAAAAAACAAAAACAAAACAAAAAAAAACAACCAACATTGATGTAATGCAGATAAAACAATTTAAATGTAGGCATGCCTTTCCAACATTTTTAGGTAGAACAAACTTCCTATGCCTGAGATTAAAGTGTTCACACACTTATTCTGCTCATATTTTGAGCTTACTAGAAGCTGTGTAATTGTATTAATTCTACAGCTAATATACCATGGCTCTCAAAAAGGCTAATTAGTTTAGGTTCAGCCCCATGTTATAGCTCTAGATTGGCTTGGAAAGTAATCAAAATAAGCTCAGATCTGTCTATATAAGGCTATCGACAAATAATGTATACTAATTCAGAGTTTAATCTCCATTTCTTTCTTTTCTTTTTTTTTTTTCTTTATAATGGAAACAGTTTATGAAAGAAATAAATGCTTGAATAGAAAGTTAATACCAGAAAAAAAAAGTTCACTTTATCATAAGCCATGCTTTTATAAAAACATACTAGACAACCTTGTACATTTACAACACCAGCATTTGTAAGGTTTACTTTTTGAAATGTGAAATAATGCTACCAATTAAAAATTGGCACAGCTTATATACATGTACATATTTTTAATCAGTGCAATAAGATTATATCTGTGAAATGCAAATTCTGAATTCAATACAGGATTAACAGTCTTTAAAGCCAGAAGGAATCACTGTATTATCTGCTACATTGTGTAGAGCTTCATGCTTGATTATTTCCCTGTTTAACCTGTAACATATTTCTGAGATAGTTTTGTGGCCTTCAGCTTGTAGAAAGAGGAACTTGACATATCTTTCTTTACTGACTATTCCTTTTTGACAATAAGTAAACACACCTTTTTCCATGCTTGCAATAAAACAAAAAGATTCACAATATATAGGACATATTAGAAACTATTATTGGAGATACAGATTTTGTAATGCTGTCCATATAGCTTGCTTGAGTATCTGCAGCTTTGATCCCTGGTGTGGCTCAGCTCCACCATTACAAAAACTTCAGCAGATCATCTGCACTCATTGGGCTTTAGTTAATACATGACTTTAAATTAAATCCATTTTATCAGCCTCCTCTTTTCATGTGCTATGTTCCCAGATTACAAAAGATATCATTTCCTTTACTCACTCAGAAGTGTTGACTTTTGCTGCCTGGTTATACTGAGACAATGAACAGACCTTGCTCAGTAATCCAGTTAACTATCCTTTGAAGACAGCAAGAAGCAGCTGTAGTCAGGTCAGAAGAGCAAGGGTATTGAGAGCAAATTGCCAGGCACAAAGTATAAAAACAGTAAATTCTGAAGCAAAATCATTTGCTCTGTGTCTTAGGAAGATATTAAATGTTATGATTATGAGGAATTGTTAAATACACAGTTTGATGACAATAAATCGATGGTTGCTGTTTTTCAAAGTGTTTGTACGTGTTCCCTTGATTTACATTCATTCATGTTTCAAAATACCACCTTAGAAAGTGGTGGTTCTTGAAGCAAAGTTCTGTGATAAAGGAAAAATTTTGTAGACTGAGTCACTGTATACACAAGTCATCTTTGCAAGCAAAATCAAGTATATTTTTATTCTGAAAGATTCTGAAAATTAAACTCTATGTAATTCTGTAAAACCAAAACCCAAATTCATCAGATCATAATAATTACTGCCGCCCACTACAAGAAGTCCTCCAGGTGGATGGCTGAAATAAGGTCCCTCTTGCCATTCCTTAAATAAGTGTCACAGTTTGCTAAGACAGTATTATCAGAAGTGAACTAAGTTTACTAAAATCTTTTTAGACAGCATGCCTCTTAATTGTCAATAACAATCCAATTTTTTGCCCCAAGTAAATGCATTAATGTCTACCTATTTGTTCTACATAAGTTTCTCCAACACAGATATAGTATAAAGCAAAACAACGCACAGATAAATGTTAATATTCTAGATTTACATCTGAGGAAATTAATTACTGTGAATTAATTTTAGTTACTAACTCCCTCAGAAAAAAAGTCACTCAATTTTTTCTGTTGTTGCTCAATAGCATTTTTATTGTGCTATTTTTTTGCAAATAAAATTACTCACATTTTATTGGAAAATTGATTTTTTTTTATAACTGATATCCAGTCAATGCATATAGATTTTAATTAATGTTTAGATTACAAATGATTCCCAAACAGAAGAAAATATTAATTTTTTTTGCCACTAAGTGGCATGGTATTTTTCTTGCTTTCCTTAGGATTAGCACTTCTTCCACACAGATAATCTATATAGATAAATAACCAATCAGATACGTAAAATAAGAAATGAGTAAGAATCAAGAAAAAGAAGCATTTAGTTTACGTCAACATATCCCAGCTGTCTGTTATTCCTTATTCATATGAAGTAAAACCAATCACTAAGCACTTATGGTTTATGTGAAAGTTCACAAAAGAGCACTAACAAAAGGCAAAAGCATAAGCATTACCAATCATATTAATTTTGTCTAAGATACATCTATGGCTATGCTGTCTGCAAAGCAGCACACATAAGAAAGCTTGAAAAATATATCACTCCTATCAATACAAAACAAATTAATCAGTAAATATTTAAAATTTATGAGGCATTTCTATGTAAAAACAATTATGCTAAATAAGCTGATTCAGGCAGTTCTAGGAAAAGCTTTTGCTGAAAAACTGCATTTACAATCTGTCTTAAAAACAAAGAGAAGACTGAACCAGCCCCAACATTAGCTCAATTTAAAAAAGGGGAAAAAATGAAATCCCTCCTCAGCTTAATAACTTGTTAGTTCTTGACAAGTGCAACAACACAACAATAAGCCAGTCAAAATGAGTTTTTAAAGCGAGGTTATGCCCTTCGTGTTGTGTTATCACAGTGGCAGATCAAACTGCTGACTTGGACTCTTTCTGCCAGCAGTGCTGATGCTGCCTCTATGAAGCTGCTGTCGTGGAATAGTCATGGTACCTGCTCTTGCCTATAGAAAAGCACTAAATTGAACTCGAAGTAGTGTCTTTGTGATATCTTTTCAACAAGTCATGTCCCATTCAGCCTGCTAGTTTATCTCTGTCAGGCTGGGGGCCCAAGTGGTTTGCATGAGCTGTCAGGGACAGGTATACCAACCTGCTCAGTGCTAAGGAGGTAATGCATCTTTCGGGCTTTGTATTTCTTTTCCTTTTCTTTCTTTTCTAGGTCTTTCTTCTTCTTTTTGTTTTCATTCATTTCTGCATACTCTTGGAGTTCGTTCCTGTAATAAAATACATCTATTAATCATGTGGTAAAAATAAAAGACCTGGTAACGTTTTATTTTACTTTAACCCTTTTATAGTCTCATGGTGTTTTGCTATTAACTATTAGCAGTATACTGCAACACTAGAATGGAAAATTACAGTTCATCGAGTTCCACAGCAGCAGGAGATAGCTGTGAAGAAATAGGATTAAAATGCCAAGAACAGTATATTAATTCATATTGTTTAGTTATTACTTTGAAGAATACGTCAATCCTCATTTTAATAGTTTGATAAACTAAAATTTATAGATATTTTGTTGTCTTTCAGAATAATTTTCATTTGACTTTTTTTTTTTTACTAGAATGTATTTTAATTTAGTAATGTTCCTTCAGTCTCAAAATAGAAGCTGTTCACTTATGTTTCGACTAGCGCTTTGTGACATCTCCTTCTGATCTGCAAACAGGAGAGATCTTATGACATGAAAAAGCATAGTAAACAAGGATAAGAGTTGATATTCTCTCCTAGACATTTGAGCCTTTTGTAAAATTGAGTACTTATGCACAGAGAACTGGATATAAGCTTCTTATGCAGCAATGTCTTTAAAAAGAGAAGTTTCCATAGCATTAAGTTTCTTGCACAGGTCACTTTATACTCTGATAGCAATGGTACAGGCCACAAAAAGAAAAAAATATAACTGTCCCATGAGGCAGTGTATGAAAGAAGTTTGCAAAAATAGTGTCAACTAAATGGATGTCGTCAATAGGTTATAGGACATTTTTTCATCGTAAAAGAACTAAAGAACCTAATACCAGCTGGCAAAGAATGGAGAGGACTCATGATTCCAAATGAACGTTTAGAAAAGAAAATGGCCATTGATTCCAGTGCAATGGCTTCCTTCATAGAACGAGGTTTCTCATAAATTATGCGAACAGTGGAGAGAATTAATGTTCTCTAAGAAACAAAATTTTGTGCTACTGTGTGCTGTGCACATGTATGAATTTTTGACCCAGGTAAAAAAGGTTAGTTTGATTAACATTTGTTACATTTGTTATGAAGAAATGGCTACTTCAAATTAACTGGCATGCCAAAGACACCAAATATATTCAGTCAAGCATTTAGATTGTTTTAAAGTTAATTAGGTGAGTAAATTCTAGTCTTTTTTTTTTTTTTAAAGCATTTGATTATATGGTAAAATTAAAAACAAAGATAAATACACTATTCATATATCTGGATAATTCAAATATTCCAGCAAAACATATTTAGAGAGGCCCACATTAATAGTCTCACTTGTTTCAGTGGATACTAAATAAGACACTATAGGACAAAATCCAAATCCTGTCACAAAGCGCATGTGGATAAGTTTGCTACTATGAACAATTCCATTGGAACATCATATTACTTCTGAAAGTGTGTTTAAGATTGTGCATCCAATCTGTTCTTGATATTTGAACCATCATAACATTAAAATAGTTCATCAACACATGTGAAAGACTGAATTATTAAATAGAAATTGCAGTATAGAATTGTTATTTATTTCATGCTATCTTTCAAGTTTTTATCAACTACGGTAAGTAAAAAATTAACTATTTCCACATTTTATTTCAAATGCAACAGAAAAAAATAGAATGAAAAGGAAATAAATTAAAGATTGGAAAAGATGTATAGGTCTCTTTCAAACTCTGGAAATATTTTTTGTTGCAGTTTACTGTTAAAGGCTGCTAATACAATATTTCATACAAGGTTACTTATGAAGCACACTGACGTTTAAAAATCACCATGCTATGCTTTTTCAGCAGTGTAATTTTTTTCCAACATAAGATTAAATTGCAAAATAAATGAATTACTTAGAGTGGCATGGCCCCCATTTTGCCACCCTTCTCTTGAAAATTGCTTATTAATATGAAAAAAGAAGTTGGAAAATAGCCTGTTTTACTTTATGCATAGTGTTTCGGGGCCTCGAAGCCTGCAAAGCCAGACTAGCTGCACATTTTAGATTGTGTTGGCAAGCGGGTACGATGACCTTTCTGACCTGCATCTCAAGGCTATTATTAATCGCTAAGTAACCTGGTAAAGCCAAACAAATTTGTTTCCATTGAAAGGATCTCTATCTGTGTCTGAGAATTTGTGCTGTACCAAACAAACCTCATTAACTGTGTCCATTTTTGACAAAGAACTAGGAGTTGGAGAGATTGGCGACCTTTCTTTGTCCTTAAGGTACAGATTTCAGAGTCACTGCCTGTAGGTACATAGGCATTTTTACCTGGATACTCTTTGTTCTATATCAATCAATCATAAATAAATGGATTAATAGAAAATGCATATAGTATCACTTTAAAAAAAAAAAATTGTCATTTTACTTTCAATATCAGAGCATATGATCTGTTTTACTTATTTAATACTACTTCTTGTTCTTTTTTGATTACAGTCATCTATTCAGCTTTAGTATCCCTTTAGTATCAACATATTACTAGAGCTATTCATGTTCTTAGATACTTATACACTTATTTCAAAAGAGTGAACATGGAAGCTTTGTTATTTAGAATGTATGTTAGAGATGTAGTAATAATGGGATGTAAAATGTTTCCCACTGTCATTAAACTGAATTTACCAGAGTATTTTAAGGGAATATTTAATAGTCAGCATGTGATGAAATTAAAAAGAAATCAAAAATAAAATAATAATAATAATTAATCGGAAATCAAACAAAAAGTAAAAAATAATTGTAGAAATTCAACACAATTCATGATCTTTTGAGATAGTACTATAACTCAAATTATCAAGATCCTTTCCAGATAATCATGTCTTCAATAACACTGCCAGAAATCTTTCAAAATCTTTCAAAAGATCTTTGCTTGTTTTTAGCAGTTACAAATAATCTTCAATATAAATTCGCAGCCTACACTTCTTGTTAGTTGTGCTAAAATATTTCTATCACTCGTAATACTGCTGTACAGAATATACAGACAATACCGCCTGGAGGATGGAAGCTCCCAGAATGATTCTCTTCTAAGAGGCAACAGAAAATAATACTGTATTTTCAAAGAATTTGAATAGGAGCAACAAAATCAAGAAATCAAGAAGTGGTAGGATATGAATATACTATTTCATATGTGAGCAGTTCAAGAACCACACATTATGCACTGTGCAGTGGGTTTCACTGTTACCATACAGGAAAAGCTATATAAGCATCAGTGATATTAAGGACATAAATCTAGACTTCCAAACAGAGTTAGAGTTAAATCTTTAAGGTATTTGCCTGTTCAAAGAGAATAAATCCAAACTCCATTACATTCAATAGAAAATTCCATGAAATTAAATGATCTTTGGATTAAACTGAGCTTTCTCTTTGCTCATATATAACTCAAGTTCAATCAGCAATAAAAAACAATGCTTTCTTGGGACTACCTGATATTAGGAATACTAGCTACCATGCATGATCAATAACTTTATCCTTTCAGACTCTGGATGCAATTTGCTTCAGGATGAACCTTTCATGGTTCACTGTCAAGGAGGAGAACTGAATATGGAAAAATATTTTCGTCTCCATCAAGTTTGTTGAGAGAAAAAGGGTTCTGTAAATGCATAACATGTTCTAGGCTAATTAGTAATCTTTTTCTGCTTTTGTAAATAATCTGTCTTTTACATAGTTCATAGTTGGAATAATAGTGCTTACTAAACTAACTAATAACTAAAAAAATTAGTAATTTTTTAACCTAATTTTCTCATTGTCTTAAAGCATATCTAAGTTTTTTTAACATCATCTACTGTATCTTCCTACAAACTTGGCTTCCCCTGTATGCCTAGTCTAACTAGAGTTTCTATCACACAGATTTTTATGGAATACCATTTTAGAGGAAATATGTGTAAGTTTTGACAAATGTAGTGCTTTATCACGACTTGAAAATTGTTCAAGTCCAAAGAATATCAGTGTTAATTAACACAAGTTTACCGTGCATTTTTTTTTTGTTTAAAAAGTGAATATGCAGGGTAATACATAGTGCATTTTCTTTGTAACAGGGAATACTCCAAGTAATTGAAACCAAGCATAGCATTATCAATGCAGGTGCTCAGAGAAAACAAATAAAAATGATCTTGTGTAAAAAATCTGTAAAGTAGCTATTGATTTGTTAATGACAAAATTATTTGCTTTATATAGTTTGACAATAAAACATTTTCATATGACAAGGTAACTTATTGTTATTCTGATACTTCATTATGCAGTAGGCAGCAGTGCTGGTTCCAGCTATGAGATGCAAATTTGGTTGACAGTACTCCTGCTGTCTGTATAAAGGTTAAAAATACACACATAATATTGTTCCTGGCACTTTTGGAAAGGTCTTGAAGTGATGATTTCAGCAATATACAGATTTTCATAATTCTGCAGAGAACTGCAACATTTTACAAATTCACACTGACCTACATTTATTAACTTCATCAAACAATTGCATTCTGTTTGTACTTCCACTTAAATTCTGTGATCCTTTGATGAGATAACCATAATAAAATTGTAATATTTACTAAACAAAAGAGAATCCAGGAAAATCAATATTTGATCAATAGTACCCAGAAGGAGTATAAAGTTATTGTGATTTTAAATAGTTCAGACTCCAAATCCAAAAATTCCAGGAAACTAGCAGTAGGCAATCTTAGCATAAAAGGAGAAAACCTAAATCAATTTTACCTTCCTGACTATCTATCATCCTCCCTCCTCAAAAAGAGAATATGGAACTGAAAATGAAATTAGTGGGACAACACTTTTGGTATGCAACTGCATGCCACTTGCTTTCACATTACACTGGTGTATATGAGAACACAATGTTACTTGCCATGATAATACGATTTTACTCTTATCTATTGTATTTGGGTAAAAAATGACGTTTATATAGAGAGAGCAGCCCAGGATTTACAGGTAGTTTATAGAGAGTGCTATAATTTAAAGGCAGAATTTTAACAGAACACACACACTACATTCTTGCGTTAGCTGTGTCAGACAGCTTGATCATCCTCAACCTAGCTCAGAATACTTGAACGAATCTGTTCAGATTTACTGAGCAGACAGAAAGGCTCTGTAACCCCCTGCACCTCTCCACTATGACGTGTACCACCATGTTATGTGACGTTTGCAACTGTGTAGTCTTGCCCAGTGAAATCTGAGATAAACCCATTCTTAAAAGTATATTATTTGTTCTCAAATACGTACCAGATAGCTTTATTCATACAGCTGAAATTTAAACCACTCATTGGTAATGCAATGATAAACACTGTTCTTTCTGCTGGGAAACACAGAGGATTTCAGAGAGTATTTGCTCAAAATGTAAAAAACTTAAAGTGATAAAGGTCCAGAAAGCTCTTCTGCAGTTCATCATTACTTTGCTAGGTACATTTTAGCTAGTATAAAATTAAAACGTTTATAGCAGATTGGTTGCAGATATATGCATTAGTTTACACATGCACTGTGGCATTTTTTTTTTAATAGAAGGGTGGGTGTTTGCTTCTTTGTAATGATGAAATCCCATTGTTTTCAGTAAGAGAAAACTCAAACAGTCTTCAGAGTAATTCTGGCATACGATCATTTCATTGAAAAAAAGAATCAAGTCAGCTCTGTTTTACATAACATCCAATGCCGGGACACATGAGTCTTGCAAAAATATATATATGTATATACGTGCGTCTTGCAAAAAAAAAAAATATATATATATATATATATATTCTGTTGAGTATTTTAAAGCTGTGATTTGCTACAACATAAAGATGTGTACTACTTTCTAAAGTTTTCAACATTTTAAAAGTTTGAAATAAAAGTAAACAAAAAGCTTAAATAATAGCTTTAACAGCTCTCAAACATCAGGAAACTGATGGATTGTGCAAGAGATTCAGACAAGAAGTAATACTTATAAGTGTTTAAAGGTATTATATTCATATAGCACTGAAGAGTTCTCTGTTAAGAATGGGCGCTTATACTACTGTAAAGCATGTGCTGCCTTTATGCATTACTGCCCTGTGCATTTGTTCATGTGGTCTTTTATGCTCAAAACCATAATACTCAGCAATATAACCTGTGTTCACACATGCATCCTGAATGTTCTCATGACCATTCTGTAAACATAAAAGATGAGATAGGAGCAATTGTCATTCCACTTCTTTTTGTTTATAGAGGATCAAGGAAAAGGAGAAATCTACACTAATAGTATTCCTGGAGATCTAGTGACAGTACACAAATGGCTGAAGGTTATCGAAGAGTGCTGAATGGAGATGTAAAGAGAAAGTCAGATCTCCATTGCATCGGTGGGTATTTTCTCACAAGTGATTATGCTGGTAAAGGAAATTACCGACTTCATACAAACAGTTTACAAACAATGTGGGCTAGTGACAATCAAATTATGATACTAATAGTCAACTATCTGGGGAGCCTTTAGACTGAAACACTTTCCAGCTTACTTGCAATTGCTCCAAAGAGGTTGGAGCAGGTTGTGTTTAAGCTTGTTATATGCAAACAAAGCAATAAAGCTCTAAAGGCACACAAAGTTTGCAGTTCAGCATGCATTTTACTTGTCTAAAATATAATTCAGGAAGAAAATATCAGCAAATAAGCTATCTGGTTAAAATAAAAATATGATATGCCTTTTGAAAGAAGACTTGAAATAGGAACATACTTTCCAAATTCTTATCATTGGTGGAATTGCCATGAACTGACTATGTATAGAGAGAAATGTAAAAGGCAGCAAACTGCAGGATATTCAGTTTTTGATTCTGTTATGTATGTTGTATTTACAGTGCTGTCTCGTGAAGACAAGTGCTGTATGGCTGAGAAAATGGAAGGGAGAACTTCAATAATGTAGATATGTTTTTAAGAAAGCATGTGGCTCAGGAAGAAATAAAGAGTTTACTTATAAGAATAACAAGTGTGTTCATCTAGAATTAAAATATAATCCTGAACTTGTTAAGATTTCAGTCTAGAAGAGCTAGAGATACTGATGTTCAAAACAGATTTTAAGTTCAAAGGATATATCTGCCTGGCAGAGTGGATTAGTTTTCTGAAATTCTAATTTGAATTTAGAAATTCTGCAGATTCAAAGAGCAGGGTCAATTCTGAGGGATATACAGTCTGCCAAATAAAGGATGTTTCCATTGTAGAGACTTTAAGTTCAACACAAGCAGTTGAACTTATGCAGGTTGACATGATCATCTGATCAGAATATAAAAATTATGTCCATTGTGTAAATGGTATAACTAAACTTATTTCTACCAATGTGATATGCACAAGCACACATATGCTAGATTTTTAAAGATTAGAAAGTACATCTAGAACCGTGGTAAATCCTAGGCAGCAGGAGGAAGTGAGAGGCAGTTTGCACCCCTGGACATTCAGTACTAATGTGCATCCTGACAGAACCTCTTGATTAAATTGTTTGATCTCAAGTTGCAGTGCAACAGATGTTCCACGGGGCAGACTGTTATTAGGGCTATGAGGTCCAATAAACACCTATCTCAAAACTAATTATATCAATCTGTTTGACAACTTAACAATGACATGTGTCTTCAAAATTTGGAGGACTGTTATTGGTTTGTCATTGCAGTGCAGTGAACAGGAAACTAAGAAAAATAACAAACAAAAGCAAAAACATCCAATGGATTCTGTAATTATTAATTTTAAAGAAAAAAAATTGTTACACCTTAAAATCCCATTATCATTTGTGCACAGCAGAACACATTTTGCCCACCTTTCTTTAATCATAGTGTACATTGCCAATGGAATTAGGCAACATACCAGTTCAACTGTCAAGGTCCACAGTGTGATCAATATGCTATGTAGGAAATGTGATGAACATAGCAGTGAAGGGCATACAGTGAATGAACACCTTGTGCAGATCAGGAGATCAGGACACAGCATGTATCAGCTGATAGGAAAGAACAGACTGATGTGCCCTTCTTATCCTTCCAATTTCCACTGCTGCACAGTTACTCAACAGAGCGCAATGGCTTTTGAAGTTACTAGTAACATAGCCACTTTATAAATAAAAAAGGGAATACTTTCCTTAATTCATTATACGGAATCTTCTAATTAAGGTTTCAACTCATATAGGATTTTCCCTTACACCTATTTAAAAGCTATTAAATTATTTAACTTTCTGGAAATATATAAAATTAACATACTGGTCTAAATCTTTTTCCTTGTGTATACAAATCCTTAGGCTGATTCTAATTCCTACTCATTAGCAGCATAAAATGTCATGTAGATGAAAAACATTTTTTGTAAAAGGCATGATTTAAACACAGAACTTTTGTTAGCTTAACTATTTTGATTTAAAGCTATAAACTCACCCATTGTGGATGCGGCATAAGAATATCAACAGTACTGAAGTTTCCATTGGTTGAGGAACTGTATCCAAGTATGATGTTTCAACTTTATTTCTGCTCAGTTTTATACTAACATAGCTGACTGTAACAGGCAGAAGCAAGCTATGGGCAGGCATTCATTTTTCAAGTGGGTGCTTGTCATGAAAAATCAGCCTGATTAGTCTAAATAGTGAAATTAGTAATTAGGGGTAACAAAGCTGATTTGGTCCTGAATGGATTACACAGCCCTGACACACAAATTATTCTAATGGCAGTTCAGCAGCAGTGGTCATTTCTAGCACAGTGTCAGGGCTAAGCTGCTAAGAGAGCTGTCAAGTTCTTAATTTTTCCTGCAACATATGAATGAAGACATCTAAAGATAGCCAGCTACCAATGAAAGTTCTCAGTGAATATAATGTGAAAGTACCTGTTATTTTTTGGCACTGCAATTCCCAGCAGACTGTGCATTCTACCACCTGCACAGTAATGACTACAGGAAAGCACACTGCTATACTATGCAGTTGCAGCTAAGTTGTTCCTAATACAAGAACACACTCACTTAAGCTGTTACCTTTCTGCTGCAGGGCAGGACAATATATACATGTCTATATTTCTTTTACCTTAATACATGGTACTTGGCAACATATACAGTATTCAACACTAGGTGATTTAAAAACACATTATAACTTCTAAAGGTCATCAGCTAAGTTGATTTTCCTTCTCAAGGTTTTAAGCAATGATTTGACTGAGAAGCCTACTGACTGACTCACATTTTTTACTTAATTTGATATTTAAAAGTCTGCATATGTTTGGTATACACTGTTCACATTAAATAGGTCTTCCAATGGCAAGGCAGAGAGAGCTTTTATATATTGACCCATTATGTAGAGCACAGCAGTAATGCCAAATCTCACAACACTCTAATGATTTTCACTGTACCTGATGGCTTTCTCAAATTCCCAAATAAATTTGTGTATAGAGTTTGTGTTACCACCTGAGCATCTGTGATGTCATTTCTTATGAAGCATAAAACATTATGAAAGATAACACAGAGAACTATATTTTTAATATAACAAATGCAATCATTTTAGGAGAGATCTAATATTTTTAAGTACCGCAGTACTACTCATATGCAGCACAATTCAAAGCAGTGGCTAATTAGCGATATGAAATTATCAGCTAGATCCCAATTATTCAGAAGTGCTAGAATATATTGAAAATGTTATGTAATCAAGATCTCAAAAATCAGACATTTTTTAGGTGATGAGACACTCAGAATTAAAGTCTATTATCTGAAATTTTGTTTCTTCTATATAAAACAGTACAGTCAATCAGAGATTGAGGCATCCAATTATTCATGCCTAAGGAGTACATCTGATGTTCAGATTTTATTGTCTATATCTCAGCATACAATTTTTTACTTGGAGTACTAGATCCTTTCTTGAGTAAATAAGTCCAAAGGTGAATGGTGGTAAGGCCTCCAACCACTAAGTACAAGCAGGCTAATGAGTACTGGATCATTTTGGGTGTCATGGACCTGGAAGATCAGATTAGTCTGTTAGATGAAGCTGTGAATGTTTTCAATCAGCTAGTAAATTGGACAATAAAAGAATAGCCTAATTGGAGAAAAAAGGTTGAAAATGTTGCTTTGTTAAACACTCTCATGCTGCTTTGTTTTGAAGACAGCAGGAACCATGAAGTTCAAGGTAAAAGAACTGGGATTTAGCTTCACTGCCAAGGATAAACAGCTTAATGGATTCATGTAATTATCCCTACAAGGTGAAGAGTATGAAGAATTTGAAAGGAGGATAACAATAGGGAAATGGTTTGCACAGCTTAAAAAAAATCATGCTCACAGTATAAGGAACTATACTATGGCTTGTGGAGGGGTATTATGAGTAGGATTCACAGAACTGAAGCTTTTCTATGACCCTGTGATGAAAAGGTATATAAATTAATACACAAACTGACAATCCATCAGACTAAAAACGTTGGCTATTTTTATTTATTTATCAAACAGAAAACAAAAAAGTGGCTATATTAATATATGGATTTTGGATATTAAAGGAGTTTTCACTCTATCAGAGGAGGATATAAAAACAAGCAATGGTTTGAAGAAGAAATTAAAGCAATTCAGAGGAGAAATATGGGATGTAAGATAATTAACTTCTGCAGTAGAATACAAATGGTATTTTCTATCTTTTGGAGATATCAAATCAAACTAGACTGTGTTTAACCAAGGGTTACTGGACTAAAATAAATATTGTTATAAATTTGTTGTTGATGGATATGATGTTGATGGATCTGAAGTTAGACTAGACTATCTGATTCAGAGCAGAAGAGTATTCTGAGCATTGCTGGAAGAAAAAAAAATCAAACTTGACCATCAGTAGAACAAAAAAGTCAAAATTTTTTGTTCTCATGGGAAAAAAAAAAAGACAGAGTAATGCCTTTCAATTTTCTTTTGTTTCTTTAGAAAAGAGAAAAACAAACTAAATTCCAAGAGATTCTGCAAAAGATCTATGTGTAAATCAAGTACTCACTAATGTATCCGTAGATGAAAATACATATGAGATGGACTATTTGGACAGTGTAGAGCAAGATTAGTTACTTAGCCATTTGTACACAAATTGCTTTAGTGAAAAAATATCTAATTTTCTAAGGTAACAAATTGACACATTTAAATTTTATGCTTCATTATTAAGCTGAAAGTTGCAAACCAAAAGAACCATCTTTTTTTTTAGTGACAAATGCACTGCCTTAAATAAGTTGAGTAAATGGCATATAAAATGTCATTTTTCTAGTGTCATAAACAGATGACATTTCTAGTTCTCCAAGATGTGCATAAAAAAATATTGATACACTTTCTCAAGAGTCCTTAGTCTTCAAGTGGTAGAGCTCTTCCCTGATAACTGAGTATAGCCTGTATATAGATGGCCTGTCATGTCTCTACAATTAGATAAAACCAGAACTGCTATAATTTAATCAGTTATAAACTGAAAATTGTATTTTGAAAATCAAGTTTATTAATATGTAATCTTTAGGTAATCATATTTATGCTCCTAATTTACACAGTATTTATAGTATTCTACATGTCCTTGAAATAGGGAACAGGGACACTAGACTATGAAAAAGTGGCCTAGCTGCTGGAGTTCATAAATTTTGTTCAGCTTTGGATGAGTTCAAAGAATTGCCATGTAAGAAAAGCCTTACAGAGGGAATTTATCTGATTATGGCAGTAATAATTACCCAGCTGTTTATTGCAGATAGAGAAATAATTCATGTAGGCAATAGGCCGTGGTGGCAATGACACTCCGCATTTAGTAAATATGCAAACTGTTCACTTCTAATTAACCAAGCTAGAGGATGCCCTTATTAAATGTATAAACTAAAAGTGCCTTCCTGACAAGTGATGAATTGTTACATTGCACAAACTCTTGCCACAGAATTACTGGAGTGAACTTGGGGCTTAACTTCATTAAGAGATCTTGTGGGATAGTTAAATGAGGATGGACAGCATAACAAGACCTACCTGACAGTCAATGATATGTTAGAGCTTAATGAAACTGTACCTCTTCCCCTTTTCTACTTATTTTACAGCAAAGATCCTGCTTCAGTCAAAACATAAAACTGCGAAGCCTGTCTTTGTAGGACAATATGAAACGCTAGGATTAGTCAGTCTGTAGAAAATGTTTTATAAGATCTCAGTAATTTTAACACACTTAGTTCAAAATAAATGCAGTTCAATGACTGAATGTCAGGACCTAAAATTTCTTTCTACAAACTCAGATTAAAAATTTTGCTTTGGATATAGGTGAAATAAAGCTTAATATTTAACCTCTTAATCCAAATGGTGAGCTTACTGCTATACAAAAATACATGAGAAAAAACAGCCTTCATATTTTTAAAGAGTACAGTCTAGCCGATTATGTACATTACGTAGGTTATTCAAGTTTATCTGAAAAAGTTGTTCTATATTACACAGAGCTGGCTAAAATATCACTTGCTCAAGAGAGACTTATATAGAATAAGACACACCTGAGGTGTGTTAGCTGAACCTGCACCGGAAATTTAGCTACTTAGTTTTCTGTGCAATCATATTGGTTCCTACCTTATTCTCAGTGCAATCAGAAATTATTTTCCTATGCAGTTAAAACAAGATATTCCTTGCTTTATAGCTTTAGCCAGTTCATTTCAATTTCATGACCAAACTAAAAAGAAAAAAATTCATCTAAGAAGTCTTGGCTTGTAAAATGCATTATTGAAAGCCTATAGGAATACAAGCACATGTGCTGTATAAAATCATATGCATATATGCAACTGTGTTAATATCTATAAAGGTAGGTAAAGGGAAGAACTGAAAGTGGGATAACTTCTCATGGACTTTTTTTTAATGCTCTGAATCTGTGCATCAAGATAGACTTACGGACAACACGTTTAAGAAGGAACAGCAATAACAATATACATGACCGTAGATAATCTAACTAGATATAACACTTTAAAATGATTCTCTTAAAGCTTTTCTCCGGTCTAATTCCCACTTAAGTTAGTGCAAGCATCTTGATATCGTTCACAGGAAACTACATCAAATCACAAAGAACAACTTCAGTGATTCTAGTTCCATGTTTCCTATCACATCTAGCAGTTACAGCTAAAATTCTCTGGAAAAGGCATAGATGGCTCAAGTTACAGGAACTATCACTCAAGATTAATATTCAAATTAAAGAAAGCATATTTGGCACTCATCTCTGTTTCTGTGGCTCCCAGAGAAAGCTGACAGGATATGTTTACATTCAGAAAATTCTAATTACAGGCAAATAATTTAAAAACTATAATCTGTTTCCTTTAGATATCTTTGAAGACAAGAAAAAGAAGATGGGTTGAAGATAAATTAGATAATTAAGCATAAAGTGAAAGACAACATTATAAAAACGAGCTTTTTATTGTTCCAAGAACTCCAAGGAGCTGTCTGAAAGGCTTTGGCACTAATTGAAAATAGACTACAGAATCAATTGCTTCTGCAGTCAATGAGGAGGAACATTTTAATTGAATTATAAGACAATATGTACATTCTTCAAAATAGTTTGACACTCGAGAAAATAGCCAGCACATGGACTTATCTTTATCAGAAAGAATCAGACAGATGGAGGCTGAACAAGTTCTCCTCATATTAATATAACAACAGACGATTTATTTCAAGCCCTCTTTGTGGAAAATAGCAATACCTAAAAAGTTTTAAGAAGCAAGTGCTTGTCATGTTAAAAGTAAATAAAACTCAGAAATGCTCCAGTAATCAAGAATAAATTCAATACTCCTACTTTTTTCCATGCTATGAGATCAAGCATATTTGCAGAAAAGCTAAACATTGGATTAGATCACCAACATACAACAGTACTGTATATCACTGTTCAATAAGATTATAAAAAATCAGACTGTATAAAGGATTTGTAAATATATGTATTACCAAGTATGTGATTTATATCACTTTGCATTATCTATTTCCTTGGCATTATCTGAAGAAGCTTTAATGATGACTGTGATTCCAAATCTGCTGATAGAACAGCTAGTCAAACTTGGATGAAAGTCACACACAAGGGCCACACTCAAGACCTTTTTACTACAAGAGCCAACAAGAAAAGAGAAAAACTTGGTGTCAGTCTTCCCAGTGTGTGAAACTCATTAGTTAACAGTGTTAACATACACTATGATTCTTGCAAAAAATAGACTCTGGTCTTAGTCTGCTATATGCAAGTCAGTGTTTATTCAATAGCAAAGAAAGACTAAACTACCTCCCTTGATTATACAAGAACTCCCTACATCAGTACCTTGCCACTGCTTTGCTAGTTTTCTGATAGTGCTATCTTTCTGAGTTGTATACCTAGGAAAAAACTAAATGGTGCCATTCATCAGCAAAAGGAGCACTACATCCCAAAATCTTATCTCCAGTTGCACACCTGACATACAGCAAAGTTGCTTTACTGTAGTTTAAAGGCCAGTGTGTAGATAACCTTAGACAGAGAACTGTAAGTTAATCACACAGTTGGACAACTGACATTATCCATAAATTATTTTGATACAATGGCACTAGCATGCTAATTTATGCGATGTCCATTTGCTTATCATGGATTGGAAACTGCTTCACATAAAACAAAATTCTAACATATCATATGGACTTGCAGTCTATGCTAATTGCTTTTGGCATATTTCCCTTTGTAACAATTTTGCCAAGTCTCAGAGATGTTAAATGTAGCCTTAAGAATGCTCCAAAACAAAGTATTTTTCCTCAACATGAAATACAGTCATTTTAATGAGAAATAATTGAATTAATTTTAATACGCTTATGTATGCAACCATCCAATTAATCCATATTCGGGCAGAATACAGTATGCATCGGCATTTATTCAAATACAAATAGTTGCAACATATGAAGAATTATTACAAAAATCTACATAGCAAAATTCTATTTAAAAAAAAAATATATATATATATAAAGACTGTGTTTCCTACTTCGTTGGTTTAGAAGTTCCTAAAACCAGACTCTTTTCAGTGGTGTCTAGTACCAGGACAAGAGACAGTGGACACAAACTGGAACACAGGAAGTTCCCTGTGGACGCCAGGAAGCACTCCTTTACCGTGCAGGTGATGGAACATTGCTACAGGTTGCACAGAGAGGTTGTGGAGTCTCCCTTTTGGAGATCCTCAAAAGTTCCCATGACAAGGTACTGGGCAATCTGCTCTGGATGGCCCTGCTTGAGCTGGGGGGTGGGACCAGATGGTGTCTAGAAGTCCCTGCCAACCTCAGCCATTCTGTGACTCTGTGAAACCTTGCACAAATTTCAGAATTTAGGACTAAGAAACTCATTTCAAAGTTACACTGAAACAGAACAATACCAATGTAAAGAAAAATTTGAGTATGCCCTTATGAAGACAGAACTTAGTGTTCAAATTCATTCTTTTGCCATCTGTCAACTTATCTTAACTAAGGACTCTATGAAGACTCTACATCCATTAAACTTATTGGTTTTGCCCTTTATTCTTCAGCCAGCCTGGGAGCTAGAACAGACAGCTATCTCCAGTTCTTACAAAAACAGCATCTTAGGTTAGGATAAGCAGTCTGTTAAGGTGTGCAAACTCACACATAATATGACTATTATTATTTAATTATATTTTAGGTCAATTTCTGTTAAATCAATTTCTGTTAAACTTAATTACATCCCTCTATGGCTTTAAACTGGGGCAGCTTCTATTAAGTTTACTTTCTCCTGGGACTTTCACAGTAAAGACAAATGATAAAGGTCCAGTTACTAAATGAGGGCAGCTATTAAATAAGGCCGGCTCGTATTAAAGCTGGAAGGTAAAGATGTGGTATCAGATGAGATTACCCCCTTGTAAAAGAAATGTCTTGTGTGGTAAAAAAAACTGGGGAAAGAGGAGAGAGAAGGCAAAAAACTTTGTTCAGTAATTCCTATAAGATATCAGCTGTAAACTAACAGAATGTCCAAAATTCTACAGTAACTTCCTGTGAAGGGGGTGATAATTCTGGCTTCTCCCTAATGAAAGGAGAGAAAACAAACACAATCTCTGGTTCCAGTGACCATGAGGTAAAACCGTACCTTAAAAGGACCTGCAATGTAATTCCAGGTAGTTGTTGATAAATAAAAAATCTATTGGTATTTTTTAGAAGACTAAGAACCATATTGCAGTACAGTTTAGGACTACAGCATACCTTCAGGAAGAATACAGCTTAAACAAACTTTTGAAATGACAAACTTATAGTGTGTGGTTTTTGGTTTGTTGGTTGTTTTTTTAATACTATGGAAGTTCTAAAAATCAGTTTATTTTTTACTGTGGTCATAGTACTATCTGTGGAGAAACTTAGTTCTTTGCTTTCACAGTCACAGAACTTATGCATACAGTCTGATGAGTGTAGCAGTAAGAAATGATAAAATAATTGCATTGCTTCATTTACCACGGTTCTGTTGTTTCTTGGTGTTCTTGAGGTGTGAAACACTCAAAGGCAACTTAATCTGAATGCACAAGCGTAACAAGGGGCTCTGTCCATAAAAACATACATTTCCATAATGCTGAAGCTGGAATAAAACTCAGCCAGTTCATAAACGTACTCCTTTAATTTCAGACAACGTAAATTGCCATATTTGATATCTACAGAGATACCTATTAGCAATGAAGTTGTACTCTCCCTTTTGATGTACTAGGGCATGGAAATATGCAGAGAATCCCTCCTCCACCTTGTTCAGTATTCCTAGTAGGAAACACACTGGGCCACCTTGGGGCCAAAGCAGTTGGCAGCAACTTAGCTCAATGACAGGAAAAATCTGTTTGGCTGAGGGCCTACACCTGATCTTCACTAAGCATCTGTTAGATTTAATCAAAAGGATGTTGAAGATAATATACATATTAGTTTTCAAATATACCTGAGCAAAAGATTACTGCAGCAATTCTTGGTTGGACTTGAGAAGTGAAGAATTTTTAAAACTGAAAGGATATGGTCTATTTGACCAAATTATCCAGAAAATTCATTTTTATCTTTCTGTTTTCTAATCTGAAAGACAGATTTTATTTTATTTTTTAATCTGATAGTTAAAAATTATTCTCTGAATTTCAGAAGGCAGAATTCAAATTAGCAGAATATCGATATATCGATAGCCAAGTAAGAGCTCATACACGCCAACTTTGACACAGTTTCAAGTACCTAAAATTATTCTATTCACCTTACCTGTTAAAGAAAAGAAACGCATTGATTAAAATATCTATACAATTATAAGCACTATTATTTTTTTTTAATGAACTGAAACAAATATTAGGGAATTCTGAACAAGAAGATATGACAGATGTTTTGAAGATACAGTTGAAGAGATTTTTTAAGTTTAGTATTGCAGAGTTGTAATCTAACATTCTGTGCAAAAATACATTTAAATAGACTATGCGTAGGCTGTTATCAGTATATTTCATTACATCTAACAATGTAATGCAGGAGTTATTTCAATGCTATGAGGTAGAGGACACCAACAGCACCAAAAAAAAGTTGTGAAAAAATAATATAAATTAATATGTAGCGTTTAAGAAAGTTGGATAATTTGTGTTTTACATACAGAAATTGCATATGCTGTTTTCTGTAACAGAATTCTGATTGAATTCTCTCTGTCATGTGACCTACATGAGACTTCCAGAAATATGAATTCCTTATATTTATATGCAAAGATTTAACTCAGCTTTCTGTACAGCAAAAACTGTCCAACACTCTTTCACTTACAATGAGAAAGAAATATTTATATTCAGCCAGTGAGTATTTAGTCTGTTTTTTTCTGTTATCTGTAGAAATTGCCACATATCAGGGCAATAAATGAAGAAGAGAGAAATAATTCACCTCTATCCTACAGAATTTTCAATTTAAGTTCTGAGGAAGACGAGAAAAAAGAGAGGAAAATGTAGCAATAACAGTTTTAGACAGAAATCTAACAGAAGAATCTCTATTGCAGCTAATGGGAGAGTCACCTTCCCCATGACCAAACTAGTGTCTTTCTTAAGCCCTGAGATCTGCCCACCCTTCCTCTGTTGAGAGTCTTTATGCCTAACGAGGTTCTGATGTGCTGTGAATATTCTGGTACTTAAACCAATGTGTACAGAATCCACGTGAGCCTTTGTTTTACAGGCCTGCTCTTCTCAACACAAGCCCCTTTGTTTTCTTAAATAGACTTTGATCTTCTTTCTATAGTGTACAGTAACCAATGAACCAGCATGACAAGCGGGGATACCGGCACAGCAACGCTTTAATTTTTTTCCCAAATGATTGTAAGAACTTGAGTATAGGTAAATAACAATTAAAGTCAAATAATATTCACACAATGGCTCGTGAACGTAGCTTAGACTCAAATGTACACTTTCATTTTTTGTCAATAATCAGTTTTCAAAACGAAATAACAACAAAAAAATACAGTTCAACAGATCACATAGCATAATGATCTATTAGTTCTGAATATAGATGAAGAAGCAAATTCTGTTTTATTAACCTGGTACAAGCCAGGTATTTCCAGTTAATTCAAAGAAATCAGAATTCATAACAGTCAAAATGAGAACAGAATGTGGCACAACATGCATAGGACTAGAATTAAAGAGAATGATGACTGAAACATACACATAAATTTGATAATGGAAGGGATCCTACACTTAAAGAAATAGTTTAATTAGTAACACTGTTTTTTTCCAAGTAAAAGAAAAGGAAATTAAGGTTCTACCACATGGAGTTTTTATCTTTACCTGACAATCTCATTATTCAGAGAAATGGCTTCCATGTACTTCTTCAGTGCATAGTAATTATGGGTATATTTTTGGACATAATATCCTCTCCATCTTTTCTGAATCTACAAGAAATAAAAACTTGTTTAGTATATTTCAAATTGAAAGTTTTTATGAAATAACTGTTATATTTCCCAAAGAATAGGATGTCCTCAAAAGCAATATCAAGAAGAGGCACCACTACCTTTAAGTGAAGAAAATGCAGGTAAGATGTAACATATTGTAGTTAAATGGTGATATGAATTTACTATTAAATGCCAACATCAACAAATAAAATCAAATTTTAAGTAACTGTTTATGTTGCATCTGTTTATGTTGTTAAGAAACATCTGCTGCTGCCAGTGGCATTGCTTCATGTCAGAATGGTAAAAAGAAGTGGTGTCTTTTTTCGAAGTTACAGCATCTTTACACTCTTGCGCTCTGGATATGTTGTAAACTGAATGGAAGCCTCCCAGTAACTCAGTGAATGAGGATTTCTGAAAACATCATTTACAAACTGTCAGTCTTTCCCATGTAAGATGATGCGTGTCTATTTGTTACACGTTAATTACAATCTTCTCACAAAATACTATTCCTTCTGCCTAACAGATGAAGCTTAAACCTCTTTATGTGTAGTTAGTCCTGATATTGCAGTAAGAACAGAAATTATGTAGTGTCCTTCATGAGAAAGGATTCAGCTTGATGCATTTTAAAATGCATCAGTTTAAAAAAAAAAAAAGACAGTTCAGCCTGGCTTTCCCCAAGTATTTAGTTTAACAAAACAGTTTAAACCTTCCCTCATACTTGAAAATGCTAATTACGATGTTTCTGAAATGATTACAGGTTTACTGGCTATATATTTTGTGGACAGGGAAGGGAAGCATTAATTATCACTACTGCCATTTGCTAGTCATATCTATCCCTCCGTACTGCATCACGTGTACTGATGCTGCTGGAAAACATAATTTCTTTTCAGTCATGCTGAGGGCTGTTTTCAGTCTTCATTATCCATGTTGTAACAGATCAGTGTATTTTATATTGGTACATCTCAAAAATAGATTCACAATCTTTTCCTCCATCCTCAGTGTCTGAATTTCTCTTTATTTACATTCCTCCACCCTTGAATTTATCTACCTATAAAATATTGTTCAGTTTCTTCTTTGTATTGTTTCTTTTGCTTCCAAATGTATTTCAAAATTAATTTCTCAATTTCCATCTTCAGTTCTGCCTTACTTTATTCCTGCTCCAGCTCACACCTCATGACCTTTGCAGCTTTGAAATCTTATGAGACATAACAGCAGAATAGCAAAATCTACTAAATAAATAAATAAAAAAAAAGGCTGAGGCCTTACTATCAAGGAGCAGCTCCATGGTTAGAGCTATCCATCTTCACCAGATGCACTGAAAAGAAGAACATTCAGATTTGCCAAGAGCTCTCCTTTTCCTCTGGGCCTCTGGCTACTACATGTTCTAAGAAATGCAACTCTTCACTGTATCTACAAGGAATGTTTTTCTTGTTTTCCTTTTGGATCAACTCTTCTCTTTCCAGAACCTCAAAACCAAGCTACAACTTTGCAAGTGGAGTAAATCTCTTTTTTGCTACTTTGTTGTTGTTGCTGTTGACTGTTTTCTTCCCCTAACTTTTATTCAAAAGTAGCTTAATGCAGAAGAGGCAGAAAGAGAATCATGAATTGTGCTTGATTTGGGAAAGAAAGCAAGGGGAAAAAAAAAGCCGTCACTTGCCCAAATCACAAATCAGACTCTGCTCAGAGTTACTTCATCTTCGAGTTTTGGCAGAGCTCCAAGGAAGCAGGCAAAACTGTCTCTACTCCTTCCAGTTCCTTTGCAGTCGAACTCTATCACTAACTGTGGTAACTGACAAAAGTTACTGCAATTTTGCAACTGCTGCCATTTTCTGTGCTGAAAACAATAACATACTGGAGCCATCTATATGAAGATTAATTAACAACTGCATAATTTTAAACATTGTCTCTGGTATCATTTTTCAAGCACAAAAGATAAAACTACTGTTTAAAGTAAAAATAGGCATTTAAACTGATGATATCTAGTGATACAGTTATGATTATCTCTTTATGTAAGATGTAATAAGTATCATAGGAAAGCTTGCAGTAAGTCTTTGAGTGATATGTCACAAGAAAAGTAAAATGATTCACTAAAGGTATGAGGAATAATATTCATTTTTAGTGTTCACATTCCCTTTGTGCATCACCATACTTTTCCTCTCTTTTTAAATCAGACTCAAAACTAATATAAAAAGCTTTTTCTTTTACCTATGTGTTGTTTCTTTGTTTTTAATAAATAGATAAAAAAGAGTTCAACCTCTAGACATTGATATAAATAAATGTTATGTAATCAGCTGAACATGGGAGCAAGAAAGGTTCACGCTAATCATTCTTTCTTTGCACAAAATTGTAGTAAATTTCATAGTCTTTACAACTCCCTTTCTCATACACAAATGCATTGGGTTAAAAAGGGATATAGAAAGAGGAAAGAATGAGCATGCCTTCAGAGATGTGGGATTAAGCAAAATCCTTTGCATGTGAATAAGGATCTTAGCTTTGTTTCTCTGTTTGGCTTCAATATTTCTCAAGAAGAGTAACTTGGCTCCCATATAGCTGTGTGCTCATTAATGCAGGATTATGGTCCCTTTGAAACTATTTCTGACAGTCTTCACCTTCCAGCTATAAATGCAGAATAGGATATTTGTGGGTTAAAGGATCAAAACTCAAACTGAAAGACAAAAGAGTAAAATTGTATAAACTTATAATTATCTCCAATGGGCTCAGTGTACCAATTAAACATCACATTCTACCTTTATTTACACCACTTTCTGTCTAGAATGACCTCACTGAATGAATCATAGGAAAGAAACACTGGATTACGTCACAAATTACTTTATGTTACATAAGTTGCTCTGAAAGTTATGCCTCCTATCTATTTCCATGGAAACTACAACAGTTACAAAAAGCATAATAAAACTATTTGATAGAGCAAATTCGCAGCTACAAAACACAATTTTTTCAACATAATCACTATCATTAGCTATGCATTTTCACCAGTGATGAACAAGAGCCTGCGTGCTGTGCTTGTTAATATTTGCTTGGCCATCCGGTAAGCAGCTTGTCTTTCACATCGCTGTCACCACTGCTGAGACTCATTATCCACAAATGTTTGGCAAGCATTGATGAATGTCAATGGATGCCATTTTTTCCACATGGAGGAATTCAATTCAACCTCTTTGGCTTCATATGCACTTCCATGTCAAAAGCCATTTTGTCAGGCTGCCCCTCTGCTGCCATCTGTCTCGCAGCAACAAAATACAATGGAATATTGGTAGGAAGGTTCAACCTCTACTGCCAAGTCACCAACATCCACCTCTGCTGTTGTGGGCTAACATAGTAAAATTACTTTAGGAGTAGCACTTGTTGATTTCTACTTCACTAATTATATGTGTCAGAAATCAGAAGACTGAAGACTAATCTCTTTGGAAAAGAACACTTTACACAGCTATGCTGATGATGCTCTTACTTGTAATTTGAACATTCTAAATGTTTGTTTTTATAATGAAGGACAAGTGTTATTTTGATAGTAATGAGACATCACAATTTGGTGCCTTCTGTCTTTCATCTGTTTGGGCTGATCAAACATGGACAGTGCGGGCAACATTTTCCAAACAATGACGTTATCACAGCAACTTTGAAAGCGTGGGTCACCTCAGCCAGTTAGATTTTTATGAGCATGGTATGCAGGCTCTTGTTCATCTCTGGCAAATTGACAAAGCTAATGGTGGTAACTATGTTGAAAAATAGTGTTTTGCAGCCAAGAATTTGCTCTATGAAACTCTGTTATTGTGCTATTTGTATCTGTTGTAGTTTCCAGGGAAATAAACAGGAGGCATTACTTTCGGAGTTACTTATAATGTATTGCAACTATATTTCTTTTTAATTCCAAGGTGAATGTTTTAAAATTTCTTGGAAAAAAAGATGCAAGTGTGTATGCCCTTCAAAGTAATTAGCAACTTTCAACAGTGATTGGTACAAAACAATTATTGTCATTGATCAGCACTGAACAGATAATTTTAAACAAAGTCATTGTGTGCTCAGCAGATTACAGCTTGTTAACGGGCAAGTTCTAAATGACCTCTTAAGCTAGTCAAATCAATGATGCATATTCCTCATTAAGTAACATCAAAATGTAAGTGGTCTTATAAATAACGTTTATTTTAAGCACTAAAACAAATGGCAAAACCTTGATATATCAAAAGCCATCTGCTCATGAAAATATTTTTTTTCCCAGGGATTATTTTTGCAGCTGAAAATTTATAGCATCTTAAATCTTTTAGGAGAGAGAATCATGTTGCAAAGTAGTGCTAAAAAGTAAAAATAATTAAAACAAGTTCTTTCTTTTAACTTACAAAGGTGAAACTGACAGTTCTGCTGACAAGTAAATGCAATACAGGGAGACAGAGATGTAGACTGACTTCAAAACTATGAGCATGTGCAATAATTCTAATATCAAAATTAAAAATGTCTTTCCATCCAGTGACTGGAAACCAAAATAAATCATTTAATAATATTATGAAGCAAAAGTAAGTCGTCTAATACAAAAATATACACAGTTATTGTTATATTTTCAAAACACTGAGGCATTTTAATTGTGAATCAAGTCCATTATGTGTGAACACAAGGCACTGTTGGCTTAGGAAATTCAAATTCTGGCCATACAATTTCCTTGCACAAACTCAACAGTCCTTAGTTGTTGTTGTTCTGTATTTCAGTTAGTTCTTCAATAACCAGATAATGGCAAAAAAACACATTCAGTGTTTCAGAATTGTAGCATTTTAAATCTGCTCTGTAGATATGGCTGCATAAGATATAGAAAGATGAGAATTGGATTCTGATATTTGCAATGAAATGATGGCCTGTTCTCTTGTTTTCTACTGATTTAAATTTCCATTAAAGAAAAGGACGACTGAAAAAATGCTACTATGAAGATTTATATCACTTAATGATTCAACATTATATTTCCATTACAAATGAATGAGAACACATTCAATTTCAAAAATGAAAGACCAAATGCAAAACACTAGTTGACTAGAATATGTAATTACCTTTGAAATTTGGTCTTCAAGTGCCTTCTAAAAGTACATAGCTAACTTTTGAGAGAGGACTTGCACCATATGTTTTCCTACTGATTTTGACTGCATGAGTGTATAGCATTTACCCTCTATGGAATAGTTGCAAGCCAGCTAACTAAAGAATAAACTAAAGCAAATAAGTGCATTTTTGAACAATTAGATTGCTGTAAAACATCTTTAGCTCTCTAAAATGCACTAAATGTAAGATTCTTGTGCCTTTGAGGGAAACACCACCAAGTCAAAAACCTGATGGGAATCTAATGACACAGCTTTTGATTCTGACTTACCTGGGAGACAAGAAAGGCCACAGTTCAGGGAATCTTTCTACTTTATAAGAATCTCCCTGGGTTACTCTCCAACCCCATCACATCCCTATGTTTGGTAGAATCCAAAATGTAATATGCCTTGCCTGGAGAGATATAGGCCTTTAAAGTAAAGCAGATTTTGTTGTTGTTCCCCCCCACACACAAAATAAAAGAAGTAAAGGAGGCAAAAAGATTTCATCTCAAGGATTATCTCATGTCCTT
Organism: Pavo muticus; assembly: GCA_016647715.1. NCBI lineage: Eukaryota > Metazoa > Chordata > Aves > Galliformes > Phasianidae > Pavo > Pavo muticus. Next base: position 157,704 of record JACDJE010000013.1, read on the forward strand.
ACCTTGTTTGCTTTATTTGTTCAAATATGGTTCCAGAGTTCAGGAAAAAAATGCTAATTTTAGTTTAATATATTTTGCAGCTTTCCCATGACAAAACTTCAAGGACTGTTTACTCACTTCTTCATCTAGCAGAAATCACTCAAAACAGCATCAATGAGATCAGAGCAGCTCTAACCTATGTCTGGCAGCGAACTCATCCGGTACAAAGTAACTCTTCCGACATTCGATGCATCATTTGTAATGTATTAATGAAAGAATAAGCACAGCTACTTTAATGAACATTAAACTTCTATTGTTTGTCAGAATTTTAAATAAATGTCTACATTTGTAAGAATACTCCCAGACAGAGTGTTTGTTTTATCATCATATATGGTAAGGTACGATGAACATTTAATTGGGGCAAGACACACACAGATGCCTTCAATTCAGCTACAGTTTTCAAATATAACCCAGACTACTGAGAGTAACTTTAATTTTTAACTATGTACTATTTCCCGCTGTTGCCATCAGCATATCAATCAAGTGTATATTATTCTGGTTTGCTCATTTTATTAAAAGCAAATTCGGAGCACAATTGACTTTTCATTTGTTTAACAAGTGAAGAAATATTTACCCTGACAGCCATTTCATTGTAGAAATTCATCTTCATAATAAAATATGCTGTCTGTGAATCAAGGAAAAAAAAAGATGGCATATATTTCAGTTAACACAAAGACAGTGCTCCTATTTTTACATATAAAAGATAAGAATCTTTATACATAATACATAATAAGAGTCCTAGGCTTAGAGAGAATAAAATCAAACTTTGTATTGAAGAGATAGGCTTCCTAATACATAATGCAGGCTTAACCAGAAAAATCTATGGTAGTCAAACTAGGAGCTAATGGAGATATATGATCATAAAATGCTCTCCGCTGAGTTTGATAATCAATGGTGCTCTACTGAGAGTAGAATAACAAAGCAGAAATATTCACAAGTGCTGGTGACACATAGTATTGTATGATTTATTCACTGGGGTTCTTTTAGCCAAAACTCACAGAAACATAAAAGGAATTCATATTTCAAGACGTCTGGTTTAATGAAAAATTCAAAGAAATGCTGTCTTCAGTCGAAATCGTTCAAGGATACGGATGCAGTGATGGAGCAAAATTGTGCCTTCCAACCATCTGTACTAAATGTTATGTACTTAGCTGTCTCCCGAGTAATCCTTGGGAATTTTGTTTCATTTAATATTCATTTTAACATCATAAAATCATAAATACAATGATACCATGTTACAGTGAATCCCCTGATATAGAAAACATTTCCTGAAGTCCTGGTTTCCTTCCAATAAAGTAGAATTCCTCTCATAGTGAACGAATCCCCTATTATACTAAGCAATCACTTGGCAGCATAGGTTATTTTAATGGATACATCACTTTAAACTAAGCTTTCACATCTGTTCCGCCCTCTAATTACAAATGCAAAATGAACATAATTCACAATTGTATCATAAAAAGTAAAATATAAGTACTTTGAATGCAAGAGTATGTCCTTTATTTAGCACAACATGAAGCTTTTATGTTTTTCTCATGTTTTAGACACAAATCAAAGGGAAAAGTGCTTTCCCCTGATATAGTGATTTTCTCCCCCATGGCAAACAGGAATTCACTATAAAAGGGTTTCACTGTAATTAGTGTTATTTGAATTGCCTAGTCTGATCCAAAGCAAATTGTCTGTGGAGAGCAGCAGGACTGGATTATTTATCAACAGTCTGGGCAATTAAGAAACAGTTGGCTGCAATATGTTATTTACAAATGAACACAATGATGCGACTTCATTTTAAATTCTCTTTCTTCATTACATTAAGCAAGGCATAATTCCTGCAGTTTAATTAAGGTGCATTTTAAATGCTTGCTTCAATATCATACCAATCTACTAGTAATAGATACAGGAGTAAATATATTTCCTATATGAAAGAAAAATGCAAAACTGCTAAACCTCAAAAAAAAAAGTTTCCCTTTTATATGCATATGCCTATACACGAGTATATTTATATATATATTATATATTTGAGGGAATCACAGTTCCAAATGTATGAATTAGAATAAATAGCAGGGTCTATCTTCACTTTTCTCATGTAACTACTTTCTAAGCGATGCTAACTGCAGATATTGGAATGAAATGATGTTTTCCACATCTAAGTATGTTCTTAAATTCTTCAATTAAATTGGTATAATTTTGCTTTGCTTCTCATCTTTTCTTTCTTCGGAAGAGAATGTAAGAGTTGCAGTACCACCAAATAGCTTAAATATGATAAGGGGTTTTTCCTCATCAGTGATTAAATTAACCAATCTCACACTTTTTTGTTTTCCTCATGCTTGAAGGCCTTGAGCGCTTTGGTTTGAAGGCACTCTAATTCACTGCAGAACATAACTTATCATCATTGTGCTCTTTATGTCATTGGTACTGAAAGAAAGTGGGATCACTTTCCCTTTCCCCCTGAACTTAGTGAAGTACAAGAGCTCTGCAAATATACCTCCCTATGACATTTACAGGCAGCTAGATTGCAAATACACACCTCACATAGGCATGACAAATCTGTGCCTTACACTACCACTACTCAACAAAATCACTCATAACAGAAAGGGAATTACACATTCCTGCTTTTACTCAATGATGCTCTAAATCACAAGTCAGTCAAATGGAGAATTACTCATATCACTTTGTTTCACAGTTTGTTTCTCTTGTAAATTCTGATCTAATCTTGATTAGAATACAACACAGTAAACTCTGTTTTTACAAGTGACGGATAATGTGTTCATCCCTATTCACAAAAGCATAAGCATTATTTCGTGCTTCAATTCAAGTCTGTATTTATGTACTTTCCTAGTAAACAAAATATTATCTTTGAATCCAAGGTCCTCTCTTATCCAGAAGACACCTGCTTATGTTCACTTTTCTCATGCTTAAGAGCGATTTCATTCATTTCTGTTTGTGATCATTGCCTCTCATCATATCATTGGACACCAATTCCACGGCTACATTTTCATGCTGACTCTCTGAGAAGAACTATCTCACTATCCCATCCACATGAACCACCACAACTTCCACTACATAGTGTTTGTATCTATCTTTGAGGTTTATGAATAGATCGCCCTACTAGTTGACTTTAATGGCTATGATTCCAAAAATGAATCCTTTTGTGTATAAACTACTGCGCGATGCTTAATCTTTCTCCTTTTTAACTATTTAAAAACATGTTTGGGGATCATTTACAAATATTTTCTGATCACGATTAGTGTTTTCTTTGCATTTATACAGATGATACCAGGTGATAATTTTAGAGAACCAGAACTGTTATTGCAAACAGATATAGAGAAGGAACAATCATTTGGTCTGAGTCAATATACATTTTTTTTTATAGAAGAAATAAGCGTTTGACTAATTCCTGTTGATCTGGGAATATAAAACTGGCTACTGAGTTGAAGCTAAATTATTTAAGATGGTTTCAAACTATGTATCATAAAATACTTTTTACATATACATATTCTTCCAAAGGGAGCTGAAAACAAGCCCATCATGCATACCAACTTCATTTAATAATGAAATGTTAGAATTCCGTTTGCCTCAACAGGCGATTTCTTGTCTTTGGGAAGTATTACAAAATGGAACATAGAGATACAGACTGATTCATATTTTGGTGTTTGCTGGGTTTTAAAACTCATCCTTTCCTGCAGGTACTTCAAGACTTTCCAAAACCTAGTACTACCAGTGTAACAAAGGCATTAAGAAACTTACAGTAGCTCAGTTCTTAATTTTAACTTGATATTAATGTTAAGAAAGTAACCTTTTTACCAAAGCTGCTATAATTAGAATATAGAAAGCTCCATAGCTTTGCTCACATAAACTCTATAAATAGATTTTTTTATTAAGTTAATGAATGCTAAAAATCAACAGAAGAGGCACTAGAGGAGTAACAAATGAAATACCAGTAGTGATGCACATATGGACAGCCAATCTGATGAGCCTCAGCCTTTGTTATTTTCCGCATCAGTACCACTCACATTTCACAATTTTGAATATAATCATTAAAATGATTTACTATCTATGAATCATGGGTATTTTGTGCATATGCTTTGCCTTGTTTGCTGGCAGCAGATACCAATATAGTCATTATCAGCAGAGAAATTTTGAAGTGACCAAATTTTTTTGTGTTTAAGAAACAATCATGTCAAACATATTACTGCATTTCATTACTATGAGTCGTTACAACTACTGTTGCAAGAGTTCGGTGTGAAGATTAAGTGATCTTTTAACTAAAAAATTGTGTTTAACTGGTGATAAGATTTTTGTTTCATTTAAAAATTTTTCAAATTCACCCAGTCACTGAGTGTGGAAAAATAGGGATGAATATAGGGAATGAACTTGAATTTCGTGTCTAAATCCAATCTGAGAACAGACAATATAGAATATAGCAGTCTAAAGGGGCAAAATTATCTGCTACTTGTATAGTTTTCAGGCTGGCTTCCAATCAGGCTGGGGTATTCAGTCCTCTCTAAAGAGTCAGGAAGCACAAATTGAGGTATTTGAGGGAAAATACGGTTTTCTATGCTGATTGCTCTACATCGCTTGCTGATGTGATTCTGTTTCTCTAAAGTTCTGGCTAATATTGGATGAATGCCAGAAACCAGATGGATTTGTTGTATAATCTTGAATATGTTTTAAGTGGGTGTGCTTAAGGTTTTGTCATACATTACAGCACAGAAACCAAACTTCCCTAAATTCGAGGATAATATTCAGTGAAGGTCTTTTTTTTTTTTTTTTTTTAGAAGATGGACCGGGAATCACAGCCTGGAAGGATGACATAATTAAGTTAAGCCAGATAAGCTGGAAGAGGTAAAATTTTAATTAGATTACTGATAATTGTAGGCGAGGAATAGATAAGTTTTAGGCATACAAGTCTGCAAGCATAAAAACAGTTTAGAAGGAGGCATGGACATTAGCCTGTAACATACGAGTTATACTGGCTTTTTCCTTCTGCTTGACTTGTCAGTTTTGACTAAATACAACTATTAAAAAAATTCATCAAGGATAAATGAATAACAAGCCAAAATTACTGTAAAATATTAACACAAATTGACAAATTACAGAAGTTAACTACACATTAAAAACTTTATTATTTTAAGTTAAAGATAAACTGGCTTCTTCTTAATCTCCTAAACCTGTTAAAAAGGTTTCAGCTAGTATGCTGTCATATACTTTTGCTATCTTCCGCTCTTTCAAGGGAATTAGATTGACTGTGATCTGCTGTGTGCCTTAAGGCAAAACCTCAAATACTTCAAGGTTCATTAAGTAAGAAATTTAAGCCACTAAAATATAGAACAGTGGTATGTAGAGATACAGGTTTATATTATTTTCAGAATTAGAAGTTCTACCAGAAAGAACAAACAAAAAAAAATCATCTTGAAAAGCTCCAGTCCGTAAGCATCATGCAGGCAGGCTTCTACATGAGCAGATCCCATTGCTGGATTGGGAACTGATACTCCAGAGCTGCAAACGCTTTAGAACTAACTTAACTTGACTATCATGAACAGGCTTACAAAAATTTATGGTGCTTTTCGTTATAGTAACAGTTAAGTACATGACTGCATGTATCAAGAATCAAAGTTGCAGCTCTTAAACTACAAGGCAAGTAAATGAATTACTCCATACTTATTCCATAAATATGCAAACAAGATTTTTAAACCTGGTTTTCTACCTTAATCATTTTTCTGAAGTATCTTCTGCTTTGATAACCTCTCCACCATTTCTGTATAGAAATTGCCATTTTGTTCAGATACCTAAAATTAAACATATTTAAAAATATATTATTTTGAAAGATTACAACTGCAAATGCATTATTTCCTAATATTAAAAATAATGCATAGTGCATTATCCATACATACTCCAAACTGAAGGCCACTGCAAACCTACTTCATACATATACGTGCATGAATGCAGGCATACATATATATATGCACACACACATGCTTTACACACTTTTCAACTTATATATATACATTCATACATATTCACTTTACTTTTGGAAAAATTCAGTTACTGTAATCTTCCATATGTATATACATATAGACTACTTCCATTATCATTACAAAAGATTTATGAAATAGCTGTAAGAATGTAATTTGCAAGACAGCTGGTTCCATGAACTTTTTTAACCAATACATCTAACCACTTCAGAATCTATACTGGAGACCTTTTGTACTATTTACCTATGAACATCTAACATAGAAGCCGCTCAGTACAGCTACACTCACTCACTGGAGGTAGGCCTTCCCAGTACATGATTCAAGGCACGGGAGTAATTCAGGAGGGTAATTCAGAACACTCACAACTGAATATATTGAAATTGTGCTCCTAAGTCCATCCATCTTTGGAAAGAAAGCATTCACTTAGAAGGATCACTCTGTACACGGAGGCAGAGTAAATCCTCTTCTCTACTTACTGATTTACTTCTATTTATATGCTCTTAATGATTACATAGTTTTTTCTTATCTTACAAAAGTCATATGTGCCATTAGGTAGTACAGATGTGTGTTTAGAAGGGCATTTTCCTACAGAATACATTGGTAGAGACACTTGAGTGTTCACTTTCTTCTGCAGCTTGCCGTTGTCACTCATGTTAGAAAGAGAGGGGCACTAGTTACTCTTACCTGTCTTTGTAGGGGCTTTTGACATGGATGGTATAGCTGATATTCTTTGAAGGCCGAAATACCACGCTTGTTTCCCTGCTAAACACATGCATATGACGGCTGCATCTTGTGACAGCATACATGACAATGGACAATAGATTACCAGTGTTTTGTTTTGTTTTGTTTTTTTTAAATAAGTGCAAATAATGGCTGTTCTTGGGGAAAATATTGGCTTTTAAGTGATTAATACTATTCAGCCTAACAATTATTTAGGATTGACATAGTATGTCTGGGTGATAGATAATATTTTGTGATAAGTAACGGGTCAAACTGAAACATCTAACAACCCCTACCCCTCACAATCTTAAGCTTTATAAAGATAGTGAAATTCAAGTAAATGAGTTTGACCAATTCAGCTTATGACCATGAAAAATGGAGGAGTCTCCTGGGAGGAGGAGCCAACACTTCCAAAAAACTTATCTAGATGTTATATATGGCATTTTACAGACCAAAGTAATTGTTTATGATCTCTGTTTTACAAATGGAGAAAAATATATAATCAAACATTTCAAAAAATGACTTGGCTAAATTAAGCAGTGAAATTTAATTTTCTACAATATGAATTCAGTTAAGAAATGCTCACTAGGCAATTTTTTTTTTAAGGCCCACAGTAACTGAGATATGAAAAGTCACTGCAAACAGCATATCTGAGGAACATCCTCATTTCCCCAGTCACACTGAGATCTCTTAATTAATACTTCCTATCTATTAGGATCTATTAGTATAGTGTTGGTGGGACTGCTAATTATATTCTAAAGATTTGACTTATGAATTGGTATCAAAATAAATTGAAGTTATTCATAGATAATGGGAAAGACTGGCAAATGTGTCCTGATGTGTAGTCATCACAAATGGTTCTCTGTAGCATGTGAATCCAAAACAATTATTACAACCTTTTTAATAGGGGAGATTGAGAAGTGAGTACTCCTTCTTGGACTGGAGGGGCAGATGCCAATCTCTTCTGGTGACAGAAACAGGACCCAAGGGAACGGCATGGAGATGTGTCCAGGCAGGGTCTGGTTGGGGATTAGGAAATGGTTCTTCACCAGAAGGTGATGGGCATGGAACAGGCTGCCCAGGGCAGTGGTCATGGCCCTGAGCTCCCAGAGATCAAGGATCACTTGGACAACCCCTTCAGACATAGGGTTAGAATTTTGGGTGGTGCTATGTGGAGCCAGGAGTTGGACTTGATGATCCTTGTGGATCCCTTCCAACTTGGAGCATTCTATGATTCTATTTCTGAAGATGGACTGGTTCTGTGCTACTTATTAGCTGCTTATTAGCATCTTGACATTTTAATCACATGTTGTTCTGAAAATCAAAAACTAATAATTTTTTAGAGTAGAGCATATGTTTTATTCATTTGATAGATTTTTTATTTTTAAAAATGTTCTCACTTTATTAAAATCAAGATATACCATGAGAAATTTTAGAAAGAAATTCAGAAATGAAATACAGATTAAAATATGTCTAACATACTACCTCAGATAGGCTCGGACTCTCCATCCTCGAAACCAGCTCTGAATTTTGACAGCAGCTTTGTACACTATTTTTCTGTCTTCATCCACAGATCTGATAATATGAGAAGGAGCAGTTAGTGATAGTAATCATAGAAAATATAAAAAGTAACAATACTTGTTAGCATAACAATTTACTACCAAAACAGAAAATTCTTTGTAATTATTCCTTATTGTAGCTTGTGATCTTTTTCACGGGACTTTTGCACCCACAACTAAAATAATACTTCCGCATACTTCAATATTACTGCAGAAAAAAATAACTTAGTTTAGCCGTATAACATAAAGATAACCGAGTTAAGTCTCTGGAAGAGAATTAGTGACTCAATAGGCTGTAACCAATTTTAAAGATTTTAAAATCAGTACAGAAAGAAGACTAAAGAAAATCGACATATAAAAAAAGTAAACTTTATTAGGATAAGAAAATAATGGAAAAACACAACAAACTGCCTTAGACCAATGCTTGAATGAGCCCAAATTATGCTACGACTTAGTATAGAATTAAAATATCTTTTAAAAGGATATGAAAACTAAACATCACTGTATGCTACTCTAACCTTAAAGTATTACAACATCTAGATGACATAAGGTTTGCAAGAGTGTTAAGTCTTATTCTCATACAGTACTGAATTAGGCTTGAAGAGTCAAAAATACTTCTTTTTTTTTTTTTTTTTTTTTTTAAGGTATATTAAAGGTCAAAATCTGACATATAGATATTACAGTCTGTAAAAGTAGTTTCATGACAAAATCAGTGTGCTAACAGATCCTGTGTATTCTAATGCTTACTGTGAGAAAGTACAAGCTTAATGCTTCTTTGCATTGTGTTATAATTGGGCAAGTCCTTCCCTAGGAAGGTGCTTTCCCTAAGAAGGCCATACTATATTATGGGCCTCTTCTGTTGTAGCTGAAAAATACAGATAATTCTTTATTAATAATTAGGCCTGAATTATCACAAAGCCCCCACAGCCGTGTATGAAATTGGGTAGCTACAGAGTTATTAAATAAATTAACTACAGTCAATGTAATCATTGTAAATATCGAGTGTTTATTAAGGATAAAGTTTTTTATTAAGGAGATCCAATTTTAATACATTTTTTATGAACAATACTACAAATTTTATTTGTATATTGCCTGAACAATGATAAATTGCATGGTGACGGATATCTACCTTGTCACAGATTTTTTTAATGAATATGAGCTTATATTACAGTAGGAAAGTAGAAGATTTAGATTTCTTAGCTGGTATATTAGGAAGGAATTCAAAGAAGAGAAATACGGAAAAGAGGAAGAAATGACTAAGAAAAGGTGAGAGACAAATGTGAGAGAAAAATATTATGAATTGGAACAATGAAAGCATAGGAAAGAAACTAGATGCAGTATTTTCCAAATTTTGGAAGGCTTGTAATATTGGGATATGAAATCTGAACGTAGCTTAATAGGAAGAGGAAGCTAGGAGTTAGAAACAAACAGTATAAGTAATTTGGACAGATTCCAAAGTGATGATCATGGGGATCTTTTTACACAGAATTACAGTACTCAATGCAACAGCTTATTGAGTCTTGACAGGACTTTGCACAGTGGAAATTCAATGATGTGGATTTTGGAGATAATGTAAAAATGAAATTGGCAGATAATCGGTGCGCGCTGCAGGCCAGAAAGGAGGGAGTAAAAGGAAACAAAGGAAGTAGAAAACATGCTGAGACTGCAGGATTGATTAGTATAGATGCTAGAGGAACTGATGAAGAAGTGAGGATATAGAGAAAGATGAAGAATTTGTTCTTAAGTTACATGAGAAGAAAGGTTATCTGCAGAGATACTGGCCAGGCAGCTGAAGATGCAAGATAGACTTGGAGAACTGATGACCTCAAAGAGATCTTCAAGAACTATTACCTGTCAAAGTCTTATGTTAAATTAGGCAGTACAAGCGAAAAGCATGTGCAGAAATGGGGCAAGAAGCACAAGCAAAAGGGCCTCATCAGAAAGTTACTTAGTAATTCCAAGAGATAGTCCCTGCTTGTCTTCTTCCTGTGACTATGTCTGTTAGGAGAATAGTGACTGTGAAAAAGCAAAAAGGCACATAAGGAAACTAGGAATCTAAAAGAGACTAAAGATGAGAGTTTTCAGAGAGCTCAAGAAGAAATCATTACGACTTCCAGTGCTGAGGGGCTGAATCTTTTTCATTTAAGCAGATCAAGAACAGAGTTTTTCTTGCAGTTTAGTTCCACAAGTTTCCACTTTCAACAGGCCTTGTCAGCAAATAAGTGGTTTGGAGCATAAGTTTTTCAATATGATATCTGCCCTCCTCATCAGATTGCACAGTTGCCAGACAGTTTCAATTAGGCTTGAAGAGTCAAAAATACTTCTCTTTTTTTTTTTTTTTTTTTTAAGGTATATTAAAGGTCAAAATCTGACATATAGATATTACAGTCTGTAAAAGTAGTTTCATGACAAAATCAGTGTGCTAACAGATCCTGTGTATTCTAATGCTTACTGTGAGAAAGTACAAGCTTAATGCTTCTTTGCATTGTGTTATAATTGGGCAAGTCCTTCCCTAGGAAGGTGCTTTCCCTAAGAAGACGGACAGTTTAGGAGACCCCATACTCTTGACACAAAATGGAGTTCTGCATAAAGAATGACAGGAACATTACTAAGATCAGAAGAACAGCCAGGTTAAATCAATCGCCGGTCTAACCACAATCAACAGGTGGGACATTACAGCCATCAGCCTGCCCTGATCTTTAATGGAACAGATGTAGAGTCCTCAAACAGGAAATGCATTCTGAAAGATAAAGGTTTTCTAATTTGGAATTTACTTTCAGGCACTTCAATTACTGCATTCTGCTTGCAGCAGCAATTTCTAGCAAGAATACTTAGTTCTCACCAGGGTCCCATTAAGTCAAGTTGCTCTGGAGTTTCTGCATGTTCTGTATGTTCTACAAAGTTCTGCTTTTAGGCTTTGACAGATAAGTAAAGAAAGACATGTATATTTATTTTTTTGTTGTTTTAAAATCTGTTTGGTACACATAGACCTAAACCCTTCAGGCTTTACTCCTGGAGGTACTTGGAAACAGCAGAATTAATACAAACAAACAAACAAACAAACAAAAAACCCCAAAAATAACACAAACCAAGTACTTTGCAATCTATACTCTTCTGCACTTTCTGATGCTTTAGAGAAAGTTAATTTTTTGGGAACCTGACATTTCATGGCAGAATACGGACTTCAAAAAGTGCTTTTTAAAAACACCACTGACTTCTGTATGAATACCGTTCAACCATGTGGATAATGAATGAATACAAAGATTACACACACAGGTACTCAGAGCATCCCAGATTTGGCAATTTTAACAGATCCATTACTGTAAGTAGAACAGTTCTGCAGTGGAAATGAAAGCTGTTGTTTCACTTTGCACAAAATACTTCAAAGACTACTGCAAAAGCAACACACTTCAATGCCCAAAGCTTATTTGTTAAATTTAAAAGTTAAGCAAAAGATTTATTTTATTTTATTTATTTATTTTATTTATGTAGCATTCCACATCTTTATATCCTTCACTCACTAGGCTCAGCTGAACAACTACTCTCAACTGAGCTTATGTATAATGAAGCAAAATGCTGAGAGGAGCATTTAAAAATGTGTCATAAATAATTTCATCTTCATTTTTATTCATAAAATGCAGAGTAAGTCCAGTGATCTAATGAGGCTGTGCTGTCTATAGAAGAATGCACCTCTGAGAGTATTTTGTCTCATCATTGCCTAAACATTACAAGGGGTTTTACAGTTTCTGCCACTTCACAAAAGCAATGAATATGGAACGGGATTATTAATACTTTAAACAGACATGAAATCAGATGCAGCATTTTAGGGACGTGGTTTAGTGGGCATGGTGGTGATGGGTTGGCAGTTTGACTAGGTGATCTTAGTGATCTTTTCCAAATTTAATGATTTTGTGATTCTATCAAAACCTCTAAACAAGTTGATTTATTTCAAGGTTTTACTGACAGCCTTGTTGAAGAAGTCTAAGATTTGCACCCTAAAGAACAGAGATCAGATCATTGGTCAGCCCTTTAGCTTAACGAGAGAGTTTGAAGCCTCTCATTTAAATTCTCAGCTGAAAATGCCTGAGTTTTAGGAAGCTGACGGATTATAGCCTATTCTTAAAAGTGAAACAGTTCATTTTCAAAAAGATGTGCCAAAAACAAACAAACACCAAAACAAACAAACAAACAAAAAACAAAAAACAAAAAACCACCAGACATCAAGCATGCTGCCCTCCAATGGATTTCCATGTCTGGCTCAGCCTACTCCTTCTAACCTGAAATGTCTGAAATTCAAGTGAAGTCTGGAGATGTTCAAGACCAGGTCAGATGAGGTCCTGGGCAGCCTGATTTAGTGGTTGACAGCTCTGCCCGTGGCAGGGGGACTGGAGTTTGGTCTGTAACATCCCTTCCAACCCAAAGCACTCTATGATTCCATGATAAGAGAAGATCATATAGCCAAATGCTGTGTGTACAGCTGCAACAGTATGAACTGAAGTTCAACAAAAGAACAAGTAACAGAACACTTTATATGCAGACGGAACTTCAACTCTGAACTTTTAGTAATGTTACAACTGTGTTATTGATGCTAATGGTGTTGTAATTGGTTTCTGAAAGAAAAGCTACATTAAATGGTGAAGAAAAAGTAAAACAACTATCCTAAATATGTGAGTTTTAATGTTACCCATGCACTAATAAATAAAGTGCATTTGGGTTTACAGTACAAATTCACAAAGTAATAAAAAAGGTCTTAAAACATCTTATTTCCTATAACATCTTATTTCCTAAAATGTGATATGAATTGTCTGCTGCTGCCTTTGCTGTCATAAAACCCCTTAGAATCCCTGGGCCAAGAGGATGGCATCAGGTGGCCTGGGCAGATGGTGCTCTGTCCCAGGACATCTCAGCAGAGCAGGTGTCTCCTTCCTTTGGCAGAGAAACATAAAACCTGTCCTGGGTGCTATAGAGGACAAACATCCAGAACCAAAAGACCAAGGACCAAAGTGAAACTCCACGATCTGACATAGCAACAAGGTGCAGTTTCAAACACTGTGAATCTTAAGCATCAGCTCTCTCAACAACGAAGGGATTTTCAGTTGCTTAAAGTGAGTAAATAAATAGGCAAATAAATAAATAAATAAATAAAAGTGGTGCCTTTCAGCAGCTCAAGTTAAACACCGAGTAAAAGTCACACTTCTGGGCCAGGAGAGCATGGACCCTCACAGTTCCAGCACTTCACGTGAGGCTCTCCAGGTGCCGGATTTCCCACAAAATTATCGCGGGGGATGAGAAGGACAGTGACTATTTCCACCTCCTAACCGGACCCTTCAGGGAACCTGCTGCTCGCTTCCCCCAGACCCACCGGCAGCACGGAGGGGGACAGTAACGCCCGCCGCTTTGGGCGGGAAAAGCCGCCATCTCGCAGCCGGGGAAGGACAGGGCTGGCAGCGGTACAGGTGGCCCCAGCCCAGCGCCAGGATGCGCGTCCCATCCCGCTGAGGTTACCTGTTCCTGCGGAAATACTCCTCCCGCAGCCGCGAGAGCCTCGCCTCCAGCCGAACCATCGCAGCCATGCTCCCCCCGCCCTTCCGACGCCACAGCAGCCATGGCAACGGAGCCGCACCACTCTGCGAGCCGACGGGGGGAAGCGGCGTAACCCGAGGCCCTACCGGCAAGGAGCGGAGGGCGCGAGGGCGGCGGGAGCGCTGCAGCGTGGGAGCCGTGAGGAACTGTAAGCACGGCGCGGGGTGCAAGAGGGCGCGTGCGGCGGTGCGGGCGGACAGGGGGAGAGGCGAGATGGTCGCGGCCGCCTTCCTGCCGGAGCCGCGGCCGCTTCCGGGCTATCATCATGGGGGACTGAGGAGCAGCGCCGGTCGCTCGTGTACTCCCCGTCCGGCCCTTGCAGCCAGCCCCCGACTCCCGTGGCGGCTCCCCTCAGCTCAGTCTCTGCGAAGCGGCGCCAGCCTCCCTGGGGAGCGGCCGGGGCAGGCGCCGGGTTCATGTTCCGGGTCGCCGAGCCCAACCCGACCCGAGCTCCGGCGACGAGGAAGAGCTGGTGAGGCCGGGCCGCGGGTGGTGGGGCCGCCGCTTGGGTGGGAGGGGAAGCGCCGAGGGAGCGCCGTCGCCGTGCCGGGTATGGGGCTCAGTGCTGGGAGTGGGGTGCCCCGGGCTCGGCCTGTGCCCAGCCTCTGCGGGGTTTTGTTTTTCACTGTAGTACACCTGCCGAACGCCTCACCTCTTGGTGTAGGCTGCGGAGACGTCCAATTAGGTGTGGCTGCTGTTCTGGGGCCGTGTTGATGCAAACCGAGAATCAACAAGTGTGTCTTTGGCCAATAGCCAACGGAAGCATAGCAGGTGCAGCTACAGTGCGGTTCGTGGGTTGATTGTTTCCAGATACTAGGGCAGCACAGGGCAACAAAAGGTAACAAAGCTGGTGACGGGTCTGGAGCACAAATCTTTTGGGGAGCAGCTGAAGGAACTGGGATTGTTCAGTCTGGAGAAGAGGAGGCTCAGGGAGACCTTATCACTCTCTACAACTGCCTGAAAGGAGGTCATAGCAAGGTGGGGGTTGGCCTCTTCTGCTGGGTAGTAGCTACAGGACAAGAGGGAATGCCCTCAAGTAGCACCAGGGGAGGTTCAGGTTGGATATTAGGAAATATTTCTTTCCAAAAAGGAGTGATAAAGCACTGGCACAAACTGCCCAGGAAGGTGGTGGAGTCACCATCCCTGCAGGTGTTCAAGAAACGTGTGGATGTGATGCTGAGAGACATGGTTAGTGGGCATGGTGGGAGTGGTTGGAGTAGGTGATCTTAGTGATCTTTCCACCCTAACGATTCTCTGAATCTTTATTAGCACAGTGACTCCAAAGGTTTTATTACATCTCTAGTAGGACTATGAACAATGGTAACTCAGTAGCAGATGATGGAAGAATGAGTTTTGTCAACAGACAATGGAGATTAAAAGGCTGTTTGTGTGGAGCCCTGACGAACATGAGGCATTCTAGCTTTGGAAACCAGGTTTCATTTCCTTCGCAACTAGCTGGTTTTAATCTCCTGCACAGTATTTTTAGTATTTCATGTGTAACTCATAAGAAACTTACAGTCGATTTAATTTTCACTAATGGAAGTGGAGAGGTATGTGATGAGTTTTGGTTTTGTTATTTCTTTTGTTGGTTTTGTTTGTTTTTCTTGAATGTTGATGATGACTCCAGGCCTGGCTTGAGGCTTTGCTGCTTTTTCTAGAGGAAGAGTTTCTGTATACAAACATCTGCAGGTAGAGTTCCCAGATCTTCAACAAATCTGCTCTTATCATTGTCCTCGTTTCTTATATAGGCATGGGGAAGAAGGGAAAGATGGATTTAGTAATTTAATTTTTTTAACGTAGCAAACTCCTCCACTTCATTTGATAGCATCACTTTTTTTCCTGTGGGTGTTTTCATGGCTTCTCACATTTTTATAGAAGAGAAGGCTTCCTAACTAGGATTGTATTTGCCTAGATAGCATATAGTTCTAGAAAACTTATGACTAGTGATATTAGCGTGTGTATTTGCCTACTCTAAGTTCTATTTATGTAGTTTGTAACGCTTCAGAAAATGATGTATGCTTTTCTGGTAGAACTATATTTCTTTTATTACTAATGCTGCATGTAGCAGAAACATGGCTTAAGACCTTCCTAACTTGTATCTTTACTATGAAAAAGTTTTCATTACAGAGTTAACCTGTCATTTGTCTTTAAGTTTTATTATTTTCTGTCCATGTAAAGTAATTTAGTTCCTGAGGTTTTAAAATCAATGTTCAGCGAAACAGGCTATGGGATTTTGACATATCGCTGTCTGAGGACAATTACAGGAGTACGACTTTGCTAGTCCAAATACACTGCCCAGAGAAATTCAGTACTGAGAGAGTTATTGATGTCTTGTAATTTATAGGACTGTTAGTTTAGTAGTTCTGAAGGGAGATCCATTAAAAATTCTGACAGTCCCTCAGAGTTGCACTTTTCTTATCTTTGTTCTGGAAGCTGTCATTTAAAAGAAGCATGTTTGATTGAAATGCAGCAAAGTATTTTTCAATGCGTAATACCTAATGTAGAAAATAAAGAAATCGATCTTAGTAAAAATGTTAAGGCACTGAAAAAGCTGACGATTTCTGAACCGCCATAGAGTAGATTTGTTCACTTTAGTATATCTACTCTGAAGGCAACGTTTTTCATTTTTTCCTACAAGTACCTATGACAACTCAGGAATAGTTTGCAGTTTGGATACTTACTGGGCACTCTGATTCTTCAAGTGATGACTTTGATGGTACAGCATATTATCACCATTTGACTGTTCAAGTGATTCTCCACCTTGGCAATTAATTAATGAAGTCATACATCTGAAAAGGGCAAGCATATCAGTAAATGGCAGCAATAGTATTGCAAGAATTGCTGCCTCTCATGATAAATTGCCCCAAATCTCATTTCTGGCTGACCAATTCATTTGTGTTAGAGTGTTATTAAATGTCAGCATCTTTCTGACTGTATACCATTGCTCAGTACTGAATACTTCTTCACTGTTAAATATGAGTGGAGAGTGTTGTTAAGAAAACTTGACAGTATTTGTTGTTGCTCCTTCTTAGGTAAATGGCAATTGTAGGAAAGCCAGAGGAACTACTTACAGGTTTGTCTGGCCTTAATTTTTAGGGGGACTAGCAGCACAATCAGCTGATGAAATTCCATCATTCCTCATATGCTAATAACTTTCTCTTGTATAGGTCAAATGTAGGGGAATTCCTAAACCACGTCTGAAGTATTTTCTCAAATGCGGAGTCAGGACTGAGAACTGACTTTTAATGTATAACTTGGGGAATAAAATGTTGTTTGTACAGATCATCATCTAGAAGCTATGTATTCGATATCAAAACTAGTTCACTGAAAATTCCAGCGAGTGTATTAAGTGTACATCTTCCTACAGAAAGAGAGTTTCCCTGCCTCAAAGATGAACTATAGCCTGGGATTTGGGGTTTGTTTTTCCTTTTTCAGGCATAGATGTGCATCAGCACAGTATCCTGACTTGTCTCAGGTGTCCTTGATTCTTGTACCTGTTCACGTTATCTTATGTGAAACTCAAAATAATTGTTTTCTGAGGCATAATTTTTGTAATTTTGTTCTGACACTTTCAGATTTTAAAAAATTCATTAAAATGAAAGTTACATTTGTATGGAGTTTCTTTGGTCTGGATGTCAATTTTACTCTGAATTTCTTGGCTCTCTTAGTCTTCACAGAGAGCACTGGGCCAGATACTTAGAAGTGGAGGAGTACAGGGATTCTCTGTTGCTTGTCTGCTAGCTGCTATGACTGTGATGGTTGTTGGTACAGGAGTGGAATGCATTTGGGTCACTGTGTAACTTTTCCAAAGCTGTTTGTGCTGTGGAGAACACCTAAAGATGTAGGTAGATGCAGGTATGAAACCAGATGCTCTGGGTCCTCCTGCTGGGGATTGCCACTTGATGACTGGTGAGTTTAAATAATGGAGGCCCAACTTCTGTTTTTTCTATATACAATAAATGTGTGTACCATAGTATATAACAAAAAAATGTCAATTATTTCCTTGCCTACTATAGTATCTTATTAGCTGTCTAGCATTTTAAGCTTAGTTATGTTGCTCTGATATGATTTCTACTTCATGCTTATACCTAGAACAGAGATAGTTCTTTGGAATCAGTAAATTCTCTTGGCAGGGCAGTGAGATTTTTCATCTGCTGCCTCCTCCCAAGTGCTTACATCTTTTCACTCCAAATTTCAGTTTTATGCAGCGTTGACATAGTCCTAAAACTATAGTTTTGAGAAAATAAATTCTGAGGTGGAAAAAGACTTGAATTAATACCTGTTTGCAGATAAAGGTGCAGTGTGAGTACATCCATGTTACAAGACATCAAGGAATCCATAGGAGACAAGGTTATATAAGTCTGGTTTTATAATCCCAGTGTGCAAGGGAGCACTTGATTTTCTTGTGCATTTAGCTTGTGATCAAAGTTGATTGTGAAGGCAGCAAAAATCATGGATCTGAGGAAACTGCTTTTGTTTGGATTTGTTATCAATGGTTACTTTTCAGAATTGATGAGACAGATATGGCATAACTTCTGCTGCAAGGAACACTCCGTCTATTTAACAGAAAAATCTATAGAACTAGAAAGTAAATGTAAATACAGCTGTCAGTAGAAGAAATTACCTCTTCTTAAGAGTCGTGCAACTGTATTAGCTCTCCTGTCAGCGTGTTAAATGTTTGTTACATGTTTCATGAGCAGTCAGAGCTCTACCTGATGTGTTTTAGGTGGGAGGTGAACAGAACATATTATAGTTGATTTGCATTGCAAAAACAAGTGCCTAAGTAGTAGTACCTAGTACTACTACTTAGTACTTAATGGAATCATTAGTACTACCTCAATTAGTAGTTTCTATACTGAATATTAATGCTATAGGTGAACTGTGTTAACTGTTTTGGAGTAGGTAAAAGCAGTTACATTGTTTCCTGCAACCAGAACTTTTATGGTCTGCTCTGCTGAGGGTAGAGAAGAAACGGGTCAGCCTTTAGTGAACTGCGAGAAAATTGCTTCAGATAATTGTAAAGATCAGTGTAGGCAAGGTATATTTTCTTATAGTAAAATAGAATCTCCTCCTAGTGAGGACATTACCGTTTATTGCTAGCTATGGGCTGTTGCTGTAACAGCGCTTTTATTGCCTGCTGTGAGTCATGCTAAACTACCGCTCAACTTAATATTTTATCTATCACAGTATGCTGTTCTGTGTTCCTTATTGCAGTCTTTGAAATTTCTTGTCTTAGTGAATACAGTTGAGACTCACAGGTAATGTCTTTATTACTTTTTTGTCTGACTCCCATTATCACAGTTGTTTCTCAACCTCTTTCAAACACAAATATTTTTGTTACAGTGATGATTAAAGTATACTACGTGGGGTTGGAATGCAGCCTTGACAGCTGGTTGTGATCAATGCAGAAAGCTGCAAAACTGGGTTTGCCTGAGTAGTA
This sequence comes from Pavo muticus, assembly GCA_016647715.1. NCBI lineage: Eukaryota > Metazoa > Chordata > Aves > Galliformes > Phasianidae > Pavo > Pavo muticus. Next base: position 177,014 of record JACDJE010000013.1, read on the forward strand.
CAGTAGTAGCCATATGCTCTTGAATTTTAAAACAGTTGAACAAAAATCTGTTTCCATCTGATTGCCAATGCCAGCGAGATCATAGCAAGAGAAAGGGGAGCTCCAATAAAATTAGAGAGATTTCTTGTTTTCTTCAGAAGTAAAGTTTTAATGTGAGCCACTGTCACATTGAAAGCGCAGTAGGGTTAAGAAGCTGAAGTACAATGCATTGTGGTAAAATCTCCTACTACAAAAGGAACAAGCAAACCCACCCCATGCAGTAAGAGAAGCTTCAGGAACCAAAGGCAAGAATTAGTTTTAAATGATTGTAATGCTGCATACCTAAAAGTCAGTTCTAGATTAATTGACTTTCACTTCTCTCCCTGAGTTTTCAGATAATTGTCGCTTCATTTGAAACACTTTTCCTGCTATGTTGTTTCTCTTGCTTTTGAGAGTGCTTTTGTATGATTATGGAGATTTTCATTCTTGGGAACCAAATGGATTAAGGAGAGTTGTAGAGAGTTTGATTCTTGGGAACACAAGGATTAAAAACAGTTGTAGCAATCTTCCAAAGCTGTTTCATTTCTTGCAGGATAATGCCAAGATTCTCTTGTACTAAGAGACAAAGAAAATGTTAGGTTAAGTGAGAGTAATGGGACTAGAGATTATAGCAGGTTAGAAGAAGATACAAAGAATAAATGCAATTGACAGAGTAGTTTCAGGAATTCAAAATGATCTTGTGTTTTTAGCACTGCTTTTGGTGAGCTTGCTATTGAAATTTTAAGTATATGTAAGATCTGTGTAAAAGGAAAATGTATCGTTTCTTTAGATAAGAGTTTTCATGACCAACTTGGATTTGTTCTTAAGTGTACTCATCAGTCTCTGATGAGTTAATATCTCTGTTAATATTTAACATTTGTGTGCTTTTGTGTTCGTGACTATTCAGCTATTGCTGTCTAAGCATCTTTAATCTTGGAGTTTGTGGTAAATGAGGGAACTTAAATGCTATGCATACAGTATTTCTCAATATCTACAACTCTGTTGATGTGGATAGATATCTACTTATTAATTCTGTCATTAAGTTGCATTACAAAACCAAGAATCTTGTTTTTAAACATCCTGTATAAAACTTACAGACAGTCCTTCATATTAATCAATTGACGTAGTAGAGTGAAGGGTATGAATATTCTTCTTGGCTTTATGTCAACAAAAATGATCTTCCTATATTTTGATGCAGAAACCTGTTCACTGTGTTTACAGAGAAGGGTCAATGCCTTCAGAGAAGGGTTAGAGTTCAGCAATCCATTGTTTTCTTTTTGTTGTTGTGTTCATGTAAAGCATGGGTGAAGTTACCAAAGCGTGCTGAGTTAGGCGTGCTGAATGCTAGAGGAGCTTTAGGAGGGAGGAGTGAAACATTTAAAAAGCAAAGTCAGTAATCAGACATTGTTAGTGATTAGGGGTCCTTTTTCTTACACAAGTGTGTGACTATTGATGCTAGTGCCTAGACATGGTGGGAAACTTTGAGTTTAATACTCTGGAATTACTTTTAGCAGGATATTCTCCCTACTTAATATCACTCCCCTGAATCACTAGGAAAGATGGAATTAGTCACTATTTAAAAAAAAAAAAAAAAAAAAATTATCAAGGAATAACTGTCTTAATTTTGGCATCTAGTTACCATCAAGACGTAATTAACCTTAAAATATTTTATCTCGTGACAACTTTTAAACAGATAATGTACTACCAAGGAAGAATATTACATGTTCAATTTCCCATTCATAAAATTAAAAAATGCTCCCAGCCTGCAGTTAGAGTAAAAGTTCTTACTGTGGTGATGCCATCGCCCAGTGGAATCCTTGAAAGTCATGAAAATATGATGAGGTAAAAAAAGCAAATAGAGAGAAAAGATGTTGCTCTTGCCTCCAGAACAGAAAATCAGAATGGTAACTTTCAAAAGGAGAGTATACTGATGTGTTGTAAGTTCTGTAGGACTGACTGGCAAGGATTTGGATCTCAGCAGAAATACAACAGCATCTGTAGAGTAGACAATAAGAGTACATTGCCTAAAGTGACTTAAATGATCTTCTTATGTAAAATTGTTAATAGCTTTTTTAGATTCATTTGTTGTTTTTTTTTTCTTCCTCTTGGAAAATACAGGCATTTCAGTAGGACTATGGAGGAGCTGGTTCACGATCTAGTCTCGGCACTGGAAGAAAGTTCAGAGCAAGCCAGAGGAGGTTTTGCTGATACTGGAGATCATTCTCGAAGCGTCTCTTGTCTTCTGAAGCGGCAGGCAAGAAAAAGGAGGGGCCGAAAAAGGCGCTCATTTACCACCCATCATCCTTGGGAGACTGGTCACTGTTTAAGTGAAGGTTCTGATTCCAGTTTAGAAGAATCAAGCAAAGATTACAGGGAGAATCATACTAACAAGAAAGACCACAGTGACTCTGATGACCAGCTGTTGATTGCTAAACGCAGGCCTTCCTCAAACTTAAATAACATTAGAGGCAAAAGACCTCTATGGCATGAACCAGATTTGGCTGTGGACAATTTAGGAAACAGAACTTTGCGCAGGAGAAGAAAGGTGAAACGGATGGCAATAGATCTGCCATCAGAAGTTTCTAATGCACTGACAATAACTCAACAGCAGGATAACAGAGATCAAGAAATGGACAATGACAATAAATCATACCAACATCAGGAGTTTTCTAAGAGCAAAGTGAAAAAGAGAAAAGTAGCTGCAGTTCGACAAGGACCAGAAATCTTGGATGAAGGAGTAGTAATAGAAAATGAAGAAATGAACCAAGCAAATAAGGACAAAATGGAGTATGAGGAGCAAAAGGGCTCAGATGAGAACATGAGCGACAGGTTATTTTTTTTCTTTTTACAGAAGCTTTAGATAGAATTTGTTTGCTTATGTTTCTGTTACTAGTACTGGAAATATTTGTGCTTTTTTCCTTTCATTTCACAGTTAAATTGCTTGTACAAGTGGCATCTGTTTAACAAGTAACTTTTAGGGTTGGTTGATGGTTTTCGGTTTTTTGTTTTGTTTTTTGACATAAGTTTGCAGTTTTTTAATATAAACTGAGCTGAATTGATCAGGGTAATGGAATCCAGCATAAAATAGTCTGGTAGCAGAGGAGTAACAAAGTAATAGTACATCACAGTTGCTTCAAGGTTAAGAATGACAGAATATAGAAGTGATTAATCCTGTTTGGTTTTTTTTTTTTTTTTTTTTTTTCTGAGTATTTCAACTGGAAATGGTTCTCAGACACTCTCACAGGCACAAATTAAGATTTTCCTAATTTCTAGACGCTTATGCTTTGGTTATCTCTTCATCAGAAAGACTGTCAGTGTTTAGGTTTATCTTTTAGACAGTATGTTCTTCTGTGTCATGGGCATTAAAAGTCTGCAGGTTGCTAAGGATATACATCATTTATGAAATGCATAAACCAATTTACAGTTCAGAAACACCTGAGCTTGCCATTAGAAAAATGGAGGAATGATGACCCTTTGGCAGTACACCTCATCCATCCATTCCAGACAGCAGGCATACTACAATGGTAATTGTTTTGAAAGTACTATTTCGACAACACAGTGAGGTGTAAGTCATTTTTCCACCTTACACAAGGGACTTTTCCTGCAGGGCCTGGTAAGCCTGATTATGTTTATCCCGTGTGTCTGGTTCTCAATGCGGAACTGTCAGCAAGAAAGACTCCTATTAGAACGCACAACTTTGATCAGTTGCTTGACAGAACTACTGTCTCTGTTTGGTTGTGTTTTTGTTGTTTGAATTTTTTTTTTCCCTAGGCATTTTACCTACAAGCTGTTGAGCGGATTAGTTACAGTAATAATAGCAGTATTGATAAGTGACTGACTCCAATTATTGTCTGAAAAGTTATTTGAATTGTTTAATTACATGCTGGCATTGTCTCTCACCAGCAGGTCATAAGCAGTTGAAAAAGTAATGTGAATCTTGACTTCAAAAAGTGTTCCTTATGTCTCAGTTACTAGAACAGAAGCAGTACTGCTTGGCAGCCAGTTTAGCTTCAGACATCTCACTTCAATGTAGAAGTCAGAGGTATGTCTCGTCAGGGAGCCTTTAGAACACTTCCCTCTTTGATACAGGGAATTGGCCTCCCTCAGGGTCAGTACCTAAAGACAGGTGATTAGAAATCTTCCTAGGAGCTGGGAACTGTTGCATGTTTCATCCTATGTGCATATGTCACATTTTTTTTTTAATTTTATTTTTTAAATATTTTCTTAAAATTGATTCCTACTTTTTTTTTTTTTCTTTGAAGTTCAGGGTTCAGTTTTCTGGCTCTCAGTGCCAGTATCTAAATGATTCGGGTGGTGAATTCCTGTGCAGTTGGTTCTGAGTAGCAGAAATGAGATTTCTGATTAGAGCCTGTCTTCCTTTTTGCCTTATCCTTAATGTCAATTTCAGACAAATTTGGTGATATATGGAGTTCTGGATGGTATTTTAATTCTAATTAAGCTTTGGTGGTGGTTCTTGTTTTGTTGGATTTTTTTGCTATTTAAATGACTAAAAAGAGAAGAAGCCTGAACTGTTGCTTTTGAAAATGAGAGCTGTTCAACTGAGTCTTTTAATAGAGGAGATGCTTACCCAGCAGCTTGCCAGTTGGTGCTCAGTGCCTGCTTCGTTTTTGGGGCAGGATTAATTAGTAACCACAAGGCAAGGGGACAGTTTGCCAGTAACGATGAGTTAAGAAGATTATTTCCTTTTCTTTGTTTCCACAAATGTGTAGATAAAGCTGTGAAAGCTTTTTCAGTATCAAAGGTTCCTGCAAAGTTTTTCTTGCTATTTTTTATTGCTGAAGGGAATCTGTGACTTTTTGTTCATTGACTGCCTTGTTGCAATTTTCTCAGGTGGAGCTCCTGCTCTAACTGTGGCCTGAGAATAATGAACACTGGTTGCTGTCAGTGTTGTATTGTTTGTAATTTAATGCTTTTTATTTATTTTTAAACGAAGGAGGGGAAAAAAGTATTTTTGAAAACTCCAAGTTGTTATGTTGTTGTAAACTGGCTAGTCCTTCAGTAAGAATAATTGCACAATTAAAATGTCATATTTAAAAAGAAAAAACACACAAAGAAACTCTGTTCTCAGAATAGGGAATAATAGGAAAATTTGGTGGGGAAAAATGAAAGAAATACTAAGGCTGGTAGGATTTCCTACCTTTCATTTTAACAATAATAAGTGGACAGGAATGATCCGTGTAAAGGAGGTGTTTTTTCTTTAGAGAGATGTATGATGTAAAATGGTACACAACTAAATGTAAGGATAGTAAAGCTCTCTGTGTTGTAATTGGTGATGATTGTTAGAGAAAAGTTATTAGCACTCACAGCATCAGAAGGCTTAAGTCTTGGTCTCCTTCATGAAAGATAGTTACAATATCAACACTTGTAATGTATGTTACCTTTCTTCTGCTTAGGACAACTGTGCAAACCAAGTGCTTGAGTCTCTGTTTTGTTTATATAAAAGATGTATGTATAAGTTTTGCTTATGCAGTAAGAATATACGTAAGCAGAACATGCAGCAGTGATTAGGAGAACTTCATCTTCAAAGTTATGTACATGGAAACAAAACAAGGAACTTCACACTGCTTATTGGTTCCTGATACCATATTGTTTCACATTGTGTTGGGACGTTTTTTGGTAAGCAGAGAAATGTAAAAAGAGCTTGTGGTTTGTTTACACACGTAGCTTGTATGTAATGTTGAGAGTAACTGAAGTATTTGCAGCTTCAATTTGAATGTATGGTGAATTGATTTTTTTTTTCTTTTTTTTTTTCCCCAAATTGCTTTATGTTTCACTGTAAGTAAAACATCATTAACTTTTGGTGAGATTACTTTCTGCTCTATTCAATAGAAAATAAATAAGTGGTTTACAAAAATCCCTTGTAGGCGAAACTCACCTGTGAGTTGTGAGCTGTATTATTAAAAGAAAAGAGAATATTCTAAGTTTTTAGAGATGCATGGAGTATTTCTTTGCAATATGTGTACAGTAAAGAATGAAGTACATTGGTGAATCTGTTGATTTTTTTTTTTTTTAGATAGAACTTACATGCATGTTGTATTCAGGCATTCTGATTTTAATGTTCTGGCAGAAATTGTGGAGGAGTGATCTGTACCTTGTTTTCTTTTGTTTTTTTTTTTTTCTTGATATTGTGCTCATTTGGTGGTGTTACGACCACTGACCATACGAACTTTCTCAAGATAACCTTCATTTTTATATACTTTGCTACTAGTGCTGTCAATTGTTTTCTTTCTCGGTGAGACAGTAATACGTTCTGAATCCTTAAGCAATGTATTTTTCAGATTATTTTCCAGTGATATTTAGAAAGATAATTTGTATTTTTTCAGATTCCTGTTCTTCGCGTGCTGAAGGAAAGCGTAGATTGCTTTTGATTGAGATTTTTCCTATTTTATTGAGCAGTGGTGTTCCAGAATCAAGCTGAATTGCATAGCATAAGAAAGGAGCAGTGAGCATTTGATAGAAGCACATAATAAAATGCATCAATTGTGTCAGCACCTCATAGCAGTCACATCTGGCCTACTGTCAGGGTACCATTAGATTCCTGTGGTTTTATGTGCCAAAAATAATACTCTGTAGTTAATGGAACTAGGATATTTGCAGTTTGATTTAAAAAAATAATAATAAAATCCTATTTTCTTTCTGATCTTTGGTGTGCTTAAGTTCCATCTGAGCACAGCCTTGTCTCCTTAACATTTTACGACTGAAAGATCAATTGTTCTTTTGATCTGTTTCTTTCTTTCTCTTATTACAGTGAATCCAGCAGCCTGAGCAGCAGTGATGCTGGTTTGTTTACCAATGATGAGGGAAGACAAGGTATTGAAACAATCTTTCCTTTCACCCCTCAAACAACCTCGGTTGAAATTCCATTAAGTGTTACAAGTTATTTCGTGAGTTAATTACTGTTTGAATTGCTATTACTATTTTACTGAGCTGAAATAGAGATTTCATTCAGTGATTTTGAAATGTTGGGAGAGGGCGTCCCAAACCCATGACTAAATTTAAAAAAATAAATCTTAAGAAATAGAAATATCTCTTAGATATTTTAAACTTATGAAAATATTTTGAAGATATTCTAATTATCTAAACTGTTTTTTAATTCTTTAATTCCACTTTTCTGACAAGACCATATGACCAAAATACTGCCTTTCAGACTATTTTTGATATGGCTTTTTTCTTTTTTTCCGCCAAGTTGGTGCATTTGTTTTTATCTAGAGATGACATTTACTAAACAGCCACTCAATTTTATCAGTCTGACTGACAACAGATGTACCCTGTATTAAGCCTCTCCTCTCTGAAGAACTTGCATTTAAATTAAAATGCAGTAAAGATTCAAAATTTCCTTTGGTATATGTGATCTTATCACACTTTTATGTGACAAAACTATTGAGGAGAGTGTTCTAATATTTTGGTTTTTTCAAGTTTTCAAGTTCAGTTTTCACTGCGCTGTTTTAAGTGCAACTCATTTAACCTGCACAATGCGAGCATATTTGCCAAACTCACGGTTTAGGAACCTGCAGTTTTTGATAATATAAGAAGACTAAGCAAAAATAGTCTCTCAGGTAATTAGGACATGCTATGTTGTTGAGTCTAAGTTGATGGTATTGGAAACTACTAAGTCTGCTCCTAAAGTAATGCCTCCTATTTTGTTATATCGCCCCATAATGTTAGAGGCAGATGTTGGTGGTATGGCAGTAGAATTTGAACCTTCCCACCAATATTCCATTATGTGTTGTTGTTGTGAGACAGATGGCAGCAGAGGGGCAGCCTGACAAAATGGTATCTGGCATTGGAGTGCAAATGAAGCAAAGAGGTGGAATTGAATTCTTCCATGCAGAAAATATTGCATCCGTTGACATTCATCAATACTTGCTGACTGTTTATGGAGACCAAACAGTGAATGTGAGCACAGTGAGGCAGTGGGTGGTGCATCTGAGCGGTGGTGACAGCGACATGAAATATAAGCTGTGTTCTGGATGGTCATGCAGATTTTTACAAGCACAGCATGCAGGCTCTTGGTGGTGGTGACTATGTTGAAAAATGGTGTTTTGTAGCAGTGAATTTGCTCTATCAATTAGTATTATTGTGTTCTTCATATCTGTTGTAGTTTCCATGAAAATAAATAGGAAGCATTACCTCTGGAGTGACCTACATGTTTTCTTATGTGTCTTTCCACAGACTACTTGATTTTGTGCAAGAAAATAAAAACTGGCATATTCTGTAGTAGTGCTTTACAGCAAAGGAATGTCTTTCCTTGTCTTCTGTTCTTTATCTTCTAACATTTTAGTAGTGAGATAATTTTCTTCAAATAAGGAATAGAAGTGTGCTTGCTTTGCTCATTTGACCAAGTCAAGCAGTAACTTCTGCTACGTATCCTGTACCTCCCATTCTAAGTATCTCATTTTACCTGCATTAATATGGAGCCTTTCTGAATAATTTAGGCTGTCTTTGAAAGTTTAGATCAACCTTTTAAATTTTTAAAAATACTACAATCAAAATGAGATACCTACAAAAGATTTCCATTTGCATCCCTAGATGAATTTCCTTTTTGACTTGCAGTTTTTTAAAACATCTGTTCTCTACTTTTGCATGTAAGATGACTTAATGCATTTCATTGCTACGCAGTTTTGAAGTGCCCTTCTGATATGTTTGTATCAATATTTTATCCTTAACTGCCGAGTTAAATAATTTAAATTTTTGAATCGTGTTTTTGAAAATGTCAGTGATTTTCTGTTTCCTTTATTTATTTTGTGAAAGGACTAAAGGGGAGGGATAAGTGAACAACAGTATTCTTTTGCTGCTACAATGTTACTTTGAAAAAGGTGTTGGGTCTTCGCTGTAGGGCTGCAATTCTTTGTGTTTGCTGTTTGGATCTTGATTCAATTTGTGATAATGTCAAGAAGAAAGTGTTAGACTTGAAGTACTGTTCCTGAATATAAATAGAACAAACAAGAATATTTAAACTTGAGAAGGATAATGTCACAACGAAATGTTACTTTTCTCTACTTTGCAATGATTATTTTATGGGTTTCATTAGAAGTTCGTTAACCAACGCAGAATCTGATTCAAGCATTTTTATAGTGTTATTTTTGTGATGACTGCCATGAAAATACTATCAAAGATCCTACTGCAAAACCAAAATTGCTTCTTTTCTAATAATGCTTATTGCCATCCCCCCCAAAAAATGTTAAGAATTTTCTCTATCCCTCTTATGAATTATTTCTCTCTGAAGAGATTATTTTGTCTTTATGTATTAATTTATAGCCACGTTGAGATGCACACGACTGAAAATATTGAAGGAAGGAGAAAATAAATCTGATTAAAAACAAAGCAGAAATCTAGGTGAAAGAAATAAAGCTGGAAAAGGACAAGATGAAAGCATTAAAAACTATCTGATTCTTTTCGTTGTCCATTTTTAAAAGCTGTATTCCAGTTCCCAAATTCCCAGTGTCTCTCCTCCAGAATGTATGTTCAGGGCATTGGCATCTTGGCCTCGTTTGTAGTTCAAGCCTTATATTGCAATCTATCGTACAAAACAATAGGCCTTGCTAGTAGGACCACCTGCAGTTTCAAGGTACTTTACAAGTTAAGCTTTCAACACTATATTAACAAAACTGTAACATTACTTAAATGTTATTTATGATACTGCTTTTTGGAGGAAAGAGGGGGCGAGGGAGGAATGTCAAATAGCAACTTCTTAAAATAAATGTTTGCGTTCCCAGCTCACCAACATCTATTGATGTGCTTGGGGAAAATAAAAAATTGACTTAAGACCTCTTAGAGCATGATGGGTAGCACTGAAAATGTCCTTAAGATTGCAGAAAACTGGAAGCACAATTACATTAATAGTGTTAAGTAATTGAAAATGGGGAAGGTCAGGGAATGTACAAGTTCCACTGTGACTAAACTTTTAAATCTAACTATTGTTATTTTTGTGATTAAACATATATTAATTACAATACCCTCTTTAAGTATTCCAGTACTCATTCTGTGCATCTTTTGTTTTCTCTGCTGATAAATTAATTTGAATCTTACATAGCATCTCTGCTAGTTGCAGTTGTCAATGTTGTTTCCCAGTAATACGAGAAATTGTATGTGTAATAGGAAGTGTAGGTGCAAAAGTTCTGAACTGTTGTGGCTATTTTGTAGTTTTTGTAGGTGCAGAAGAAACATGAAGCTGTTGTATGTGAACAGAATAATTGAAAAACTAGCTATTGTCTGTGGATCACAGCTGTAGAAATCAAAGCAGAGGTCATGTGGTGTTACTGGAGGATATCAGAGAAGGAGTTGGAGGATAGGATGCTTTTTAAAATACTAAGAATATTAAGCTGAGAACTGAAGTGCCTTGAAATTTTATAATTAATTTGACACTTTTGTTATGATTGAACATAAATTGCTTCAAGGTAATTTATTGAACCATTGGTCCTGGTCAAAAGCAAGTGTGTTTTATTTTAAATAGGTGGATAGGAGAATGTGTGGGCTCAGATCTGTTTCTGGAGATCTAGAGGTGTTTTTCACTTTACCGTGTCTTGAAAGACTGTGATGTTTTAAGGTAGTCTTGAGTTAAATAGAGGTGGTGTTCAGCAGCCCTAAGAGGAAGTGTTGTCCATCTTCTGAAACATTTTGAAGGCAAAAATGCTGCTTTGTATTTGAGAACTGCCAATTCAGTAAGATAAAATCACAGTGCTGGGTTGCTCAGCTCTTGAACTAGGAGGCCTTTGTGTTATATTCTCTGTATGTGCAAGGTCTGAAATTGATTGAACAGACTGGATCTTCCCTGAGGCCTTTTGAAAAGGGAGATCTCTTAGCGTGAAGCAGCAGGTGAGCAAAATGTCTGAGAGTGCTCTCACCTGGGTAAGAATAGCAGTAATAGGCTTATGCCCATCTCAAGGTGATAATCGAAAATAGTCAAAAGATTCAGAGTTGTTTTTCAGTTTGACTGTGCACATTGTGCAGAAATACTTGGATTCTTTCATCATGTCAGAAAAACCTACAAGGTTCAGCTCCGAAGTCCCATATTCTATCTTTGGCAAGAAGTAACTTGCCAGTAAAGGAGGTGCAAGAAAATATGTAATAGCATAAGGAAGATGTTTTTGTTGGTATTTTCTGAATGTACTAATATTCTTATTGCATAAAGAGGAAAGTCATTTTTTTTTCCCCCAAAGGAAATGTAGGGCATGTTACGAGGGCACTGATTTCCTTCCATAGCCACTATTTGCGTAATCCTGCAGTTCACCTACCTAGTCTTAAATTTCAGCTATTTATTCCAGAATTAATTTGCGTAGCTCTGATAAACTTCTGTCCCAGTTGTGAAGACTATGTCAAAATTCTTACTTAATTTCCTAGGTGAAACGAAACTACCTTGAGTTACTGGTAGTATTTTTTTATTAATCAAGGTAACTAGAGCTCACATCTTACAACAGAACATTCAAACAAAGTTTATTTGCACAAATATTTGGAAAATCTAAACAAAGGAGTCCAAACTTAGATTAGTCTATTGTTTGGAATTAACAGAAAGGTGTGGTTTCCAGCCCACCAACCCCTCACTACTGTCTGTTCAGTACACTTAGGCATCCTCCAGAGAAACTATACCTGACCGAAGTGAAACAAGGATGAAATTAACAGTGAATGCCTCATGAATTGTAATAGCTATAAATGAGAATCACAGAATCCTTAGAGTTGGAAGGGACTTCTGAATGCCATCTAGTCCAACTCCTCTATAATGAACATGGACACCACAGCTAGAACAGGTTGCCCAGGGCCTTATCCAGCCTCACCTTGGAAATCTCCATGGGTGGGGCATCAACCACATCACTGGGCAACCTGTTTCAGTGCCTTACCGCCCTCACTGTAAAAGATTTTTTCCTTATATCTGACTTAAATCTACCCTCTTTGAGCTTGAAAGCATTTTCCCCTTGTTCTATCACCACAGACTGCTGAAGAGTCTGTCCCCTTCTTTCCTGTAGCTCCCCTTTAAATAATGAAAGGCTGCTCTCAGGTCATCTCATAGCTTTCTCTTCTCCAGGCTGAAGAGCCTCAGTTCTCAGCCTGTCCTCGTGGGAGGGATGTTCAATTGCATGGATCATTTCTGTGGCCCTTCTCTGGATCTGCTGCAGCAGGTCCATGCCTCTCCTGTACTGAGGACTCCGTACCAGGATGCAGTACTCCAGGTGACGCCTCACTAGTGCAGAGTAGAGGGGCAGGATCACCTCGCTTGACCTGCTGGCCGTGCTTTTGATGTAGCCCAGGGTTCAGTTGACTTTTTGGGCTATGAGGGCACATTGCTGCCTCATGTCCAGCTTCCCATCCATCAGTACCCCCAGGTCTTTTTTGGCAGTGCTGCACTCAGTCCTTTCATCCCCCGGTTTGTATTGGTAATAGGGGTTACCTTGACCCAGGTGCAAGATCTTGCATTTGGATTTCTTCACCTGGGCCCACTGCTCAAGCCTGTCTAGGTCCCTCTGGGTGGCATCCTGTTCCTCTGGTGTGTTGACCACATCTCACAGCTTGGTGTCATCAAAATAGGTACTCTGTATAACCTGAATTCTGCCTGAAAAGTCTTCAAACATAACTACTATTTGGCCCTGTGAATCCCTTTCCATCTCTGTTTTTCCCTTCCTCCATCTAAAAGTTTCTGTTCTCTAGCCTTTATTAATTTTACTGCTAGTAGAGATCATTAAGTGTGAAGAGATCACAGGTTGTCTGCAAGTTACCAGTAAAGGTCTTAATTATTCTGTTTTCTTGAAGTGCTTCTTCTGACAATCATTTGCATACATTTTCTTCTGTGCTTGGAGAAGTATTCTTTTCCAAGCCACAACTTCTTATTTGGAGAAAGTGTATTGAATTTTATTTTTCCCTGGACTTAGATTCTCATTATTTGTATTTTCCCATTATGTAAAGGAGTGACAATGTCATTTCACACTAATGCTTTTTGTTCTTAAATTTGTGTTTAAAATCTTGCCTCTATGTCTTATGTCTTTCATAGTCCCACCTAATTAAAAAAAAAAAAATTATATGCAGATACTTGATACTTCGAGGAAGAGTTAAAATATGTAGCACACCCTTCAAAATCTAACTTTTGGATATATGGCAAGTTTTCTTTCTTGTTTTTGAAGATGTTTTCTGGTATTCTGTCAGCTACATAGTTTGTTTAGGAGAGCATGTTTTAAAAACAAACATAGCAATTTATTTTAATTGCTGGTATTGTATATGACGCATACATAAGATCAGATTTTCAGTCATCTCACTTTTGCCTTTGACTCCATGTATTTAAATACTACATCTGTAAATGTTAGCAAAATGACCAGCTTTGTAGTATAATGTAGTGTAATTCTCAATCACATGGTACTGTCAGTTTTCATTTAAAATCAACTTTTTCAAAACTTATTTCTAAATGAACTTAATCAGATTAACTTCATTTAGTCACATCTGTTCATGATTGTTTTCCCCTCTTACTAGCCATACAAATCATGAAATTAAGCTAATTATATACCATTATCATCTGCAAAGAACTAGTTTCACAGTTTTATACCTTTTAATTCCCTGCAGGAGATTAAAGCTTGCCAAAGGATTAACTAGTTTATTATTGTTTTTCACTATTGTAAATTGGTTTTAAAACATTACATTTTATGTGCTTTCATTGATGGCAACACTTGTCATGCTATTGAGAAACATTTTCCAAATAGAATTGCCGTACACAAGTAATTGTTGTACAGCCATAAAGCAAAAGAAAGAATTGTCCTGTCAGAGTTTATGGATGGTAACATCTGATTTTTATCTTCTCTGCTCCTCCCTGTTTTTTGGGGGGCTTGGGTGTATGTCCCTACACAGGTGATGATGAGCAGAGTGATTGGTTTCATGAAAATGAATCTGGTGGAGCATGTGGAATTACAGGAGTCATTCCTTGGTGGGAACAAGAAGACTCTACAGAACTGGAGAGAGAATTGCCCGACCCAGTCTTTGAAAGTATCTTAACTGGCACTTTCCCCCTCATGTCCCATTCAGAGAGGAGAGGTAAGTGACAATCATATGCAAACTGTAGAATCACTTGGGTACAATAGAAAGATGTCTGTAGATTAAAGTGAGTATGTTAAATATTGAGAACATTTTGGAGATGCCAGTTTGTTTTTTGAATTATTGTCACTTTTGAGATCTCAGTAGGCAGAAATAATCAGAAAGCTGTCAATGATTAGAAAAGTCAAAGTAAAACTTGGCTCATTTTCATAGCTTTTTTGTTGTTGTCTTGATGTTTGCATTGAGAATTAGTAAGTACTGCTTAAAGTGAACCTTTATGTAGAGTTCTTTGACCATTTGCTTTGCTTTATGGTCAGGTTTTATTGTTCGTAAAGAAGAATTAAGTGTTTGTTTAGAGCAAGGCTTGAGATTGTTACTAAGAGTATTATCTAATTTTTACTTTAAAATATTTTAATCCATTGTGTCTAATGGTAATGTTGTTCCAGCACTTGATTACCTTTACATATAGATCCACTCTCTTTCAGGACTGAAGTTGTCAGACCTCACATTGCTGCAATAATTTTATCTTGCCTTACCTCTCTTCACATCCAAATATAGATCTTTTATGTGAACGGTGGCCAAATTACCTTCAAACTACTTCTCTATGGACTGAACAAACTGAATTCTTACGTGGTTTATTTTCCCGATGCTTGCAATTTTTTCAGTGGTTTTGGTCTCTGCATATTCACAGGATTTAATGCTTTCTAGTACTAATGATGTTGTAAGCGATGCAAAATCGGTTTCCTGTAGTTTGATATGTTCTGCTTATTTAGCCAATTGGGCATAGAACCTGGATGGCATCTACAGAAAGACTTCATTTTCGTTACAGCTTAGCCTTTCTTAACCATTTCCCCTTCTGTGTTCCTTTTTTCCCTGTTAATACTCTGGCTATGTTAAGGTATTTTTGTTTAACTAAAGGTAATTTAATAGATTATTATATAAAGGTAAATATTCTTCATTGTAGGGTATAGGAAATATTTTTAAATGAATCTCTACTTTTTATTTAAAGGTTTCCAGAGCAGGTTTAGTCATCTTCATGGAATGCCAGCAAGAAACACAAAAAAGGCTTCAGGAAACCAAAATGCATTGGTAGGTCCTTTCATTGATACTAACATTTCTACGAGTCATTCTTATTGCCTTTTTGTCTGTAAGTGCATACTCTTCTCATTCTTATTTCCTAATGTTGCCAGTAGGTAATGGAAAGGTAAGACTTCAGTGTCACTGCTGTTTCTGTGCTGTAGACTCTCTCTACTACAGTTCTATTTTAATAGAATATATCTGAGTGCTAAAATGGCAAAAAAAAGTCCAAGATTGTCCCTCAGTGCTTATTTTGCGCTTTGTATAGGAAAAGGTATTTTGGTATTTAATTAACAAAATTTTCGGTATATATTCTATGTGTATATGAAAATATGTTTCTCTCCTATTAAAAAGAAAATCAAACCCAATTCATTTCAAGTTTATCTAATACTGAAGGCATTCTAGGATGGGTATGTGGTTGTAGCAGAAATGTTAAGTCACGGCTTGAACCAGTGATTGAGCACCTGGTGGGAAGGCAGGGCTGATCCACGGGAGCTCAGCTGCATACAAAGCACCTGAGTGACTGCAAGGGGTAGAGACAGGAGCCTGTTCATTTAAGGGCTAGCAGTAGAGGCAAGCGTATCTTGCTGGAGATCCCTGTGTACCTGAGACCTTCTGAAGGTGAGCAGATTGCTTCCTTTGTTTCTCTGCCCATGGCTGTTGCATTTGAGCAAGTCCTCACTTACTGATGCCTAGGACTTTGCAACTTCACTGTAATTGCTGCACTTCCCATTGCATTACAGTGTTACAATACTAAATTTTATTGTTTTTCTTTCCAAGATCTGTGTTGAAATTTTGTTCATATTTTCTTCTGTTTAATTGTCTAAGGGGGAAGGGCATATGCAAAAAAAATTACAGCAAATTAGTGACACACCTGTCATAGACATCAGGTGTTCTTTTGGGTGGAGACTGTTCTAAAGCTATGACTACAAATAGGATTTGTTTGTTGTTTTTTTGTGTGTGTGTGTCTCCTGCTCTAGGAGTAATATTTATATATGAAGGAAAAAATCCTGCTGTCTTTGCTTTTATGTACAACGTAGGTAATTGCATTTCCCAATAGTTTTTTTCTAAAGTAAGATTATAATGAGTTTTTTAGAATTTTTTTCTTTGGAGGAAGTCATGAAGAGAAAGAGTTAAGTTCTTAACTTAAAATGTTAAAATATATTTATTGTAGTGCAGTCTACTCCTTTCTTATCAGGATAGTGTTTGGAAGTTAAGGAGAGATGTGAAAGACTATCATATTGGGATGTGTTTATTATTCACTAGTAAATACTGCACCATTGACTTCCTTTGTTATTTGAGAACAGTAAATGTTTTCAAATTTTTGTTTGCCTCAACAAAGTAAGATAGTTCTGGGAAATGTAGGTTCTGTTGCATATGCAGAGAATAAGAAGGAACTGTTAGAAATGTAACTTGTTTTTAAAAGAGAAGGTTTTTATAGCCATTAAAACCTTTATCCAATAATTGCCATTTGAAGCAGAATAAGATGCCTTAAAACCTTGGCCTGTGATCACTGCTGTTAGTGGTCATGAATTAGATGAATGTAATCTAGTTCTTGGTTTCCTATCTACCTATTTTTATTTTTGGTTCAGTGCTTGCCTGAGCATATCTAGGATTTGTAGCCCATTTTCTAGGCTTATTGCAATTTCACTCTGGTATTTTATAGGAGCTATTATAACTGATAGGTTAGCTTCATGGTATTGATGATACATGGCTTAACTACCCTAAAAACCACCTTTTCCTCTAAATTGTAAAAAGGTGATTAAGTTTCAATTGATGAAGATATACTGTGAATGTATATATATGATAAAAGCCCCTAATGTTTATTTTCTTCTATGCTTTCTAGGTTATCTTTAGGAGCCCATTTTGTCTTCCAGTCATGATATCTCATATATAAAGATAGTATCATAGTCTCCTTCGTAACAAATATGAAAGCTGATCTACTAAAGACTGATAATTCAGTTTCAGTTATTAAATATATCATTTACATAGTGTTGTGAAACAAGGTTGACATGTGAACGTACCTTCTAAACCACTATGTTTAGACAGGAGAGCATATACAGAATGGATGTGCAGTTACCTCTTCAGATTCAGAGTTTTCTGACCTCCCTATAGCAACTATTTATGTTTGTGGGCACATCTGCTGCATCTGTCTTTGCAAGAGCTCATGTACTTCCTTTTAGGCAGTGATTGCTTCTTATAGAAAATCTTTTTTAGATACTTCAGTGACAAAAAGTAATTTAATACCTGTGACATGTGATAAAACAGAACAAGAAGTAATTACTGCTATTAGATGGTAACAGTGAAGACGAGCGGGAATGCTTTTAGAAAGATTAATATCCTGAGGAAAGAACACTGCATACTCAACTCATTGAACAGAGTTGTGATGTGACTTCTTTCATTTTTTTAACAGTGAGGAATCTGATGTCTCTATCGCTGCTTTTACACAGACTTGAAGGGAGATACAAAAAAAGCAGGAAAATACGCTAAGATGTATTTCCTAAAGTACATAGAGTATATATTCAGTCTAAAGATGTTGTCTGTATCTGTGGAATGTGAGCGTAGAGTTAGTGCTTTGTAAGACAGTATGTGTTTAAAAGTTGTTTTTTTCTTTGCACGATTTAGTTAAAGGTTTGTGCATGTAGCAGCTACTGTAGCCTTGAAAAGATTACTGGTTTTGAGAATGCAAAATGCAGAGGTAAGATAATACCTTGATAGATCATCACCCTCTAAGAAAGGGTTTGAATGCTCGACTGTTTGGGTGCTATAAGAGAAACATCAGGCTAAATGCCTGTATGATTATTTGCTATATCCCAAGGAAGCTGCCAACTTAAGTAATTTTCTCACCATGGTTTCTAGAAGCAGTGGGAACGGAAAGCCAGGGGAAGTTACCTCTTTGCAGGCCAGTTAGTTATCTTTAATGTGAAGTAACCACATCTGATACTCAGATTCTGTCCAGATGTTCTTCCTGCATTTCATTCATTGACTAGTTGTTTAAGCAAACTCATGAGACTTTCTATCATCAATTTATTGCCTTTGAATCAAAACACTTTTTTAATAATTGTGCAGTGCTGCACAAGCATGAGAAAAGTAAAACAAAAAACAATACAACACAACTGTGAACATGACGAATACTGTGGAAATCTCTACTTGNTGGATTCACAGTAATTTTGTTTTTTTAATCTCTATAAAATAGAGTCCAACTGGAGAAAGGAAATCTTTTTTTCTTTTCCTGTTCCATACTGCTAATTTTTGAAAATCCATGCATACAGTGATTGAGATTTTGTTGTCGAACTTCTGTCTTTTCTTCTTTATAAATCTGGGATCTAATCATTGATGTAAATCTAAGGCAAATTAAGGCAATTTACAGTCCCCAGAATAAGAGCGTTTCCTGTTGAAAGTTACCATAAGGCAGCTTTCCTGTGCATTGAAATGTAGCACGTAAGCAAAAGATAAAAAAGACTGCAGAAAAGCTAAACTTTCTGAAAAGCTAGTATTTCAGTGTTAAGTTGGTCATAAATATTTTAAAACTTATTGGTATCTCTTGCTCAGAAGAACTGTATGCCTATCTGCATTTTGCCAGATTGTCAAAAAAGCATGTAATAGACACAGTTAAGTATAATACTTAAAAATTGTGGAGGTTTCATTAGAGCTTTCTTTGTACACAAACTGATATCTTTATTAATTCCATTATATCAGTAACGTATATGCATATTTTCTTAAAGCTTTAATGTGATTTTTCTTGTACGGAGACAAATTCAACTTCATTTGCATACTGTTCTACTGAATCTTGTATTAAATATTACTAGAATGTGGAAAATGTTCTAAAAATATTTGGAGGTTGATGGATTAGTACTCTTCAAAGGGAAACAAAACACTAAATATTTCTAATCCTGCATTATTTACCGCATGGGTGGTTAAATGCTACTTTAAGCCCCATAAAATTAAAAGGGAGAAATCTGCCAACTGTAGCAGGAATTGGATTTAGGAAGAGTGGTACAGAGCCAAAATATTGCTACAGAATTAGATGTCAAAAATCTTCTTTAATAGTAGATATATAGTTCACAGTGCCTGGTTATGATTAATACATTTAATCTAAATCACTGAAAGTTGCTCTCTCCTTTTCCATAAAATACAATAGGACACAAATCAGTTTTACTGTAGGTGGATAACAATTGGAAAATAATGCATCTTCCCGCCCAATAAATTGTCAGTTATACCTTTTAACTAAAATCGATTCATCTTTCCAAAATTTATTACAATTTCTAATAATAAATCTTTTTGAATGTTTATTCATTTGCTTTTTGATACATTTGTGCCACTTTTGCTATGGTCTAATGTTTTTTCTTTTGATTCATTGTAAATTAGAAAATCTATTTTGAGTCAATTTTCTAGTTAAGAAGTTGAAATCTATAACCTAGCCATTTTTTCATAGTCTCCTTTGCACATTTTAATACCCTTGAACTTACAATCCAGTAAATTCTGATCAGAAGGTGATTAAAAGACTTTTTCACTGCAACTTCTTGACTGAGGGCCAGATTCATAAAACAAGTACTTAGGAGATTGTTCGCTGCTTTTCTCCTGTGCTTCTCCTTATTTCAAAGGGAAGGGCTGAAAGAATTGTATCAGATGAACAGATACGTAAGATTTAGCCTAAGATTTTTAATACAGATGATCAGAATTGCTACCTTTGAATTACAAGCCAGCTGTAACCATGCAGAGAATGATATAAGCCTCCTTTTGTTGTCTCTTTAAAGCAGCAAGACAATAATACTTCTGGAAATAACTAAAGCACTCTATATTGTTTCTGTAATTATCCAGTACTAACCTCTGAGGGTATGGTCATCTGTCTTTTCATGTTCTTAAAAATAAAAAAACTTAAGAAACTTCTCATTGCTCTCTCTAATGATTGATCTGCTAATCTGATCGATGCAATTGTATTCACTGTTCAGCAGTTTCTTGCTCTTTATATAATAAAATGTGTCAGAGAGGGATAGTCTTAATTTTTTTCTAGATCTCCTAATAGGCGTGTTTCCTGTTCACATTCAGTTAAGTAGAGTGATCTTTTATTTACTTTTCTGTCAAGTATTTGGTATGAGAAGCTTGATCTAGTATGTAGGCACATCAAATTACTTAATGTACAAGTTTATTTTGTTTGTAATATAAATGTCAATGCTGGCATAAAGGGGGAGGGGGCAAGGAAGTGTTTCAAACGTGTGGGAAGATGACATTGATAATTTGAACTTGATCTATATCATCATTTATTGGTAGATTTGTTTAGGTGAAAGCATCTTGGATTTTGAAGTGATTGATTTGATTCNTGCAATTTATATATATATACTTATGTCCCTTGGATTGTTCATTCTACTTACTTGAAGAAAGGTACAATTCTTAATGGAATCCATACATTAAATAATTTATCAGGCATATATTTTGGCACGAATTATAATGCTGAGATTTCATGTTTCTATTGCTTTGCATTATGGCAGTCTCATTTTTAACAGAACTTTCTTTGAAAAGAAATAGGAGAAGTGTGACTTGTGTAATGCACTGTGCTTTTGATCCTGCCTGTGTCATGTTTCTTGTAGCGGTTTTATAGTTCTAGTCAGAAACGTGGTTGTTACAGTTAGAAAGATTAGTGCAGTGGAAAGGTGATACAAGAGTGAAATGGCAAAAGGGACAAACAGGGAAAGAATGCTCGCTCATCTCTGAAGATCTAGGCTTGTAGGGAAAACTCCACAAGGGAGGGATCTCCAACTAGAGATCCTTCCCCAGTGGCAGTCAGCTGTTGAATGGGTTCTAAGAGGGGTGCAGCCAGGCTCCATGCCTTCCAGTCACACAGCTGAATTGCCTTCACCTGTGCTGAGCCGGTCCTTTCCCCAGGTACTCAATCAGTGGTTCAGGCCATGACTCAACTGTTCCCATACAGTGGTAAGAGTACATTTATACCATACCAATATTTAATGAACTCTTAACAACATATATTGCATGAAATTCTATTGTTTGCTTGAATTCTGCAGTTGTATATGATCTGGTTGGCACAGTTCCTTTGCCAAAATTGGTAAAGATGCTGCAGGTCTTTGTCTAAGGTCTCTTACATGTTTCTTTTTGCAGCTTTGATTCCTTATTTAGGCAAAAACCCGGGAAGTGATTTCTCTGGGTTACAGTGCAAAAAGCATAATCAATAAAAATGATGCTTTCTCTCAACTATATGAATTTTTCCATCCATTACTTATTATGAGTTTTGATTTTCATGATACATAAGAAAGGTTCTTTTTGAATCTTTTATTCCTAGGGATTTTTTTTTCTATTTTTAGCACAGTTGTACTATTGAGCTTAACTAAATGTAGTTGAATTATTCAAAAAATTATGTAAGGAATGAAAGCTATCATCTACAGAAAGCTATCCAAGGTCTGGTTTCTGGGCTATTTCTGTAAAATCCTGCGGTTTTGTTTCTCTCTCTATCACACACATTCACACACACACACAGCTCACACACAGAATCAGGTAACTACTGGTAACTAATGGTAACTACTACCATATTGATTTGAAGAGAAAAGATATATGGAGAATTCACGTTTCTTATCTTCCTGCTTTCAAGATATGAAATTCAGTTTCTAAGTACTCACTAACTGAAGAAACAGCTAGATGTATTCAGGTGCTTTTTCTTGACAAAGTATTTTGGAAATCGAGAGAAGTAGTATTATATGACAAACCTTTTTTTTTTACAGATCTTAAGGAATGCTTCCTTAAAGAGGGAACTGAACATTGCTTTTACAGTATTAGTCAGAAGCCTCTTCATGAATGCTGTGCTGCAACTCAGCTCTTGTCTCCTTCAAAGCTGTAGTTCGTTAGTCAAAAAGGAGTTAGAAATATTTCAAATTCCAAATGTATGGATTTCAACCAAACAATGGATAGTCAGCTTTGTTATTTCTGTTGCTTAAGCATGTACCACCTTCTACAATCATTAAGATAAATAGAGAAATCCTCAGCTGGTTTGTAATAGTTCAAAGGGCACTAACTGGTGATGGTGAGCATCTGTTTCTTTTCATCTACTTTTAGATTTCTTTCAGGCTGTTAGTTTGAATGACATTTTTATTTTTTTTACCAATCAATCTGATTTCTCAACCTGCACGAAAAAGGTTTATTTATTAATCTTTAACTATGAGCTATCCTTGATACTTACAATCTATTTTCTAACGCTTCATAAGTAAGAAGGAGCTGAAGCAACTAGTAGCCTAGCTGCTGCTTCTTCCTTATCAATTCCTGCATCAGTACAGAAGCAAATATTTAGAAAATTCAAATAACTCTAGTTGAAAAATAAAAATACAAGTAATTGTAATGGTTTGTTCTAGAAGTCCTTGAAAGACAAACTCTTCAAAAAAAAAATGTTGTGTTCCTTACCCGTTGTGTTTCTTGCCTTTTCTACTAATGCTGTTCAGATGTTCTTTTTACATGTACAATCTCCAGCTCCTGATTTTTTTTTTTTTTCTATTTTAACTTAGACTGTGGTTGAACTGTGATTTTGCAATGAGTTGGAAAATAAAATGTGATTATAACTCATGATGGAAGGATAATACATGAAAAGTGTTATGGTATATAATTTACATTGTTAATTAGAGTATAGGTAGTCTTGAAACTTGTCTGTCACAGAGTTATCTGAGTCTGTGACAAGGTGGGGCACAGGCCTGGAAAAAAAGGAGAGACAAAGGAGTGAAGAAGAAAAAAGAAGGGGGTACTAAAGGTTTGCTGTGCGATCTGGAAGACCCCGGCCCCACAGCAACATGTGCCGTGGACCGCGTGCTCTGGGAGGGGGAGGAAGGGCAGAGAGCTAGTAGATGGGTTTAACAAAAGGAACACACCTGCAACGATCTGAGGAGGAATGGTAATTTACTAAATCCAACAAAATCCAAACAAAATGAGAGAGATAAGAGTATCCAAAGTGCGAGTTAACCACGATAGTGTGAGGGAAGCATGTGCCCTTCTCTGCTGCGAGCTGAGCCGGGCCCGGAGGGAGAGAGATGCTGCGATCCTGTCCGGAACTCCACTTATCTTCCTCTTCGCACCAAGTCTTCTGGGAATGCTGCCCCTCCCCTCTCATCAGTATACTCAAAATGCCCATGAGAGGCAGTAAACGGAACCAGAACTTTAACTCCCACTGGTTCATAAGGTGTTCTGATGTGGAATACTGACAACAAAAAATCACAAAACCACAACATTGTCTTAGTTTCATTCTTAAATTGTATGATCCTACCAAGGAAAAGACTACTTTTAACATGTTAGGCAATCAACAGCTTATTGAGGTAACAGTTTTACTTTACCAACAAAATGAAGTTATTTCTTCAGTACAACTACTGAAACAGATATTTTGTTTATACAGTGAAGAGCTTACAGTGGTGGTGTTTTTCACTTGCTATGAAAATCAGAGCATACTTTAAATATCAAAGATTAGCTTCTGTCTAGCTAATGTGTATGTACTGACTTAATCCTTTTTCTTGGACTCTCACTTCTAGTACAGTGTTTAAAATAGCATCCCACTTCTGTGAAAGTTTCCCTCCAGCACCGTCTTAAAAAATCCAAATGTGCTGCTTATTTTTTAAATGTCTGAGCAGCATTCTTTGTAATTCGCCTTAACCCAACCACTAAAATGATAGTTTTCTAGAATTATACTTGGTTTTACTTTTACAACAGAGCAAATGTCACAATGACAGGCCTTTTATACTTAAGGCAGTATGTGTCTTGAAGGTGCATCTGGTACAGTTTTAAAGATCTCCTTAAAGATAATGGTGATTTTCAGAAAGACTGTGACTTGAAAATATGAAGCAGCATAGTTATTCCTCTTGATTTCTGTTGCTTACCACAAATAAGTCATAGAATGGTTTGAGTTGGAAAGAACCTTAAACATTGTCTAGTTCCAACTCCCCTGTTGTGGACAGGGACACCTCACACTAGACCAGATTGCACAGAGCGATATCCAACCTTGCTTTGAGCACCTCCTTGGATGGGGCATTCACAGCTTCTCTTGGCATCCACCCGTATGTCAAACCATTGACTGCAGCTCTTGGAGTGTGACCATCCAGTCAATTCCTTGCTCCCCAAGTGGTCAGTATCTTTTCTTGATAATTCAAACCATAACTCTTTCACACTAGTTGGTTTTCCATTCCTTAGGAGCTGCCTCTTTTTGTCAAAAATAGGTGGCATAGAATGAAGGCTTCCAAAAGATGCTGGGATCTTGAACATGGTTCATCTGTTGGTTCAGTTGTGTTTCAGTGGTAGCCATCTATAGAAGAACGACTTTGTGTCTGATAGTAGTAATGTGTCTATCTATAGCAGTCTTGATTGAGCCCTCTAGATTTTATCAAGATGTGTAATTTCTTTACTATGAGGATGCTCAAACACTGAAAAAGGCTTCATAGAAAATTGATTGATGCCCCATGCCCCTCCATGTTCAAGAGACATCTGAAGAATGCCTTCGACAGGATATTTTAACTTCTTGTTTTAACAGCTTGTCAGGCTGTTGGATTAGATGAGCTTTGAATGTCCCTTCCAACTAAACTATTCTGTTTATGCAAATGCACACACTTGCATTCTCCAGCTCTTTGCAATACATGTGAAAAAAAAATTCTTGTCTGGAAATAGATAGATCTTTTAGCAGATCTTTCAAATCACTACCGTAAGGCAAAGATTGGGAATTAAAAATTTTACAGTTTTGCTAGATTAATAACAAAAGCAAAAATACAAACTGCAACTTAATATGTTTTTTAATACATTCTGAGTATATATGCCTTGCACCCTGTTTGAAAACAGTGAATTAAACTGGATCTCTCGAATACTCTCCAGCAATTTGTCATATCAAATATCTTCAAAATACAGCCTGAAAAATAAAGCAGCAAACACACAATGCATTGTACTGGAATTGAATCACCCAGGAATATAATTTTGTTGCTTTTGTAAAGCGAGATAAAATACAGAAGTGAAGAGGTATTCCTCTACCATTGTTCTGTTACTTGGCTAGTTAGTCAGTTGTAAGGATAATTTTGCATAACCTGTTAAAAATAAGAATGGAGAAGAGGAGACAACCGCAGTTCTGGTAGCTGTGACTTCACTGATTTCTTTCCAGTCTAGAAACTAGTGCAGAAGATGAATGGATTGTTGTTAGGGGGTAGTTCTGGTGTTCTTTCTAATTTTGCAAAGAAGTGCCTAATTCTAGATTTGGAAAGCCTAAAGAGAGTGTAGATGTGAAATTTTGACATTTTGAGAATGGTCTGCAAAATGTTTGCTACCATTTTGTTTCTTGAAATAAAATCAAATGAATGTATCTGAGCATGGTTTTAAGGAAGAAATAAAGCTATAAATTTCTCGGGACTGACTGCTGGTAGTTGGTATCTCATGATGTTTACAGTAAGTTTCTTGTTTTTACAGTAAGTATACACATATCTGAATGGATCCTTTTCTAAAGGAAGCTGTAGGATTTATTTTGTGTGTTTTTTTAAGATCTTCAGAAGGGAGATCTTTGGTCTCTAAACATTTACCAAGCATAGATGAATGGCATGGGTACCGTTTCTTCTTGCATGGAAGAATTCAGTGATGCACCTTTGCTTCATATATTTTTCTGTGTGAGACGCCTTTTTGTCAGACTGCCCCTCTGCTGCTGTCTGTCACAAAACAACATATAGTGGAATATTGGTGGGAAGGTTCAACCTTCCCACCTATGACATTGTGGACCAACATAATAAGATAAAAATAGGAGGCAATACTTTTGGAGCTGATATTGCATATATAAGCAGTAAACTGGATTAGATATATTACCAGGACAATAAAAAGGGTTGCTGGCATATGCTACATCCAAATGAATTGGAGTGGTTCAATAATTATTGGTCCTTGCAGTTTAGTTACTGTCCCTTTGCTTAGGGCACAGTAGCTGCGTTGTGTTTTGTTGCTTGTTTTTTTTTAGTTTATTTCTAAGTGAATTAAGAGATCCCTGTAAACCATTACGAATGATCACTTGATCTATTTCAGTCTAGCAGTTCTGATAACTGCTGAAAATATGTTCCTGTCAGTCCCTTGCAATTTCATTTAGCAAATTCCAACTTTAACTTCTTTCTTTTTCTCTGTATTAACTGCAGTCCCTAATTTGATGGATGCTTTTAAAACCTGCGTACTTAAGTATGAAAATAACTTCTATATTTTGTTGTTTCTCAGCTTCAACTTAGCAGTCCTGCAGATAGTAGTTTTAAAGGTCAGGAAAGACCACCAGCTGATAAGACAGTTACAACAGTTTGCTTGTTTTAAATGTATATTTTTAAACACACACAAAATTCACTTTAATGAATGTTAGACAAAATCTGTCCCATTTTCCTTTCTCCTTTGATGCACTCCTGTTGCATTGCTGAGTTCTAGAAGACTTAGTATGCAAAGACCTAAAATATA
>JACDJE010000013.1:205699-322052 GCA_016647715.1 Pavo muticus
TTGTTAAAAAAAAAAAAAAAAAAAAATCGGTTGTGTGGATGAATTGGAATTCATTAATTTTACTAATTGCTCAGTGAAGAAAACAGATGTTTTCTTACACAAAGATCAAGCTTTAATTACAGGTCTTAGCTACTCATCTAAAAATAGTGTCGATATGTTAATACCTCTCAAAGTTAATTTTTTATTTTTCTGTGGGAATGCCATTCTGTTACATATTTGTTAGACTTTAATGAAGCTTAATCATGTGCAAACATAAATCTGATGCACAACATTTATGACAGTATTTATATGTCATAATGCATCTACTTGGAAAACTCTTTAAGAGCAAGTTGAGTAGGTATTACTTATTTAAAATGTCAAAATTGATACTAGCTAGTTAATCTATTTCTCGTTATAAAATACATGTTACAAAAATGCTCAAAACAACTGAAATTTTTAATTTATGATTCTGGAAAGGATGAGTTTCCTGCAATTTTGTGATGAATCTATATGAATACAGAGTCTCCTTAAGACCTTAGTTATTCAAAGAGACATACTCTGTAGAGACTACCATAGAATTGTGAGCTTGTTTTTGCCCTTTAGCAAACTGTTTTAAATATGTTGTTGGTTCTAAATGCTTTAAATATGTATTTTTCACTGCCATGGGGTGGTGGAGATCACCTAACTAGTACTAATAATTAAAACGATCCAGTGAGAAACTACCTTTGAAAGCAGCATTGGTGAGCAACAGCCTTATAATGCATATGCAGAAAGACTAATTGTGTCACACGCTTGGAAAAAGCACTAAGTGGAAGGAACTAACAAAGCATCACTAAACGTAGTTGGTAAAATAAATATTTAATGGAGTACACAGATGCAGAGCTACAAATGAACTGTGAGATCTAATAATTGTGATACTAGAAAAACATGATTTTAATTTAAACATCTTCAAATTCAAAACATTATATTCTCAACATTTTGTTGTTGTTGTTGTTCAAATCTTACTGTTTTCCAGCAGTCATTTTGTTTTATTTCAGAAAATGCATATCTTGCATGGAAGAAAGTTCTTGTAACTTCTCAGTGCATATGTATTTCCTTGAAATTAAGAAGCTTGTCTTATAGTGATCGTGATTTCTGCTGAAATATAAAGTTGAAATACATGTACGTAATGCTAACATGAAATGATAAAACATAAGTCAACAAAAACCTTTAGTACCAAATTCCGGTAGTAGTCCAGATGTTCCATTATATCCTTCCTTTAGATGTTATAAGCTGGAGAGATACTTTCTAAAATATTTAGGTGGGGACTTTTTTTGAGGTTTTGTTCAGGCAAATGATTTAGCTTTTTCTGGAAAGTGAGATTTGTACATAGAAGCATAGAATAGTTAAGGTTGGAAAGGTTAATCCAGGCTAAAAGGCACAAAGCTATGTATTGGGTTAGATTGCATCATTTGTATGTGAAGTCTGCCAGCTTACCATGTAGTGATGGTAAAAGTAAAAAATATTTTTGTTTCATAGATTATTTTGCTGCCATTTTAGTAAGAGCTAAGATTATTGCAAACAATTGAAGCGGTGCTTGTTACTGATTCTTTGAGAGAGGATGGTAGTCTTCCAGTTAGTGTTGTTGTGTTCCAGTTGTGTAGTAAGGCAAAGAAATGAAGCCTCAAAATAGTTGAAATGGCACATTAATCTGCAAAGAATGTGTTTGAATTAATAGCTCTCGTTCATCGTGGCTATTTTGCTAGGATAGTAAATATTATGATTATTTTCATTCAGTTTTCAGTTGCTATGATGATCTACCATGGAAGTATTATTTTTGAAAGGAGGCTAATGTTGCCTCCCCTGCAACACTTCCCCAGAAGTGTTTAGGGAAGAGGTTGATGTTTAAATAGTTTGCTGTGGAAGGAAAATATTATCCTTGAGGCATTGTCTACTATGCTGTTTGTGACTTTCAAAGTGTGTTCCTAATTGCAGTTATTTCTTATGCCTTCAGAAGAAGATAAACAGGCTCTCTTGTCTACCTTAACCTAAAGGGAGAAATAAAACTGCCTGGAGATTCAGGTACATCTGGTATTCCCTTTATTTCACTCTGCCTTGCTAGAGGAGCTGCAAGTGGCCAGCCATGCTGTCAGCGTTCACGTAGCCCAGAGGTCTCAAATGGCCTTGACTTGCACAAAATAGATTATTCCAGTAGGATGACAGAGCTGGTCAGCTGTTAAGAGAGCTAATCAAAGCGGACACAAGTCTAAGTATAATACCAGTTATTAGAAACTCTGCTGGCATCAGACTAATTAAACGTAAACACCTAAAGCATTTATTTCTTTATCAAAATTATCAAACTGATGAAGTGCCCACAGCTGGGGAGAGGTGGGACTTTTTGACCTCACTTAACCTTTCCAGTATAGCTAAGAGGATTTGTCTTGGCAGCCCCCTCTCCAAGGGGAGATCATTGAAACCATTAATGATCTATTCCTTGGCAAAATGCCTGACACAAATTCTTTCAGAGCAGACTTTTTCAGAGCTTTGCACGCGTTCCTTAACTCACATCTTTTAAGTTTGAGCATTCTGAGGAAGCTGATGGTTCTTGTGTAGGTTTGTAGGTAATTCTACAACTTTGAAAGGCTGTGTGCTTTGTATAGATGACTCCTTTGGATCCATGTGCGCAGTGTTGCTTAGTATCAACCAGAATTGCCTACTGTTGTTTTTACTTTGAGCTGCAGCACCTATGTGCTTAAGAACTCTTCTCTGCAGAACAATCTGGGGAAGGCAGGAAAATTCCAAGCACTTAAAGTGGTAATCCAGAACTGGATTGCTCTTGCATTGGTTCCTTCACCAGCCATGGACCTTTGGGATCATACCTCCTTCTCAGTCTCCTTTCCAGTCCTTGCTCAGGTGGCTTATTTGCTTCAACAGTTCTCCTGCTCTGCTATGTCTTCTGCCCTGCTCTTTATCTTGTTGTCACTTGCTCTTTCTCATGTATTATTCCAGTCCTGATATCATCTCTTGTCTCCTCTGTTCTTAAGGAACCTTTCTTCTCTGGTGTCTCCCTTGTGTCTCTTCATGAGTCTCTCCTTCAAGTGTTTTGTAGAGCTAGTGGGAGCACCTCTAACTCCGTCATGATGCATGATGGGTCTGTTGTTGAGCCGACTGATACCCTGATACCAAGTGCCACAGAAGAGTCCCTGACCATGTTCTACACCGGTCTCACCTGCAGCCTCTTTTACTGTTGAAACCCTGCCACCTGTGCCCAATGCAAGCTAGATAGCTTTAGCTGGGTATGTAGATGTTTACAGCAGTACAAAGAGAAACTTGAGGAGAATAGAGTTCATGGAAAAGTTATTTTCAGAAGTGTTATTTTTTCATTTGTCTATCACTAAGGTTACTTATGCAAACAATTTGCTTCAGTAAAAGGAAATTTAGGACTGAAAACTTGAGTACATAGCCATAGCAAAAAATGTTCTCCTATGTGCCTGGATATCCATACAGATATAGCTTATTAATGCCAATCATATTTTAAGAAAGTACTCCAAATTAATTCTATAGGACCAGCTTGCTTCTTAGCAAGGAGAAATAAATACACATAAAACAGTGATTAACTTCTCAAGAAGCTAATATTTCACTGTAATGTAGAAAACTATGATTTTAGTAATTATGTTCACTACACCTGATGTGATCATATTAATATGATCACTGCCTTGAAAATGTTTTAAGATATAATCTCATGCTCTACAGAGGAAAGAATAACTCTCTTTGGTACTGTAATCTCAATTCGTAGAGACTAAATTCCATTCATTTTATCCAGTCCTAGCCTGGTATTTTTAATTAGTTTAGTATTTCTGAGCACTTAGAGCTAACAAATTCTGAGGAACAGGGACTTGGGTGGAGTTTAGACTCTGTAAATCTGAGTTTCCATTTATTTGGGTTTTCATCTCTCTCTAATAGCTGGTAATACCTTCACTTATATTTAATAGGAATGGAAGAATGCACATCGAGTCACAGGGGAGAGGGGCTATGGATTATGAACATATAACTATTTGTATTTGCTGATTTCTGTAATCATACTTAGGACCAACTTCTCAGTTCTGATCGAATGTATAGCAATAAGGCCTAATTTAGTTTTTGATTAAATGCATCCACTTCTAAGCTATTGATTTGCAGTAGTTTGTGAATGTACTGAAAAGGATTCAGGTTGCATCTTGGAGGGAAAAAAAACCACAGTGATTCTGGATTACTGTCAAAAGAACCTTGAAATTGAATTACAGCTTTAATATTCAAACTGGGGCACGTATTGTTATTTGTGATATATGTAAAATGACTTTTATAGATGAAATTTAAAATCGGTGACGCAGAATAGGGTTTATAGTGCATGGGCTTTAAGAAGAGCAAGGAAAGATGTTTGATGTAAAGCATGTGGCAGGAAGATGCATATTTATTAAATAAAGTAATTTTAAAATGGGTGTATGATAAAAAGAAAAGATTGTTCTTGCTGATAAATTATTCAGATGATATTCTGTTGCTAAAAACAGATTCAAACTGTTTTAAGAATTTTATTAAATATTCTTCATATTTACTAGAAACAATTAAAATAATGAAATACCTCGTGCAACAGTATAAATTAGCCATGTCAAATCTTAGTGTTTGAGGCTTTCATTTCCAGAAGTCTGATGCTTTGTACCATGGTATCAGTATCACCTACATTTCTAATGAAGTACTATGGCTTCTCACATAATTTCACTTCAGTTTTTATAAATGTATATATCACTCTAAGCCTAATGCAAAGTTGAGTATGCTTTGCCATTAAAGAGTAGTAACAGCAAAGACTGAAAAAGTAGCAGCAACCCCTGCTTGGCAATGCATTAGCCAGCACCTACCAAGTAGGACTCCACTACAATAATTTCTGAGCTTGTGTTTTGATGGTAGCTTTAATTACAGCTTAGCTGTTAGAAATGAAAACATTTATTCTCGGATAGAAAGTACAAAGAGGAATGTCTTCTCACTCTTCCTAAGAACCTAACTGCAGAATTCCATTTTGAGTTATTTAATCCAGTCTCTCAGTTCAAATGGTCTATTGCAGTACTTACAAGTAAAATTATAATCAGTCGCTACCATTTGTTGCAAATTTAGCATAGCATCATGGTGAATGAACAGTTGCCCTTATTAACACTAATCTGTTATGATCAAAATTGTAGTCCAATTTCAAATTACTATGAACTTGATGAATTCATTTGCAGAAACAGCAGAAACTTTGATTATATGCTAAGGAGTAGCAAAAAGACCAGTAGTGTCGCCAAGAAAAATATTTCTCTATGAAAGTGGTATGTAAAGGTGACATAATTGCTTACCTTAAAAACAATTATGACTTTATAAATTCAGGACTAGTACTTTCATTGGCGAAGTATATTCTAAAGATTTTTCTTTCTTAAAGAATGAATTATCTCCCTTTATCCTTCAGTCTGTCAGTGATGAAGAATACAAATTGAGAAACACAAGAAGTAACTTTACAGAATATGTTAATTAAAACTTCCTTAACTTGAGATCCTTTTGAGTTTGTCCCAGCTTGCTTGCTGCTGCTTCTCAAATAATTACTATTTAGGTACATGGTTAAAGAATCTCCCACTCTCCCTTTTATTAATAGTTTCATACCAACCTTTTGTTTTTGGATTTGCTGACTGCCTTGTACTGACAGAAAAAGAGATTTGTCTTACCCATAATATGTTTAAAAATTTATATGTATCTTTTTTTTTTTTCTGTGTGGCATCTATGATTTTATGTCCATATTTGTATTGAAATTGAGATCATAGATTTTAAATTTGTGCACTTTTACTGAAAGTTCATTGCAATTAAGACTGCGAAACTAGGAAAGCTAACAGTGGTTTTGAAGTAGCAAAGAGAGAATATGTGCAGTAGAAAATGGGACTTTGAGAGCTAGTTTTCCTCTTCTTTTCTTTTTCTGATATCCATTTTACTGATAGTTGCCTGAGTTTGAACTTGTTGACAATAGCGAGTAGTTGGGCCAGATTGTGAAACAAATGTTGAGCATTCCAGTCTTTTTGTATACAGTGTGGGTGATTTTTTCTTAAACTTCATTAGGTAAATAGACTACTACTAAATAGAGTTCATTTCAGTGTGTTTTTATCTTTTGTACTTTTTTATTTCAAAAGGTTTTTTTATGTTATTCCTTGCTTGCACCTAGGTGTTTTAAACTGTTTTATCTTGTCAGAAATACCCAAGAAGAAAACTCTGATTTGTATGTGCTAAATGCATCTGAAGTTTGAACACTTTTAAATTAAAATATATCACTTGTTCCAAATGTATTGATTTATACATCTCTTTGTCAATATTAAGTAGAGCAACTTTTCCAATAAGTTAAAAAAGATGTGGATTACATTTAGTGGATTGGTTTAAGTTTATATTTCTACATGTTACCTGTTTGTATATTTTTTGCTCTTTTGCCCTTTATTCTCAATCACTGTTACAGATATTTGAAATGTCCGCTGACAATGTGGACAATTGCACTGTGAAATAATACAAAGTTGCAGCAATTCAAATATGACCCAACTTAAGCTTTCTGAGCTTTAAACTCTGAACAAATGGTTAAAAAGACAATTCTTCCTAAGTCAGCATTTTTATTTATGTATGTATTTTTGGTGGTGGTTCAACACCTAAAAAACCTTGAAATGGGCTTTGCAAATCTTGAGCTTAGGGGTGATAAAATAATTATGAGTTCTTAAAATGACCGATTGTACTGTAAATGTTCTTGAGTAAAATTCTAGTTCTGTGCCTTTTTTTGAAAGTGATAATGAAGTTATCCCTTCTGTCTACTTCCTTTTATCGGCTGCTTGCTTGCTATGTACAAGATTTACCATTGCAAATACTTTCTCCTTCTCTCCCTTCTATTCTTTTGTACCTGAAGGTTAAACTGTTTCATTTATTCTAAGTAATCATGTGACCAATTACATAGTACTTAATGGACTGTAGGACTTGCTCTGTTAAAATATCTTTGTCCATATCTCTATCTGTTCAACCTGCTCTGCTGATTGCTGAGCTAGAGTATGGGTGAGATGTAAAACTGGACGTAACATTTACATGTTGAACCTAGCTGGTGTGAATCAAATATTGTGAATGCGAGCCTTTTTGTTTGTAAACATAGTCTTAGTAGATCACACTTAGTAAGCTTACATGAATATTTATAAATGCAAGGTAAGTCCACTCTGGGACAGATGAATTCCTTAAGAACTATGCTGTGAGGGGTTTTTTGTTTGCTTTGTTTTGTTTTCAAACACTGCCATTCCAGCTGCTTAAAATGTAGGAAGTGACAGGCATTCTGCAAACTGGGTGTGTAGTTTCCATTGGCAGTGGTATCTCATTGCTGGTGCTTGCAAGAGTCTTATAACATTGGAGCATCCAAGAATGCTGTTGAATTCTATGATATCTGCTCTTTACACGTGCAAGGAAAATTGTTTATTCCCAGAACTTCATACCTTTAGACGCTGTAACTTAGAAAAAAAAATTCCGCAGCTTCCTTTGTCTCCCAACCTACATTGAACTTCATCGTATCTTATCATAGGCTTATTAATGATAATTAATTGCAATACATAACTAGAATTGTATAACCTCTTTTGTGAAAGTATATTTCAGTGAGGTTGGTACCTCTTTTTTTCCAGCACAATAAATCTGTTTTGTTAGGCTGTGAGGGAGGGTAGGTTGTTTTATTCATTATCATTCTCTGGATGGAAATTCAGTTTTTATCTTGCTGTTTTTAACAGGATATTCTATTGGAATTAGGTAAGCTGTCATCAGTTTTCCTCTATCTTCCTGCCTCATTCTAATAATTTCAGAAACTCCTAGTTAAATTTGACAGTCCTTCAGAAATAAATGATTATTAGATACCTTAAGTTTCTTGAGGAAAAAGTTGCCAGCCTGAGGTGACAACCCTAGATTTAATAATTCCCCTGATGAAAGGCTGTGGCATAAACTCAGTTATTAGCATGAGAGAAACCCGGGCGGGAATGACCTTATAAATGCTTCAACATTTGATCAGTGTTTGTTCTTTTGTTAGACCTCAAAGTCAGTTAAATGTTGTATGTAAAGCCATAAGGAGCCAGGTGGAGTTGCTTGTTTTCTTTCCAGCTAACAGTATCTCTATCCAGAATGAATCATGAATAAGTAGAGATAACTAGAATAAATCCTTCAGAATCAGTAAAGTTTAGTTACATCTAGTAAATGCTATCTTCTTCTACCCTTAATTATTTTGACAATATTATTTAAATTTCTGTTCATTATAATGAAGGATTTTTTTTAATTACAGAAGCTGTACTGAATTCTTTGTGCCTAGATCTATGGCTGTAGTGACCTCTGATTTTTACTTCAACTTTTGAGTATTCTAAAAGTGTAGTGTTTTCCTGCTTTCTTAGTGTATAAGGTTAAATTTCCCTAGGGTACCGATAAAGAAGATTCTTGGCAAATTTTCAAGAAGGTTGAGTCTCTTGAGTTTCAGGAATGATGGGTCAAGGAGGAAACAAACATGCTTCCTGGTAGCACAGAATAAGAATGGGGTCTTAGCTAGTTACAGTCAGCTGAAGCATATAACAGGAAAGGTAACAGTAGAATTCATAAGAATTCTTTGAGTTTGGACTGTGTATGAAGCAAGTTTATTTTGATCAGCACTATTAAGTATCAAGTAAAATGAGGTAGCCATTTTACATGCATCTTCATACTATCGTTTTTATCCTTCACATGGAATTTTCATTTCCGGAAATTCAACAATTTTGTTCCTTCTAATTTCTTATCACATTTTATTATATCACCTGCAATATGGGATGCTTATTAGGACCAAATAATCCAACTGAATATTATATTGGTAGTAAATTCCTTGAATATGACAAATTCTTCTTTGGTTTTGTGTAGAAACAGAATTTGTGGCTCAGTACTGCTGATCATGGATGAAAGCTCGTATCATAGCTGTGTAATTCTGTAGGCATTCAACACTTTTGCTGGAAGTAATTGTTTTGCATTACTGAAAAATAATAACATTCAGGAGAGAATTTGACTCAGTCTGTTTGCTGATTTTGCCATGTTTGTCAGTAGTAATGGCATCTTTGTTAGGTAATACGGGCAAAACATACATACTTCATCACAACTTCTTGATTAGCTTTATTATTACATTGATTTTGTCCCTTATACTAAAGGATATCAGTAAATCTAGACCATAGGAGAAAATTGTTTGCTAAGATTTTTTTCTCTGTAGTTGTTCCATACTGACATAACTCTCACAGATTTGCTTAGTGTTTAAAAGGGAATTAAGGAATTACGATAGTAGCTTGAGATAATGCCTGGTTCTGGTTTGATAATTATTATGTCACAATAAATGATGGGTAAGAATTCCAATTCTACCCTTTTTCAATATAGTCTGGAATATTTAAAAAGATGTAGAAATATAAGTTAAATCCTAAATGTCTGGAGTCTGCTGACTTTGTGGGGATTGCTACATTTAACTGAGAGCTTTTAGGGTTTTGTTTATTTAATTAAAATTCTCAAGAACTGAGAAAAATACCTCCAACATAAGTTAGTTATATTACTTCGTACATATTGATACAGATAATTGACATTGAAGTGAGTTCTTAGTTTAATCTCATGTCATATACTCTTGCCTTAGTGTACTCCAATACTCTAGGTTTTCACCTGGTTTTGTGACTGTCTTGAACAATAATATATGTAATATACATATATAACTGCTATTTTCAGGACATTATAGAGTTAAAAAACTATATTCTGTATGAAAAGATTTCTTATCTGAGTATTTTTCATGCTTTTTTATCAAAAAAAAAAAAAAAAAAAAAAAAAACCAGAACAGCAATGCTAGCTGTATACTCAGTCATCTGCTTAATCCTTATCCCCTTTGCATTGTCAATACCCATCTAATTCCACTTTAACAACAGTAATTGGCTGATGGAGTAGCAGATATAGATTTGTTTTCCTGATGACTCCTTGACTTTTTTCCTCTGGTAATACTAATAGAATTCCAAATCCTTACTGGTGTGATCATGTCATGAGTAGGTCAACAGTCATGTCAAGGTCCTATTGGAAACTTCATAGCCAACATCTTAATTTAGACTTAGCTATCTTTTTTCTTGTATGTGCAATTGTAAGCAATTCTTTCAAGTATCACACTCATTCCATTATAACACAATTCATTTGATGCAAAGGGAGACGGTTCTGCATGTGAATTGTTTACTGAATGTTGTCCAAGTACAAATTCAGTAAGTTTCTTTCCAGATGTAATGCATTATCTGAATTATGTCAGAAGCTTGAAGAAAGAAAAATATTGCTTATTTGTTATGATTTTCAGTTATTTCAGTCTTTCAGTTAATGAGAATTGAAGCTTGGCATTTTTGGGTTTCTAATGTTTAAGAAAAACATGTCTGAAATATGGGTGTGTAAGGTTTCTTGTGTGGTTGAGTTGATACAGTGGTTTCCTGCAACCAGAAGGAAAAGTCTTCTTTCTTTCTCTCAAAATTTTTTCTTTTTTAAACTCAATTCTAGTTTTTACCCCCTTCTCATACCTGCTCTGTACTGTGTTGGTTCTTCCTCTTGCAATGGTTCTGGGTCGCAAGGCCCATTTCTGAGCTATGTCAGTTTACCAGAATGGGGGGGAAGGAGGAAAACCAGACTTTTCTCTCTAGATTAGATTTCTGTGATAGGAAAATGAAGTTGACAGCAGGACAGAAAGGGGGGGAAAGTAGGGCAGCCCCTTTCAGCAGTAGTGAGTCATTTAGGACAGGCTGTGTTTCCTGGTGGGATTTTGCCTTTATGTTTTGTTTATATAACTTAGAATTGAGAAATGAAACCAACATAACACAAGCTCATGGAGCTTTAAAACCTGTCTAGATTTGGTGGGCTGATGACAGTCTTTCTCATCCCCATACTTTCTTTTCTATTACTTGAAGGTCCATGTTTATTTTTGGCACCAATATATATCCACTGTGGGAATGGGAAGTGCATCTGTTGTTGCCTTTAGTGGACTTGAAGTAGCATTGCAGAAGTTCTGTTATTGACTTGAGTAAGAACAGAGTAGAGTGTATATACTCACATTGTCAAAAATTAAAAAAAAAAAAAAAAAAAAGCTTGTAACAACTGATTAAGCACTTTTGTCTCTTAAAACGTGTCAGATTTAATTGAGTGGTTAAGAGCCAATTTTGGCACAGGCTTAATCTCACATAGACTTTTGGCTAACTTAATAGTACTCAACATTGAAAGGGTGCATGCAGCCTCTTGATAGAGATTTATGCTCTTGACCAGGTGCTTAAATTTTACAGGGAAACATTTAAATTCAAGTGCTTTGGTAGTCCTACATCAGAAGCAATGCCTATCATGGGAATTACCACTGTTAAATCAGCAAAGAATGTTAACCAGGCAGAGTCTACAGCCTAACTTACTCCCTTATCCTAGTTCTCTTTTTTTAATCATCTGTCTAAAATCTTCCCTTTGTGAAGCTGTTGACCAATTATAGTGAAGTGAGCCATTGGTGACAGTTCTGTCTAATGTGTTGGTTCATTGTCTTAACATTTCAGTGTGAGTGATAGTTATAAAGGAGAAAGGAGAGGGGGAAAACAAACCCCTCAAAATAGAAAATTTAGTGTTTGGCAAGGAAGGTATCTTCTCTATTGGGTTTCTTGAGCAAAGCCATCCAGGTCTTTAACTTCCACTTTAAAATATGGGTAGGTCTCAAAGTGATTCTATGTTCTGAGAATCTGACCAAATATCTTAAATGTTCTTACTGAAATGTTATTTGCATTTAAAAAAAACAACAGAACCTGCTTGAAGTAAAAATTCATACTGTGTGTTTCTGCTTTAAATGATAGGAGTTCATCCATTACTTCTAACATGATTACAGCTTGGGATTTCTGTTACTAGCAGACTTAAGTGTTACATGCTTGCACTTGTTTTCTGTTGTTCTCACGAAGTAATAGGTACTTTCAGATGTAAAAATCTGTCCCTGCCACAAGGAGGTAAAAACAGATGTGCAAAGAAGATTGAGGGAAGTAGTGTAGTGGGGTATTTGACTGTTGGCTGGTAAATAAGAATAAGCTGATTTTTTTTAATTAACTTGTCAGTATAAATCAGCTGGTTTTCCCATGGGCAGCATTGCAGATGAGGATCTTCCAAAGGGAATTGACTGGAGGAAGGGTGAAAGCTGTACAGATGAGTTCATGAAGAATGTTCTGTGCACAAGAGACTGGAAGAAATCAAAGAACTGCTGATGCTGGAAGAATTAAAAAAAATAATAAAAATTTTAAAAAATTGCAGAAACTTGCCTGTGCCAAGGGAGAGGGAGATGACATAAAACAAAACAGGAGAAAATGTGTGCAGGACATGAAAAAATGCGACAAAAAGCTTGAATTAGATTTTGTGCTGTTCGTGGTGGAATTCAAATAATCCAGTAATCTGCGAGTCTGAAACCCAAACCTTTGCTTCAGCTGAGTGTAACCGAAGAGGAGGAAGCCTGAGACATTAGTATTACTGCTAGTCATAGTTCTGTAGGATTGTTAAAAGATTCTGGGAGTAGGACCAGGTTTGATAGTCCTTTCAGTGGAGGTATGGATTTTTTTTTTAGTTTAGTTTTGTTGGTTTTTAGGACTGCGTTAGTACTAAACTGAATTTGAGACGTCATTTTCAGGAAAGGAGTTGAGCTAACAAGTGGATGATGGAAGATAAACACATTTGAGAGCCTGTTCTGTGCTGCAGGATCTCAGCTGCCTCCTCTTTTTTTCAGGGTGCAGAGTTAAGCATATGAGGAGCTGACAGATGCTCTGAGTTGTTTGAGGCTCTCCATTTGAAATTAGCTGAAACTGTTTAGGTGGAATGCATTGCTGAAAGTACTTTCCTATTCCAATCAAGCAGACCCCAGCTCTAGTATATTGAGCACAATGGAAAATCTAACATTTGTCAAGGATATCTACGAAGAAGAAAGTTCAGGGAGAATGGGAGTTAGGAACTCTGTCTTAGTGAAATGCAGACTCGCACAGCCAGGCTTTATTAATTGTATTGGAGGTGATCAATAACAGCAGTTAAAGAGCTGGTTCTATGGAAGTATTTCCGTAGGTTTAACTCAGAGTTTACTTTTGGAGCTTTGGCTTTAAACTTAAGCACTTATGTAGACAGTGAAACTTGTAAAGAATGATGCAGAACACTAATGTTAGCTGTATGTTTCATCAATTTCCTTTCTTTTCTTTTGTCACCTTTCTACTCCTAACAGACATTTCTATTGGTAGTTTCCAGGTGTATAGAAATGCTTTGGGCAATAGTGCAAAATAGAACCTATGCTAATTTAAAATGGTAACACTTGTTCTATATACTATGTTACCAGTTATCAGTAGCTGTATTTAAGGAAAAAAAAAAAAAAACAACAACACAAAAATGTTAAGGTCTTTTATTGGGTGAGTTAAGGAATTCGTTTGCTTGCCTGAGCCTGAATTCAGAATTTTTTCTCTGCTTTCATACTGTCACAATGTTATTCTGTTTCCAAGCCTAATTTTTCTGGTGGTATAATTAGCAGACAGAGGAGGTTGATATAAAAAAAAAAGACATCTACTGGTTTTGACACTGAGAACTAATTATGAAATAAAAGACAGATTTGTGCTCAGGCTAGAATTAGCCTAGCAGTTCAAAATATAAGCAGTCACCTTGGAATCGTGTAACAAAAAGTGACACCCTTTCTTTTATTATAGGCTAAATATATCTTGTGAACTTTAGTTGGATAAATCATCTGTGTGTCAGTTCTATCTGTTATTCTGTTTAATTAATTTGGAAAATAGTTGTTGCTTTCCTTTGACAAGCACAGAGTTCATGTTTGTTAAATGCTTCAAAAAACGTAACCATTTCTTTTAAGTGGTTTAGATTATTATCAGAGAGGTTGTTCATTCTCAGTACAAAAAGGTGACATTCAGCACATCGTTGGTAGTTGATTTTAAATGAAGTAAAGTTTCAAAAGAGTATCTATAATACTGTTTTTCAAACTCTTTAATTAGCTTTTGCATGGAATACCTTGCACAAAATGCTGGCATTGTATTTTGCTCTTGTTCCTTGCAAGTGAACAATTTGAATGCCATTAATGCAACTTTCCTTATTTTATGGCAACAAAGACTCCTCCAAATATCTTGTGCTGGTTAATACAGAAAAAGAAACATTGTGATAGTGTGTTAATCTTGAGCACACAAAGAACCACTGGAGGGTAAGAGGAGGACATCTGTTGGATAAGCTTTCAATACGATGAGAATGATAAGAGACCTACACCGGTGCAAAAATGGCTAATCTTTTACAGCATGTGATTAAAACCAATCCGTATCTTCTTTTCAAAATTTGTTTATTTATGCAGAGAGTAATAGCCATGTATTTCATATATAGGCAAAGAGAGAACTTGCATTTGATAAAACTGGCCAGTCAACCTGCCGCAGTTCATACTAGCTACAGCGGTAACTTTAAGTTTTCAGGCCTACGTGTTCTGAGTGGATTATTTTTATGATGTGTTGTCACTGTGATGGATGATCCTCTGCTACCTCGTTTATGTTTTTGTCAGCACAATAGTAGTTGTCATACTTCTACAGTAGGAATTTGTAGGAAAAGTTGTAGTATTTTGTAGAAATAATTCTTGAGAAGATGAAGAATCATCTTCTTGAGAAGATGTGAATCATCTTAGAGTTTTGCATAACATTTTAAAGCGTTATTACAATAAACAGGTGTCTATGAAGAATAGAATGAAGATGCTGAGAAATCAGCTTTTGATAACAGATAATTCATTTCATCTGTACCCGCCAAATAACAGGATAGAATCATTATGTGTTTTGTAGTTCAAGTGCAACTGGAATTCCAATGAAGATTGGACATTCCTTTAGAAGAGAGGGAATTTAAAGACTTAAGAGGCTTCAAACTATTGATTCCTTTAGAAAAGGGTTTAGCAATTGTGTACCTTGTAAAGATGACTAGCAGTTACAATATATACAAAACTGTATATAATAGAATGCAAGCATTTCCTAGGTCACAAAACAGTAATTTTCGATCATTTACGGTAATTTTTGCTTAACTGCAGTAAAGCCACCAGAATGAGACTGCTGATTATTCTTCAAAAATGAAAAACTAAAATTGAGCTAGTTAATTGCTGCCGATAAGGATATTCTGAAGTTTCATATGTGGATGTTTAAAGCTTGCACTAAGGATCTCTTCAGAGCTTTATTCAAATGCTATTGCTGTGAGAAAGGCAAGCTTTAGGATAATACCAGGGCTTTTAACCTAGCATGCATCCAGGTTTGAGAGAAGGCAGTTCTTGCCCATGGTCTCTTATTTAGTATTTTTTTAAAGAATTTGTGTGCTTTAAAAAATTGAAATTGTATGCATCTTTTCTAAATGTAAATCCAGGTTGTTATATCTGCCTTTTCGTAAAGTCTTTGCATATCATCACTGTGCACAAACTTGTTCTCTTTAATAATGTTTCCATTGAGCGGTATGTATTGTGTCACTTCCTAACACTGGTGAAGTTTTGTTTGGACTCATAATTGATGGAAGTGTATTCATATATTTTTCTTAAAGTAAAGGATGTAGAGGCTTTTGATGTCAACTAAATAAATGAAGTAAAAGTAGAATGGAATCAGTTCTTTGCTCATTAAATCAAATCCAGAAGTACCTGTCGTTATTATTTGGCTGTAAACCAAAAAAAGAATGGGTTAGATAAAACTAGGGAAGAAGGAGAGGGAATCATTTAATCAAATTTATACAGCTTTCTGAAAGTTACTGGAACTAAAGTAGTTGGTGATGTAATGTATGAAGTTGAAGAGTATTTTGCTGTGATGGAGAAAACTAATGGAAACATTCACTTGGGGTAAGACAAATGGTATTAAATGAGAAAACACACCATGAATTGCAAATGGAGCTGAGTTAATTTGTTGCTACAGTAGTGTTGCCCTACTGTTAAATGAAGGCTGTGTAATTATCTTGCTGGCAGAGATAATGTCAAAACCTCATTTCTCCTTACATGCCTCATTTTTACATGAGAGCTAATTGAGCTGCAAGGTGACAACTGATTATATATGGCTATCATCAGGTCCTCTTGCTCAATTTGCAAATAATGTTATCTTTTTTTAAGTGATGATTTTTATCACGTCAGATTAAGGCATTAAAAAAACTTTTTAAAGCTGTTTTAGTAATCTGTAACATTGCACTTCTGTCTGTCTTTTATTTATGATTTCAGTATTAATTAATTCTTCCTCAAAGATTCTTGACATCCATTTTCTTTCCATCCCTTTATTTGAAGCATATAAAGACATGTATTAGTCAGTTTGCTTCATGTCTTTTGGTTGTCATGAATTAGAAGACCCTTTTTAATCCAAAATCTATTTAGTTTTCTGTAACTTTTTTGTTGGCATTCTTGTCGGTATTATCCTTTGCAGTTTTCCCTTCAACTAGAAAAAATCACTTGGAAGGAGGTCAAGAAACTTTTCTCTAGTTTAAGAAATGCAAAGATCTATAAGTCATGTCTCTTGAGCTGTGCTGTTGCACACAGTGGTACATGTAACTGATGTGGAGGCACAAGTACAGAGAATGTGTAGGGCACTAGCATGCTCGAACACAGTGAAAGTGCTGGGTGCAAGAATGCTGCTTTTAATACTTTAAATAAAACACCATTCCATATTTTTACCAAACAGCTTCTTGAATGCCAACATTCCCTTGTTAGTGCAGAACTAAAGGCCTGGGGCCTGGCACCATCTGGTGTGACTCTTTTTCTTGGCCTCCTCAGTCTCTTCTTTCCCAGTACAGTCACTTTTTAAAATCCCTAAGTTTTGTTATAAATCCAGGTGTAATCACAAAACTTATTTATGGAATGTAGCGGCCAGAATTTACTTATTCTTGCTCCAAAGCTGTGAGCTACAGAAGCAACACATGAGAGAAGCCTTAAAAGCATTCTGAGAGATAAAGAAACCTCATTTTCAAAACCTGGCACTAATCCTGAGGTGGAGGGGATAGTTTTCTTAGATATTCTAAATAACCTTGCTTTAGTTGGGAAAACTATTCATAAAATATATACAATATATTTGCCAGAGAATAGGTTCTGAAATGATTTAATGATCTTAGTTTCTTGACTATTCTGTCTCCTTGCAGATACAACTTGCTCTTAAGTGGAACCTGGAAAGTTTGGTACCTTTGCAATGGTTATCTTTGTTTCAGAGGACTCAGACTCTTTCCAAACTCTTAACTTATTACTAAGTAGGGATTTTCTTGTAGCCTAAATGATATTTTATTATGTTTAAAATAGGAAAATAATTTTAATTGTCAAGTTCCAGATTAGACTGAGATAGTTTGTGTTGTATTACATACATATCAAAAATAAAAATCATGATTTTTAGCTGACTAGAGTATAACAACAGGAGACCTTCATGTTTGCTAGACCTCTATACTTATTCAGGATTCAAAGCAACTATACACTTTCATTCTCAGATGTTTTAGTAAACTTCAGTATGTATTTTTAAAATTAATAAATATGTAGATTTTTGTCTCGCTTGGATATGATAAAGTTCTGCCCTTAATTACACTTTCAAACAAGTGAAATGAT
This sequence comes from Pavo muticus, assembly GCA_016647715.1. Classification (NCBI taxonomy): domain Eukaryota; kingdom Metazoa; phylum Chordata; class Aves; order Galliformes; family Phasianidae; genus Pavo; species Pavo muticus. Next base: position 223,278 of record JACDJE010000013.1, read on the forward strand.
GATGTGAAACTATCTAAATTAAGTCTTTTATTTTACCTTATACTAGGGAAGAACAGACTGAAGCTTTGCTTTGATGTGAAATACCTGAAAAATACTTCAGTATCTTCTTATACTGACAGCCTTTTTCAGACTTTTTGTGTCTTGTAGTGTCTTTCTTAGATGCTCACCTCCATTAGAAATGCCATGACTGAGTGACTGAGACCTTAAAGCATTTTTGCTGTATTAGATAGTTTGTAGTTGGAAATAAAATGATAGTACTTTAACAACAACAACAAAAAAAAACAACTTCAAGACAACTCTGTATGTCACTTGCTTGTGTGACATTGGGAAAAGGAAAAAAATTACAGAACTTTTCCTGAATGAAAGGAGTTACTTGAAAGTGAAATGTGTAAATCCATCAGTGATATTTTAATAATGTTAGGTCATGTTGAGTTCTGAATAACTTAATCATTTCATGTATGTTTGCACTTCTGTATGAGACTCTGTTGGAAAATACCTTTTTAATGACTGACTTAAAGCCTAAGCTACTTTTTTTTTTTTTTTTTTTTTTTTAATAACACTATTCCTTAAATGGTGGTTCTGTCTGTATATACAAGATACAGGAACTAGGAAGCTACTGATGATCTAACAGGACCAGAAAACTTAAAAGCTTTGTGAAGGGACTTAACCAGCATGCATAACCATGATCCAGAACAGACTTTGTTTTTATTTTTCTAAAATTGTGCCTTTGGAATAACTTTTAGGTAAAAGCATTTCTACTGTGTACTGTGGGGTTCTAGTTAACCCTCATCACTGGCCTAGCTTATGCCTGATCAGAATTTCAGTTCTTTTCCTTCACGAATCCCGTTGATTAAAAGGTTGGCTTGTTCCATCCCTCCTTAAATGGCTGCCTTTAATGAAGAGCAGAAGCATTACTCATGGTTTCCATATATTGTGTTTTAGTGTTTGTAGAATACTGTAGGCAATAGAGAAATCAGTAGGTTGTCTGAGTAATACAAGGGCTACTCTGAAAGTAATGTCTCCTATGTTATTGTGTTGGCTCTTGATGTCAGAGGTGGATGTTGGTGGTATGGCAGTAGAGGATGAACCTTCCCACCAATATCCCGTTACATTTTGTTGCTGTATGACAGATGGCAGCAGAGCCTGACAAAATGGCATCTGACATGGAAGTGTGTATGAAGCAAAGGTGTGGAATTTAACTCCTCTAGGTGGAAAAATTTGCACCCATTGAAGTTCATCAAAGCTTGCTGAATGTTTCTGGGGACAAGACATGGATGTGAGCACATTGAGGTGGTGGGTGGTATATCCCAGCAGTGGTGACAGACTGTGGGTCACCTCTGCCAGTGCAGATTTTTACAAGAGCAGCATGCAGGATCTTGTTCATCACTGGCGAAAAAACATAGCTAATGTGGTGACTGTGTTGAAAAGTAATGCTTTGTAGCTGAGAATTTGCTTTATCAAATAGTGTTGTGCTCTTTGTATGTTGTAGTTTCTGTGGAAATAGATAGGAGGCATTACTTTCAGAGCAACCTCATGATGTCTAGTAGAAGGTAAATCTATACTACACAAGATTTTTGCTTTAGATAATGGTAATTGTTCTAATAATGAAAAAAAATGAAGTGAGAATTAAGTGTTACACCAGAAACAGAGCATATTTTGTTAAGTTACAGGAATGGAAGATTTGATGAGGATCCAGTGTTCTGTCAAGACAGTTAATTTCCTTTTTTGCAAGGAAATTAACATTCACACACTTCAGTATGTACCAATACTGGCAAAAACTGAAGTATTGAGTAACCAATTCAGTTTTTAAAGTAATTGTGTAGTAAGAAACTCCATCATAAAAATACATTATTCTTCCAGTGAAATACTTTTCTTAATTATTTTTGATTTATTTAAACTTCACACATTGTGCATCATATTATTTTGTAGTCTTAAGAAAGCTTGTCTGAAAAGTGCACTGCCATTGTACTTCCTCATAGTTACATAAAATACGGGTTTTTTTTGGTTTTTTTTTTGTTTGTTTTTTACAAATAGAGGAGAGTTACAACACCAACACACTGGATTGTGAAGCAGGTATACAATTTTATTATGCTACTAAAAATTAGAACTTCAGAGACATTCTGAAGCATGTAACTGTAGGTGAAGCCTGGCATTCTTAAGTGTCCAGGATAATGGTTCCAAATGTACAAGAGTAGCATCAGTGGTGTTTTCCATGGATGCCTCTCACGCCTTTCTGAGCTCTATGGATGTTGGGCTGCCCTAGCAAGTGACCTCATAATTTCCAGAAGCAGGTGGAGGTGGCAATTATAGCTATGGCCACTATCTTGAACCTTCTGTAGAAAGTGATGAATTGTAAATGGCTAGATCCAGTGCACAACAATAAAATCAAATAAATCTTCAGCATCTAATAATGACAAGACTGAAAGACTGGCAGTTATAACAAGGCTGCTGTTGTCACCCACTTTACTGTAGCCTTGATATCCATCATTATCAGCTGGAGCTAGCTCAAGAGTCGGACAAGAAGGTCTGAAGAAGGATGAGTTGTTTGCGCTGAAGCGTCCAGTAGGTCCCATCTGGCTGAGAGTAAATGGGATTTTTTTGCCTGTTCACTGGACCAGAGCTGTCCATCATTTCGGGCAGATATCTGATCACTTCATGCTGTGGGACAATATGGCTTTGTACTGTTTGGCACAGCAATGGCAATTAAAATAACTAAACTTTTCATTTACTTTAAGCTTCTGTTTTACCTTAGCCAAAGGTGATCCTAAGAAGGAATCTTTACATTAATGGAGCTTTTTATTTCTTTGAGACAGGAAATCAAGTTAGATCAGTGGCAAGTTACTGAAAACATTAAGGTGGTAATGGAAAAAGATTCTGAAATACAAGGAATTCTTGTGTTTTCCCTATGGCATGCTTTAAATCACCTGAAAATATCTAAACATGACAGAAATTAGCAAAAATTTGGAAACATAACTGCTGCCTCAGAAATAGTAGAGTTGCTAGCCCCCAGCAAGTTTCTTGTAATTACTATTAATCCTAATTGCCTTAATGCATCTTAACTCAATACTTTTTTCTGCTAAGTACAATTCTTCTGGGTTTACGTTGCATATGTAACTTTCAAATGTATTAATCAGACAAGCATGAAAGATTATTCAAATAATTGCTGTACACTAGAAATAAAAACGTGAAAACTGAATACTACTTAGTTTAACATGGCAGCTTATCTAATATTCGTTTGATCTTTAGACTTTTCAATAAGATCATAGGATTAATCAACATAACATGTTAATCAGAGAATCTCAGATTGATTTCCCCCTCCTTCCCCCCTTAGGTGTAGCAGTTCTTCAACAGAAAACAATTGAGTTTATTGAATATTAATTTATGAAGTCAATATAATTGCTCTCTGTAAATTTGTTTTGTTCTTGTGTTTTAAGAAACTTAGTGGCATGAAAAAAGAATCCTGTCAGATGTCATCATTTTAAAGTGAAGGTGATTTTATTAGAGGCTAGAATTTTATAGTATCTGGATTGCAAGCGGCTTAACAGCAGTTTCTTCTGTAAAGCTGTCTTGTTTTACATTCATGGTAGGTTCTTACATGGCTTAATCCCAGCTTTAAAAGATTCAAAGTTGTGAATTGATGCATTACAGACATGCAGAGTCAGGTGTTCTTTTAATTTTTAGAGTATTAAGTGCAATGGGAGAATAATATTCTGGCTTGTATGTTCTTTTGTTTGTATTTCAGAAGTGTTACATCATATACGTGCCTTAGCTGTCTGACAACAGTTGTTGAACAAACATTTTAATGTGTATGATGATTAAAAGAGAAGTCTTCTGAGATTTCAGTCCTTCCATATTAGCAGGTTTGATAGCTAATGTCTAGGCAAACTGGCATACAATCATTCATTTTTTTTTCCTTATTTCATGATAAATCTTTGAGCCTAGAGGCATCAGACACATATGATTTCTCTGCATTTTAGAGTCTTGATGGAATAACAACTTCCAAATTTAAAGTATTGGCACATTGTATTCCATCTCAATAGGCTTATCTCAAAACAGCAGTAGCCACATGAAAATATGTGTCAAGAACACTGTTTTCTCATATTGGAATTTAGGCAATTTGTTTTCAGTCAGAGAGCTGTTTCTAACCTATTTTTGGAGCCCCTTTGTGGCCTGACCATACGTTCTAACATAATTTATGGTGGCACTGTAACATATGGACTTTTCATCATTGTCCAGCTGAAATCCTCTGTTGGACATGGATGCTACCCACACAAGCTCCCAAAGCAGGTATTTTAGAGTGCAATTTAGTTTTGTGTTATCTGAATTCATCACTGTGTCTGGCATGGAGCTGGTGTTGTTCCATGTGTTTTTTTTAGCAATAGTAAGATATTTTTTGTGCATTCTACATGCAAATTAAACTTGATATTTTTAAAGAACTATGCTAAATAAATACCAGTTCATCATGAAACCACCTAACAAGCTGCAAAGCTCCAAGTTCTCATTAGATTGAGCAATACAAAAGTAGAAGTGCTTTTGTTTTTCTTCCTTGTAACAACAGATGCGAGAAATGATACGTAAGTGATATTAAGTATTTTGTAACAGTAACTGGCAACTGAAGTCATGAGTACATGATAGTAGACAACGTTAATTACTAATATCTTTTAAAGCAAAATGGTTATAAAAATCTTTCTCCATATACCTTTATTTCTTAAAATCTATGTCCAACTGAACTGATACACATTACTAATTTGTTATTGAAGGAGGACAGTTCTCTTCGTTCCTTGATTTATATATTTTTCTCTTTGATATCTTCGTTTTCTATACCTGCCTGACGTTAATTATATAGAAGGTAAAGGAATTTTTACTGGCAATTTTTCCAGAAGATGGCTGTATTTTTTCTGTTGACTAATGTCTTATTCGTTTACTACTAAAAGGATAAGCAAGTCTCAAAAGACATAAGCACCTATAGACAATGCTTCAATAAATATCTTGTTGACTTCTGATTGTTAGAGTAAAATAAAAATTAGAAGTTTTTGTTGTTTATTTCCTTAGTGTTATGTTCAAAGTATATGTAGATCATTAGGCATTTCCCCACTACAGGTTAAAAATTCAAGCACAGAATGAAGTGAAATTGGCAAATGTAAAGTTATGTCTGAAACCTAATCTTGCTTGCAGAGCTTGGACATTTGGGGTGGCGTTGTAGACAGATTCCTTTCTTGAAATACAGTTCAAATTTCTGAGCCTTCTCATGTGAAGTCTACCTAAAAGTATAGTGTCCTTGGAAACAATGGCCATAGTGGACATTTTGTTTAGGAGTAAAAATCTCCTCTGCTTCTCTTGAAGATCTCTGCCAGTCATGCCAGTAAGACTAATTCTCAAAAATGCTCGAACTGCTGATAAACTAGTCAACTTGTCCTGCTTTAAAGAGCATCCTGAGAGAATCAGAATACATTGCATCCCCCTTGCCTGCTGATGCTCAAGATGAGCACCTACAACTCCAGTGAGATCTTCATGGTTAATTTGGAATCCATAATCTAAACTGTAGGACATATTATTTATTGGATCAGAGGATCACTGAGTGCATTTTTTTTGTGATATGGTTCTCTCAGTAATATGATGGGATTGGCAGTGGTGTATTTTTAATACTTTTGTGTAAAGTGTGAGATCTCTCACAGTCAGACCACAGTCTCACAATAAGCTGTTACACTAGGGTGTTTATCACCTATCGTACAGTAATATTTTTCTCTTCTACAGCACCACAGCTCTCTAATTTATTTGCTTTTACACAACAGCTCTTTTAGTATGTAAACAATTAGCATACAAATATATGTAAATTCACAATTCTATTCAAACAAACCTGTTGTTTAACTAAAATAATGGTGTAAACAGTTTCTGACAGGAGTCTTTTTAGTCTTTTCTCAGCAGTACAAGATATGTTGTAATTCAGTACAACCAGTACAATTCCAAACAAACTCCAACTTTTACATGCAACAAGCGTTTCCATTTTTTTATAACTCTTTTCTGCTTGATATTTATATTGTAAAAAACAGTGCACATTTTCAAAATGTGAAACCGATGCAAGAATGTTAAACAGATTTACTCTTGCTTTTTTGTTGTTTTTGTTGTTTTGTTCAGTAGTGCTTATATTTAGAAACAATTATAAAAATGGTTATGGTTACGATGCCTCATTAGACCCATTTTGTACTTACATATTGCATTTCAACTTATTTTTTCTTTAATATGGTGAGCAAACATACCTTTATAATATGAGCATCTGTATATCAGGAAGTATCTAGAAAGTGGAGATTTTTTTCATGAAAAAGTTCAGAATCTTTAAACAAGTTTACTGATATTTTGAATTATCTGGCTACTCTATTATCTGTGCTGTTTACTTTTGAAAGCAATTGTATCATAGAGAAAAAACATTCCATCATTTAAACCTGCAGTACAATCTAGTTATTTTGATATAGTCCTCAAGATAAGTTGTGAAAGACTGTGGAATCTCTTAAAATAGTCTTCTGTCATGTCAAGCTAAATTTTTGGAAATTATACATGATAGTTGTGTAATTGCATATCCAAATTATTATATTTCTTACTTAGAAAGTTATATGTATTTGCACTAATTATACTACCAGAATGTTTAATTATTAAATTAGTTGCATATTGGAGGGGGGGCTTTAATGTGCCAGCTGAAAGCAAGTTTGTAGCTTGCATTCTGTACCCAGTTCTGTTTAAAGTAAATATTTAGTATTAAAATAATAGCATAGTATCATCTTGGTCTCACTATGAACAGAAAGTCTGTTCTGAGCAAACAGCTGGGAAATATTCATGATGATGTAGCTGAAAACAGGATAGGAATATACCAGAAGATGAAACAGTAGGAAGAATTCAATATGCTACACAATATTGCTTTTTAATTATTATTGCAAAGCACAAATAAGACCTTTTTTTTGTAACAGCAAATTGCTCATAACTAGTTTTCATCCCCACCTCATCTAGTCCTTCCCCTTCCTGTAATACTCCAAATGGACCAACTTTTATTTATCTTTTTAATATATATTGTACTCAGTCACTGTGGACTATGCTCCTAGCCTTAGTCATATCAGTCAGTAGTATCAGATTTAACTTAGCTTTCTTTCTAAATTGTTTTATTTGGCTGTCTTGTTAAGAAACAGCCTTTCTTTTGTGGTCTTTCTACACAGTTTCAATCTTTTGCTCAGGCTCCCATCTCTCTGTATTTTCAGTTACAGTTTCTTGTTTAGTCTTGACAAAATCATATTGCCTGTTCATATCCTTTTGGAATGTGGTTAAAAAGATTGCATTCTTAGTTCAGTATCTTTAGCATATGATCTTTCCACTGCCTTCCTCCCAGTGCAGATTTTTACAAGTGCAGCATGCAGGATCTTGTTCATCACTGGCGAAAAAACATAGCTAATGTGGTGACTGTGTTGAAAAGTAATGCTTTGTAGCTGAGAATTTGCTTTATCAAATAGTGTTGTGCTCTTTGTATGTTGTAGTTTCTGTGGAAATAGATAGGAGGCATTACTTTCAGAGCAACCTCATGATGTCTAGTAGAAGGTAAATCTATACTACACAAGATTTTTGCTTTAGATAATGGTAATTGTTCTAATAATGAAAAAAAATGAAGTGAGAATTAAGTGTTACACCAGAAACAGAGCATATTTTGTTAAGTTACAGGAATGGAAGATTTGATGAGGATCCAGTGTTCTGTCAAGACAGTTAATTTCCTTTTTTGCAAGGAAATTAACATTCACACACTTCAGTATGTACCAATACTGGCAAAAACTGAAGTATTGAGTAACCAATTCAGTTTTTAAAGTAATTGTGTAGTAAGAAACTCCATCATAAAAATACATTATTCGGTGAGTTAAGGAATTCGTTTGCTTGCCTGAGCCTGAATTCAGAATTTTTTCTCTGCTTTCATACTGTCACAATGTTATTCTGTTTCCAAGCCTAATTTTTCTGGTGGTATAATTAGCAGACAGAGGAGGTTGATATAAAAAAAAAAGACATCTACTGGTTTTGACACTGAGAAATAATTATGAAATAAAAGACAGATTTGTGCTCAGGCTAGAATTAGCCTAGCAGTTCAAAATATAAGCAGTCACCTTGGAATCGTGTAACAAAAAGTGACACCCTTTCTTTTATTATAGGCTAAATATATCTTGTGAACTTTAGTTGGATAAATCATCTGTGTGTCAGTTCTATCTGTTATTCTGTTTAATTAATTTGGAAAATAGTTGTTGCTTTCCTTTGACAAGCACAGAGTTCATGTTTGTTAAATGCTTCAAAAAACGTAACCATTTCTTTTAAGTGGTTTAGATTATTATCAGAGAGGTTGTTCATTCTCAGTACAAAAAGGTGACATTCAGCACATCGTTGGTAGTTGATTTTAAATGAAGTAAAGTTTCAAAAGAGTATCTATAATACTGTTTTTCAAACTCTTTAATTAGCTTTTGCATGGAATACCTTGCACAAAATGCTGGCATTGTATTTTGCTCTTGTTCCTTGCAAGTGAACAATTTGAATGCCATTAATGCAACTTTCCTTATTTTATGGCAACAAAGACTCCTCCAAATATCTTGTGCTGGTTAATACAGAAAAAGAAACATTGTGATAGTGTGTTAATCTTGAGCACACAAAGAACCACTGGAGGGTAAGAGGAGGACATCTGTTGGATAAGCTTTCAATACGATGAGAATGATAAGAGACCTACACCGGTGCAAAAATGGCTAATCTTTTACAGCATGTGATTAAAACCAATCCGTATCTTCTTTTCAAAATTTGTTTATTTATGCAGAGAGTAATAGCCATGTATTTCATATATAGGCAAAGAGAGAACTTGCATTTGATAAAACTGGCCAGTCAACCTGCCGCAGTTCATACTAGCTACAGCGGTAACTTTAAGTTTTCAGGCCTACGTGTTCTGAGTGGATTATTTTTATGATGTGTTGTCACTGTGATGGATGATCCTCTGCTACCTCGTTTATGTTTTTGTCAGCACAATAGTAGTTGTCATACTTCTACAGTAGGAATTTGTAGGAAAAGTTGTAGTATTTTGTAGAAATAATTCTTGAGAAGATGAAGAATCATCTTCTTGAGAAGATGTGAATCATCTTAGAGTTTTGCATAACATTTTAAAGCGTTATTACAATAAACAGGTGTCTATGAAGAATAGAATGAAGATGCTGAGAAATCAGCTTTTGATAACAGATAATTCATTTCATCTGTACCCGCCAAATAACAGGATAGAATCATTATGTGTTTTGTAGTTCAAGTGCAACTGGAATTCCAATGAAGATTGGACATTCCTTTAGAAGAGAGGGAATTTAAAGACTTAAGAGGCTTCAAACTATTGATTCCTTTAGAAAAGGGTTTAGCAATTGTGTACCTTGTAAAGATGACTAGCAGTTACAATATATACAAAACTGTATATAATAGAATGCAAGCATTTCCTAGGTCACAAAACAGTAATTTTCGATCATTTACGGTAATTTTTGCTTAACTGCAGTAAAGCCACCAGAATGAGACTGCTGATTATTCTTCAAAAATGAAAAACTAAAATTGAGCTAGTTAATTGCTGCCGATAAGGATATTCTGAAGTTTCATATGTGGATGTTTAAAGCTTGCACTAAGGATCTCTTCAGAGCTTTATTCAAATGCTATTGCTGTGAGAAAGGCAAGCTTTAGGATAATACCAGGGCTTTTAACCTAGCATGCATCCAGGTTTGAGAGAAGGCAGTTCTTGCCCATGGTCTCTTATTTAGTATTTTTTTAAAGAATTTGTGTGCTTTAAAAAATTGAAATTGTATGCATCTTTTCTAAATGTAAATCCAGGTTGTTATATCTGCCTTTTCGTAAAGTCTTTGCATATCATCACTGTGCACAAACTTGTTCTCTTTAATAATGTTTCCATTGAGCGGTATGTATTGTGTCACTTCCTAACACTGGTGAAGTTTTGTTTGGACTCATAATTGATGGAAGAGTATTCATATATTTTTCTTAAAGTAAAGGATGTAGAGGCTTTTGATGTCAACTAAATAAATGAAGTAAAAGTAGAATGGAATCAGTTCTTTGCTCATTAAATCAAATCCAGAAGTACCTGTCGTTATTATTTGGCTGTAAACCAAAAAAAGAATGGGTTAGATAAAACTAGGGAAGAAGGAGAGGGAATCATTTAATCAAATTTATACAGCTTTCTGAAAGTTACTGGAACTAAAGTAGTTGGTGATGTAATGTATGAAGTTGAAGAGTATTTTGCTGTGATGGAGAAAACTAATGGAAACATTCACTTGGGGTAAGACAAATGGTATTAAATGAGAAAACACACCATGAATTGCAAATGGAGCTGAGTTAATTTGTTGCTACAGTAGTGTTGCCCTACTGTTAAATGAAGGCTGTGTAATTATCTTGCTGGCAGAGATAATGTCAAAACCTCATTTCTCCTTACATGCCTCATTTTTACATGAGAGCTAATTGAGCTGCAAGGTGACAACTGATTATATATGGCTATCATCAGGTCCTCTTGCTCAATTTGCAAATAATGTTATCTTTTTTTAAGTGATGATTTTTATCACGTCAGATTAAGGCATTAAAAAAACTTTTTAAAGCTGTTTTAGTAATCTGTAACATTGCACTTCTGTCTGTCTTTTATTTATGATTTCAGTATTAATTAATTCTTCCTCAAAGATTCTTGACATCCATTTTCTTTCCATCCCTTTATTTGAAGCATATAAAGACATGTATTAGTCAGTTTGCTTCATGTCTTTTGGTTGTCATGAATTAGAAGACCCTTTTTAATCCAAAATCTATTTAGTTTTCTGTAACTTTTTTGTTGGCATTCTTGTCGGTATTATCCTTTGCAGTTTTCCCTTCAACTAGAAAAAATCACTTGGAAGGAGGTCAAGAAACTTTTCTCTAGTTTAAGAAATGCAAAGATCTATAAGTCATGTCTCTTGAGCTGTGCTGTTGCACACAGTGGTACATGTAACTGATGTGGAGGCACAAGTACAGAGAATGTGTAGGGCACTAGCATGCTCGAACACAGTGAAAGTGCTGGGTGCAAGAATGCTGCTTTTAATACTTTAAATAAAACACCATTCCATATTTTTACCAAACAGCTTCTTGAATGCCAACATTCCCTTGTTAGTGCAGAACTAAAGGCCTGGGGCCTGGCACCATCTGGTGTGACTCTTTTTCTTGGCCTCCTCAGTCTCTTCTTTCCCAGTACAGTCACTTTTTAAAATCCCTAAGTTTTGTTATAAATCCAGGTGTAATCACAAAACTTATTTATGGAATGTAGCGGCCAGAATTTACTTATTCTTGCTCCAAAGCTGTGAGCTACAGAAGCAACACATGAGAGAAGCCTTAAAAGCATTCTGAGAGATAAAGAAACCTCATTTTCAAAACCTGGCACTAATCCTGAGGTGGAGGGGATAGTTTTCTTAGATATTCTAAATAACCTTGCTTTAGTTGGGAAAACTATTCATAAAATATATACAATATATTTGCCAGAGAATAGGTTCTGAAATGATTTAATGATCTTAGTTTCTTGACTATTCTGTCTCCTTGCAGATACAACTTGCTCTTAAGTGGAACCTGGAAAGTTTGGTACCTTTGCAATGGTTATCTTTGTTTCAGAGGACTCAGACTCTTTCCAAACTCTTAACTTATTACTAAGTAGGGATTTTCTTGTAGCCTAAATGATATTTTATTATGTTTAAAATAGGAAAATAATTTTAATTGTCAAGTTCCAGATTAGACTGAGATAGTTTGTGTTGTATTACATACATATCAAAAATAAAAATCATGATTTTTAGCTGACTAGAGTATAACAACAGGAGACCTTCATGTTTGCTAGACCTCTATACTTATTCAGGATTCAAAGCAACTATACACTTTCATTCTCAGATGTTTTAGTAAACTTCAGTATGTATTTTTAAAATTAATAAATATGTAGATTTTTGTCTCGCTTGGATATGATAAAGTTCTGCCCTTAATTACACTTTCAAACAAGTGAAATGATGATGTGAAACTATCTAAATTAAGTCTTTTATTTTACCTTATACTAGGGAAGAACAGACTGAAGCTTTGCTTTGATGTGAAATACCTGAAAAATACTTCAGTATCTTCTTATACTGACAGCCTTTTTCAGACTTTTTGTGTCTTGTAGTGTCTTTCTTAGATGCTCACCTCCATTAGAAATGCCATGACTGAGTGACTGAGACCTTAAAGCATTTTTGCTGTATTAGATAGTTTGTAGTTGGAAATAAAATGATAGTACTTTAACAACAACAACAAAAAAAAACAACTTCAAGACAACTCTGTATGTCACTTGCTTGTGTGACATTGGGAAAAGGAAAAAAATTACAGAACTTTTCCTGAATGAAAGGAGTTACTTGAAAGTGAAATGTGTAAATCCATCAGTGATATTTTAATAATGTTAGGTCATGTTGAGTTCTGAATAACTTAATCATTTCATGTATGTTTGCACTTCTGTATGAGACTCTGTTGGAAAATACCTTTTTAATGACTGACTTAAAGCCTAAGCTACTTNCTTTTCATTCCAGTAATTGGAGATGACCATATATGTAGTTTCCTTTAATAGTAACTTCTTGTATTTGAAACCTTTGTATGCCAAGCTTTCCCACTTTGTACTAAGCCACCACTATACTGTATTAGTGAGTTAAGTGAGAAACCAGTGTCCCATCCCCACTGTTAGTGTATTCCTAGAATGTGTTCTAGGAGGTTATGGGCTGTTTTGTATCATGCATCTTTGGTGTTTGCGTATTTGTTTTTTACAAGAAACAAGAGCAAAAAGACTGGATCTCACTCTATCCCCTTGACCAATGTTTTAGAAAACTAGTATCTTATGAGAAGGGCAGATGAGACTTTTAATCCATAATCATCAAAAAACATCAGTCTTTTTCTACTCAAATGACAGTTTCAAAGCTGTGAAAACTGATTTGTGTATACTTGCCCCAGTATCAACTGTTACATTGTGCAGTACATGCTGTGACTTCTTTCCCAGTTTTGCACTTTGTCCTTTTTATTATCTTTATCAAGCTCCTGTAGAATGCTATAAGGAATGTCTGTTGAAAGAAGATTTTCCCATATGCAATTATTTCTGAATATCATCAACCACGATTTTAATGCATTGTATGTATACTAGGTGGTGTATTGATTTTTGACTAATGATAACTTTTAATGGGCCTGTCATGCAGTATCAACTCAGATTCTTAGGAGAATTCTTAAGGCTTACTTGTACTTCATCACCCTTACATGATGCAGTATGTGCATTCATCTTAAAACAGTAACGTTATCTTGGCTGATGAGACTTAAGACATTTTGCCAGGCATGCCAAGTGGATCACAGTCAAGTATTCTGTTTATTATGGAAGAGATGGTGTCCTGCACCAAAACTAGGTGATATTACTTTCTTTTTGCAAATTCTCATCTGTGATGCTGTGTTTACCTAGCTTGTATAATTAACACACAAAGTGAATTAAGAGTGAGATAAAGAACAGTTTTACGAAAGAGATGCCTGTATGTTCTATGAAAATAGGAGACGTTTGAGTAAGGAAACTTAAACAGGTGACCAGTTTTCTTTGTCTCTCAACTTCACTGAATAGATGCTGGCTAACTGATATGCCCTGGTGTAGTTGTGCAGTTGTGCCTTGTGCAGTTGTTGCTTAGGTTTAGTTTTCCTGCAAAAGTATTCTTTCTGCTGTTCCTAAATTATAGCCTTTCTTCTCTCCACTGCATAATTGAGTGTTTGTGGAAAGTGTTCCCTCTGATACCACTTCCTAAATGTCTTCTCTCTTTTGTGATTATTGGAAAAGAAAGGTGTTTTTAGAGATTTATAGACCAATCGGTTAGTTACCAGATGATAGGCAAGATAACTGTAAAATCAAGGGTTTATTTAAAAAAATATTTTCCAACCTTTGTTCTCTTTATCTTAAAATTATCTTTCCTCATATGATTCCTGATGTTTAGTGTACTTCTAGGATTGTACATTCCAATTTTCAGTTGGAGTACCTTTTATCTAACAATCGGCTTTGCATTCGTAGGAGATGTGGTGTACTGTAGTTCTAAATACATGCTTTCAGTAAAAGGAATCTTCCTATTTTAGAAAGGCCATAAGATAAAAACACACACTGATCTAAAACATTTCAATTCTTGCTTTCTTTAAAATTTGCTGAAGTAACATACTAGTATGTGAACTAATAACATTCTCAGTATGTGAGATAGTTTTTAAATTCAGAAGTTTTTATCAAGATTATATTTTTAGAGGGTACAAATCATAAGTTGAATATTATAGAAACATTGAGACTCTTCAGAAACATTGCACTTTAATTTATAATATATAATCTATACATACTGTATAAACTATATAAACAATCCAGCAATCATGTCTTTCAGTGTTATCTATTGCCATCATTCCCCATGCATTGAGGCTCTCTCTATAGCTACTACTATAAAACGTTCCCTAAGTACATAAAGGCTCTAATCGTTAAGATTTTTATTACCAGCCACACATACAGAGCTGCAAATTGCCTTGTTTCAGATTTATTATGTATTACTCCAGAAATTCTATAAAGATCAAAAGAACTGATTACAATGTTGACCTTTGCATTAACTCATCTGAATTTAAATTCAAGTGTTTGATTTGGGAAAATAAGTCCATTTATCATAGGTCTGCTACTGAGGGGATTGTGCAGCCCTGATTGGGAGTGCTGAGACCAAATTTATTTATTGAGCGTGGGCTTGAAAATTGTTTGTAGGACAAGAGGAACAAAAGTTTGACCTGCCATTGTGTTGCACCCAGGGAACAATGTGGCAGCTGCCCTTTTCAAAACGCTAGCAGTCTGTTCTTGCTGAAGAGCTGAAGGATATTTATAGTTTAAATATATAGAACTATTTTGAAAATGCAAACCAGTGAGCTTTTTTGCGCTGTGAGATAATTAGCCTCTAAATTTAAATGTTACAGTCTAGCATTATGGAAGATGATGTGATACTCTGGATCTTAACATTTCCTCTTTCAAACCTATTTGAAGTTTATTGTCCTAGAAACATAAATATTTGAGTGTACATTTTATAACTGGCTTCTCAGCTAAGATAGGGATTGTAGTTTTATCAATTAAATGTGGCTCATCTAATATGCATATTTATACCAATCAAAAGACTACTTCCTTTAAAAAATAAAGGGTAAGAAAAAACCAGAATTTAGAGAGCTGAAAGTAACATGCAGAGCAGTATCTTTGCAGTACTGTTCATTTTCTTGTGCAGTGCTAGAAGGGAGAGCTTTGTCATATAAGTGCAACTTATTTGCACTATTGAAAAGAGCCTGTAATATTTGATATTGCATATTCAAGTTTAGCAAAATATAGTTCTATTTTATTCTTGAATCAATTCATAGCACCGAATGGTGCTGTTTGCTTATGTTGCTTTTCAGTAGAAATGCATTTGCATATGATAAACTAATATCTTACCTAAAGATGAATTGAGTCAATTCAAAGAATTCAGGTGGTGTGGAAAAGTCCCACAATAGGAATGAGGAATCTTTCATCAGGATTCAAGGATATTATCACAGTGGATCATAAAGTATTGTAGAAAGTAACTTCAGAAACTTTAAGCTGAAGTACAAAAGGAAAATAAATTGTTGTCCTTTGTAACTATGAAATCTGGCTGTAAGTAGTTTCATATGGGAATTTTTGTAGCTAATACACTTTCACCTTGGTTGAGAGCTCACTCTTTCACCCCTGCAGTGCTTTCCTCCTCTAAACGTAGTTTAGTCTGAGATCAGGATAAGCTAGGGAAAACTGTAGTAGGGCAAGTGGGTCTGCATCACTTAGTTCATTCAGAGTTACAAAGAGTTTTGTAAAGATTAGGACTCAAATCATACCTATTGGAGCTATCGTGATTGATGCAATTAGTACTACTTTATGACTGGGCAGATGACCTCTGGTTTAATACTAAGCTGAATCATTCTTTTTGAATATGAAATGTTTTGCCAGCTTCCCGGAATTGTATACAAGTTTTCTGTTCAATTGATTACCTTCCTTAAGGTAGTTAGATGCAGGAAGAACTTACAAATATTCCCAAATGTTTGATGGCACCTATGTCTCCTTTTTATTGAACATTTAATTCTTGCCAACAGCATCTCTCCTAATAAATCTCATTACGTAGTTACAATTTTAAAAATACAAAAATAAGTTCAAAATGTATTTTGTTTTGAGTTGGTTGAATACCTTGGGTTGCCACTAGAAGTTACTGATGTGTTGAAGTTATTTCCTGGAGAAAAGTTTCAAAACTGGTTGCCAAGCTGGGATATTTTATAATTTGATTTGAAAATATATTTAACAAAAAATAGAGATAATAAAATCCAAAGTTTGATTTTGACTGAACTGACTTAATAAAACCACAGACTATTAAAAGAAAAAGAAACAACAAATAAACAAGCCTAAATCAATGCAAGTGTTGCCAGTGCTTTATTTCAAAAAATAAGTCTCGCTGCTCGTTTTGACCCTCTTTTGTCCTCATTTCTGACTGGTTTTACACTGTTCTTTCTACATATATATTCAGTACTGTCTTAGTTGTCTCTGCAGTTTTATCCACTGTGCTTATTACTGCACGTAATACACACATATCCTTGCCTCATTTGCATATAACATAGGTCCTTGAGTAGGTCCATGGCAGAATAGTGTCATAAATTCATTTTTGTAACATCTTTCTAAACCTGTTTCTAATATCTGACACCTACACAATTTAAACCTGTCAGGAAGTATATGTACAGCTGTGCTACTGCTGAAACTTTAGTAAGCAAATACCACAGATGGGAATTGGCAGCAAATGAAATGTAAATTTAATAACTCACTTGGTAAGCTGTGCCTGGAATCACACCACAACCAACTTGAAGGACAAGCACTGTATTGAGCATGTTGTGTTATTTACACAACCACTAGGATGTCTTTGAGTCTCAAACAAAGCAGAGAATATCACACATCCAGTGTTCTAACAAAACACCTTGGAACTACTAAGCATATACATACCGTGTGCCATGAAAACCATGAGACTTTTATATTCATTTTAATAATCAGAAAACGCCAAACAAAACGTAGCAGTGATATGTCATCTAGCTAGAGTAATGGGTAGCAGGCACAAGCAGCATTCTATTTGTAGAAGACAGGTTTTGCCATTTTTATGAATTAGCTTTTTTGTATTACACGTTTAAATTAATATCTCAGAATCACAGAATTGTAGGGGTTGGAAGGGACATTTAGAGATTGAGTCCAACCACCCAAGATAAAGGTCTATAGGATCATTTAAGAGTCTACTGTGGTTTTCCATTATGTAGGGTTTGATACCATACAAAGAGAACCTTAAAAGATTCTTACTGATAAAGAGAGATTTGACAGTAAGATAAGTATGGTTTATTCTTTAAATCTAAGTTAGTGGTTGATGACTTAGCACAATCCATTCATGAGTTTTTGGTACAATACATCTTTGGTATCTGCATTATGTTCAAAATTTTGAAGTGCAACACTAATTTATCTTAGTGTTGATATCCTGATGTGGGACCACTATTAACTCTAACATGCTTGACAGTCTCTTTTAAAACGTATGAGTAGAATTCTCACTTTTGATTTCTCACACACTCCTATTAGAACCTACTTGTTTCCATTTCTTCTATAATGGAACTCATGAATTATTTACGTTTGATATTTGAAGACAAG
Organism: Pavo muticus; assembly: GCA_016647715.1. NCBI lineage: Eukaryota > Metazoa > Chordata > Aves > Galliformes > Phasianidae > Pavo > Pavo muticus. The sequence goes on from JACDJE010000013.1 coordinate 241,033, forward strand.
ATGATGGAGAAGCATGAGAGTATCTTACTAAGAAAATGTATGTTTATTGTAATATATTTTAAATTTATTTTATTTCTACATCATTTTGCTTAGGGGGAAATATAGAAAAGATATTTTAAGCCTGAATTTAGCTTGACCTTAAAAGTGCCCAATGAAATGTTGATTTCTGAGCTTCCTGCTCGCTTCTCCTGTTATCTCTGCTGGCATTAACTGTTGGAGACAATGGTTATAGTTACAGGTTACAAGTTCAGATGGCAGAGAAAGTGGGTAATACAGAGAGATTTCTAAAACTGGCCAATCATACAAGCTTGTGGGGTAAAACAGATACAGGCAAGCTCAAAAAAGCCCTGTCATCCATGTACAAGTCAACAATGAAATTACCCAAGTTTGTGCCTGAAGCTCTTCAAAAACCTTTTCCCTGCTGTTTTATTACTTGTGGGAGAGAACTTCACCTGAAATACAAATTAGTTTGTGGGCACCAATTCTTCCATTACTACATAATCTAAAAAGTGAGTGTTCAAATGTGTGAATTTCATAACTGTTATTTATTAATCTGTATACATTTTGAATGTTATTTTATTCCAGTCTTATCAAAATATAAATAAAAAATTTCTGATGCCTGGATTTTTTTCTTCATGTAGGAAATTCTTAAGTATGCTGCAATCAACATTTTTTAATACCCAATTTTCCTATTAGCTTGCTGTCCTGAAAATTGATTAGTTTGTTTGGCTTTTGTAATCTGTAATATAACTCCACATTTTAAAAAAAATAAAAATAAAAATAAAAATCTGTAAATGAAACTTGACTGAATCAAGACTTTCAGACTGTGCAGAACTGAGGTACTAAAATAGGAAACCCTTCTGCAGCAGAAAGATGAAGGTGAGTTATCCCTGCAGTTCAGTTTGATCTACCTCTGTGACTGCTAGTCCTAACCACTTTCTCAGCTATTGGAAGTACAATGATGTAGAAACTATAAAAAAGGAAGAAAGAGACTGTGAATTATTTTACTTTAAGATAACACTGTGGGCTTAAGATAACAGAAGGTGGTGCTTTCTGTTCGGTTCCAGTGGTAGGCCATTTGATTTTCATTTAGTTGTAATTAATTTCATTAAAATCTGTTTCTCTTCTGAAAACGAGATGATGTTACTTGCAATTTGTATACTAGTCACAGTAGTTTAATCTACTTTTTGATAATATCTGAAATCTAACATTAGCATGTCTAAATATATTCATTGCTGTGTAGGTTAATGGAACTGATGACAGAATTGAGTTTTAATATACAAGTAAAATGAAAAGACTTTAAAACAAATTATTTAGCTAGAAGTTCCATTTGTATGGTTTGTGTTTCAGGCTAATCATTAGGGCTTACTGTAGGTCAGCATGTCATATCCCAGTGGTGTCTAGTGAGATGGAGGGTTATCTCATATGTCAGCCAGATAGCCCTGTGAACCATTTTGAGCAGTCAAGATAATAGGACTGAATTCTGAAATGAGGTAGAATTCTGAAATGGGGTACAATTCAGAATGAGAGCTGGAGATATACAATGCCACATGTGAGCACAGTGCTATTGCTCATAAAGGCAGTCACCTTTTGGCATGAATAGTGACTTATGTTTGACAATAGTCCCTCAAGGCTGGGTGCAGTGAAAATGGGGAAAGATGGCAAATCAGGTACATATTCTTGTAGAGAAGAAAGATGAAGGAAAAAACTGACTTCCTTATCAGGGTGCTATTTTTTGTGTTTGTATTTTAAATCAAATTACATACTAGTTTTTCATTTGAATACTGATGTTGCATGATAACCTAGTGAGTATTTTTTGACTGCCTTTACCGTTCCCTATTGTGTTGGCCACAATTACTATTTTGTTTTTGATCAAAACAGCAACCAGAAAAAATCCAGTATTTCTTTTTCTTAATGAAAGTATAATTTTTATGTTGCTGATGAAATTTTGTGACAATACTGTGTGAGAATAGATGCACTTTCATATTTCTAGGGTGTTATGTTTTTTTGTTGTTGTTGTTTGTTTGTTTTTAACGTTGCATTTTAAGTTTATAAATAAGGAAAAGGCCAAATCTATTGCATATTTCTGAAAGGAGGAGTTTTGTAGTCTGCTTTCCTGTCATCTCAGATAATACAACCTGATTTCTAATTGCACATCTAAATCAAATTATTGATTTCATAATTGGAGTAGTTAATCATATTTAAGGAAAATAAATTATAAACTACTTCAATTTTGTGTTTATTTTCAACTTTAGAGCTAGGACAGTATATTCTGCTGAATTCCATTATCAGTGATGGGAAAATAAACTTTTGCATGCCCATATTTACAGTACTTAATTCGAAAAATCTTAAGAGCACCAAGGCTGAATGTATTTTTTTTTTTCCTGCTGCCTATCTATGTATGACTTGCATTGTGTTTGCCTTTTATTTTTAGTCATGTAGGTGAATGTAGGTCAATTATCTGGCACTGATGGGAAAATTCTGCTAGCATTTCTTCACACACTTGATACCATGGCTGTAACTAAGCAAAAGCTTATTGACTTATGTAGCTTTTGGTCAGCCAGTAGAGGCCACTCATAGCTTGCTCCTGAAGCTGGACGGTGATTTGAAAATAGGGTTTTGTTGCGTGCATGAGTTTTCTAATTCACTCCGAGTAAGCTTACACTGCTATGAGCTGTCATAACATGACTTGTACCTGAGGAGGGTTCTGCTTATGAGCGGTACTGCTTGTGTTTGTGTGTGTGTTCAATATTGACTTTTTTTGTTTCCTCTAATAAGTCTCATCGTATTAAGAATAAAAATCGCCTTCAGTAGTGTACTTCAAGCAGTCTTAAAGCAAATGATTTAATTGCATTTTTTTAATATCCTTTGTTGGTACAATTTTTACTGTCACTATATTACATTAGTCTCATGAAGTAAGGAGAAACTACTACAATTTAGGTTTCTTGGGGAGGAAGGTCTTGTTTATATGTTTTTGTTGTTTCTCCCAAATGAGGAACTGAGCTGAAGTAAAAACTAACCAAAGGTCAAAATGGCAAGCATGTAGCAGATGGAGGAATTGAACCCAATGTCACAGGCTGAGGCTACTATCCTAATCACTGTGCTCTGCTCTTTCCTTCTGTCTGTATAACCATACAGGTAACTTCACTTACTGATAATAGTTTTACATAAAACACATTGTTTCAGCATTTTAGATCATTCATAACTAATAAGGATAAAGTCCTTGCACTACTGAAGTCAAAATCCTGTTGGCTTAGTGAAGCTAAGACTTTACCCTAGAATAAGTTTTATCTATAGATAGCTAAAATGTAATAAAGATTTTTTCATATGCAATATGAACCTCAACATTTTAGTGGTAGCTTTTTCTATTAAGGGATGTTTGGTTTAATTTAAATATCATTAGTTGAATTCTAGATGTTTTTTCAAAAAAAAAATTGATAATGTTTTGTTGTCAGACTTTATACTTCTCAGACAGCTACCCTGAAGATTTTCCTTTTCCCAATGTATAAAATTGACATAGTGATACTATATGGTATTTATGCAGTCCTGAAGCTTATGTGTGTGTCTCATACCATGAGCTGGTTTAAATTAAAGAAAAAAGTTTGTTTTCTTCTGAAGTCTCTTCTTAACCCCCAGTAACGTCAGTCTCCTTTTTGCAGTGCTCCAAGCTGCTATTGGTGGGAAGATACCACAGTACTATCTTACATTACACATCAGACATCTGGAAAGATGATCTCGTACCGACTCCTTTTCAAGCACTTTCTGGAGTCACTAGTTTTGATTTTATAATTAGTTAATTTCAGATGCAAGTTTTATCTTAAAAAACAGCTGAGAAAAGCTGTGTAAAAGCATAGGTTTACAGTGAATTTCCCTCTTTTGCTTTTATATGTGATTTAAATTTCCTATCTTTCTTTGAAGAAATGGTGTTGAATATTGGACTTGTTTTTTAAATCTCTGCTTTTTGTTTTTCCATTACTCATTCAATTGAAAACCAAGTATGAAGAGAGAGATGTATTTTATTATTTGTGTAAAAAGAAATGTAGACAAAACTAAGAGTGTGAAACTCACTAGAGAGACAGGTGAACTTGCACATATTGACTCCTAGAAACATACCGATTCTCATTTTATCTAGGATGCATAGGGGCTTGTTTGTTTGTTTTATGGAGAGAAAATGGTAAGACATGTACAGGGAGATAAGTATTAGCTCTAGCATTAAGTCCAAGTCTTCAGACCTTTTTTTTTTTTTGAGATTTTTCTTTCCTATCACTTGCTTATGTTTTGCAAGCATAATGGCAATGATCCATTGAGCTTTGCAACGCTTTGTTAGTAAGAGTTTGATTTTATATAATTATAGAGTAGTAAGAAACTGGCATAGATCTAAGTATTCTGGTAATGGACAATGTCTTCATGAAGACTTAATAGAACCAGTAGGTCAGCCTTACTTTCCCATTACACATCATATTTTTCTGCTTTACACATCTGAGCCAGAATACAGATTGTGACACAATTGGGCTGTGTGAAGACATGTGATATTTCTTTTGTATTTTTGAAAATCAGTTTTTTTCTTTGTCCTTTAAGACACTATTCCTAGTCGTTTGTTACATCTTTTTTAAAAGCTGCTATTCTTATTTGGGGGGAAACAGTTAGAAATACTTCCACTTTTTGTATTAGTTATAGCTACCTAATTTCCATTGTGAGCGTGCTCAGTTATAGGATAATAGGGCTTGGAGAAATGCAGGCTATTAAATACACTGGTTTTGAGATTATTGTGTAGCATCGGCTCTGTGATACTCTATACTTACTGTTAATTTAAGATATCAGTGTTTAAAAGCTAAGAGTCTTGTGTATGGAATGAAGACCTTTAATATTGTATAAGAATTGACCAGAAGCATGCTGTTAGTGAATGAACTTCATTTTAAGTTTAAAACGACACTCTGGTCAATCTTCTACTTCCATCACAGTAATTGTGATTCCTCGATATGTGTGTGTACACTCAGGCCCTACCCCCTTGCATACACTCTATAGCAAAAAATAAAATTGTAGAATCATTGAATGGTTTGGGTTGGAAGGGACCTTAAAAGTCCATCCTGTTCCAACCCCCTGCTGTGGGCAGGGTTGCCATCCACCAGATCAGGCTGTCCAGGGAATTTTGTGAGAGAGAAAAAATAAAAAGAAATCTTTTGTAAACCTTCAGTTCTGTTTATTTTTCATTTACCAGTGGAAGCCTACTACTTACTTCAGCTCCTTTTTGTGCACTGGGACTTCTAAACCAACTCTTGGAAACTATGCAATTTTTCTACGTGAATAAAGAATCTGAACAGTTGAGTGGCTGTTCGTTTCCCTGTGCATAAACATTGCAATTGATTTTGCTAATAGTCATTTAGCAGATTAAGATTAGCCATAGTTCTTTGCTTTTTTTTTTTTTTGCTTTTGCTTTTTTTTCCCCACCCTAGATGGCAGTTTTGCAAAGATGAATTCCTTTGCATTACCCATTATGAATCTTACAATCATCACCATTCAGTTTTACATAAAGATCTGTAATTATGCATTCTTATTTTAATTTTATAAATGTTGTGTGTCTGCTCAGTAAAATCGAAGCTTTCTAAGGTATGTAAGAGAAACCTGAGTGGTGTACTCTGTGGTCAGTTGTATCTGTTCATACAGTTCATATTCTCATACAAATTAATGGAAAAATGTATTTGTCTTTTATATATTATTTTAAAACTGAAAATCTGTCATGTGCTTTTTCTTGGATTTTCAATGCTTATTAAATTTCAGATTATGTATTTTGAGTAAGCTGGAAACTTAAACTTGTTTCCATAAGTACGGCTGTGGGTAAACAACCAATTTTAGTCCAGAAAATAGCTTTTGCTTCTGTCAACATGTTGTTTATTTTCTCCCTGAGATAAAAAGTTCAGTTTTCTGATATTTGTACCAAGATAAAGTCTATAAACAAGATTAATGTAGTGTGGAAAAGGTTGTCAGCAGCCCTGGCAAAGGAAATAAGTTGCCTGTACACAGAACATACTGTAAACTGAATAAAAGTGTCAAGTCCACCATGAGATAATGTGATCATGAACCTCTAACAAAGCATGACATAGGCACAGTCGGCTTTTCTTATAGCCATAGTGTAGAAAATGGATTACTATATTCCAGGGGTACCCACTGGAATAGCATGAAAACTTCATTTTGAGATTAATGCAGGATGTAACTCTTGAGAGCCGAGCAACATGTTTACCTATGTTGTTGAAGTAACAGTTTAGTTATTAATCTTAACATTTAGAAATTACATATTTAAATATTTGATCGTATTTTTAGGTCTGTCTTTGTGAACTGGTGTTTCTTGCTCTCAATTAATAGATGAATAACAGTGTAAAAGTTGTCTGAACTTTGGTCACTGATTTACTGCTGTCATGTGGCTATGTACAGCTTCGGTAACTTTAGTAAAACAGTAAACTGCAAAAGCTGATAAAGCAGTAGGTGTGCTGTTCTCCATGTGTGTTCTGTGCTAAAGAGAATCCTTCAGATAGTAAAATTTTGTACTCACCATCATTTTCTCTACTGGGGCTGTTAATGCATGCAAAGGTTTTTCATCAGTACTTTCTTTTCAAGTACCACCAGCCAGAAAAGTGACAACATTTTAGGGGTCCCTTTTTTAGGCCCTTGTTACTTTTAAGGTCAAAGAAACAGAAATAGAGTCAAGTACTTAAATCTTGGGGCTTTCAGATTACTTCGTAAGTGTTCTTTCAAAGTTTTCTAGATTTGGAGCTCCAGCTGCCATGGTTTTTCTCTGTCATAAGATGGCATGTTTTTCTTTAAAAGTTGAACTCATTGTTCTTTAAATAAATCATAGGCTGTTTTTATTTGTGAACCTTATGCTTATTTTCTTTTGGCAAGTCTGAGCCATATAAGCATATTATTGGTGAATTTTGTTGCCTCCTTTCGAAACTGACAATGTCTGACTTCTTTCCCACTTCTACTGACTGCAGAGCTAACTCTAAGGAACTAAAAGTCAGTTCCTGCATTCCCTCCAGCAGGAATTGTTTGCCCTCTGCTTTGTTTTTTTCAAGCATCAATTTCATTGGGTGGTCCCTAATTCTTCTTTTGCCTGTCTACACGTGCAGACAAATTAGTTCTATTAAGGAGATTATAAAAATAAAGCTGATTGCATATTTGAATAATACCAGAATATTATCATCTGCACATTACAGGAAAATTCTGCGTGTGCTGTCATGAATTCTTATGATTACTCTTAATTTAAGTCTATTAAGTCATTTTTATTTCAGTGCATATAAAGGGCTTGACAAAAACTGTACAACATAGTATGGTAAAAAATCATTTTCTTTGCTTTTTTTCTTGCATCAGCTTGAATTCCAGGAGTTTTGTGTTGGGGTTTCAAAGACTGAGTAGATTTTTTTTTTTTTTAATGTTGAATGTGATTTTCAAACCATCTAACTTTCAGTTTTTCAGAGTAAGCACTTCACAGACCTTCAGAAAGTAACATAGGCCCTAGATATCTGTAAATGCCTAACATCCAATCAGAATTAGGCCCAAAGGATTTTAGTAAATCCTGTACAGTAGCTTTCTGCACTTGGTTTTTAATTTAAAAATGCAGATATTGCTAATTGCATTTACAAAATTGAGACAGTACACTAGATACAGCATTCAGTACATGCAATATGCTTCCTTAATAAACAGTCTCTGTGTTCATATGCTGCTCCATAATTCAAAGAAAATTTTTTTTCCTACTTTTCTCCCATAGATAACTCCAGGACCAGGTGGTAGCAGAAAAACAATTCACTTGTCCCAGGATTCTCTTCACCATGAGTGAGTATCAGTACTGACTTAGAAATATTTTTATTTTTGTTAGCGTTATAGTAGTACGTCTTCCCTAAAGCCATGTTTTGCAACTGTACAAATGTGATAAGGGAACCTCAGCTCAGCTACATAATGTTCTTTATTTAATAGTAGCATTTATAATCCTTTGTAATTCATTTTATGTTTCTTAATGAAACATGCAGTTCAATACTTTGTAAATGTATTTTTATTAACCTGCTAAGTGTATGCTCTTCTAAAAAGCAACACTCTTTAAAGCTTTAAAATAGGATAGATATCAAATGTAACAGGATGTTTAAAAAGACATGCTTTGTTTTTTCCAAAAGTAAACAATTTCAGAAATGCCTCATTTGAATACTTGAAAATAAAAAAGCATCACTTTCTTGAATCTTAAACATTATGTATCATGTGAGGAAAAAGATTACCGTGATTTTAACGAAAATACATTAATTGTTTGGACACACACAAATAAAGAATGTCATTCAGTTTATTTAGCTACTCCAGTGTGCAATTAATATGAGCTGCTGTTCTGTCCAGCTGACAACATTAGTTGTATTCTTTCTTAATCTCTTTTGAGTATTTACAATAAGGTAACTTTCCTATAATTTCCAAATCATACATCTGAAAGTTGAACTGTTCAGTGCAGCTGTTGAACACCTTTCATGTCCAGCTTATTTTAATGTCTACTAATATATATGTCAAAGTACACCTGTAACTTTCTTGCTGTCATTTCTTTTTTTTTTAATTTCACACTTGTCCTTTTCTTTAATTATCTCGAAAGTAGAAAAAGGATTTAGCAGTACATAGGTTTCAGGTACAACTGGTATTGTATGATGATTCCTTACAATACAGGAATGAGAAGATGGACTGATCATCAGCAAAGAGCTTTCAGATTTGGGAATTAATAATTTACGTATGGTGCTCTGAAAGTAATACCTCCTATTAATTTCCATAGAAATTACAACAGATTCAAAGAGCACAATAATCCTATTTGGTAGTACAGATTCACAGCTACAATAAACTGTTTTTCAATATTTTCACTGCCATTAGCTATTCAGATTTGCCAGAAATAAACAAAACCCTGCATGCTGCACTCATCAATAACTGCACCAGTGGAGATGACCTACTGTTGCTGTCACCACTGCTGAAACATACCATTCACTGAGCTTACATACACTGCTTGGTCTCCATCAATGTTCAGCAAGCATTGATGAATGTCAGTGGGTGCCTTTTTTTTTCCACGTGGAAGAATTCAGCAATGCACCTTTGCTTCATGTGCACTTGCATGTCAGCTGTCATTGTGTCAGAGTGCCCCTCTGCTGCCATCGGTCACGTGGCAATAAAATGTAACAAGATATTTGTGGGATGGTTCAACCTCTACTGTGATAGCACCACCATCTGTATCTGATGCCGTTACACAACACAATAAAATTGGGGGCATTACTTTTGGAGCAGCCTTCATTGCTCAGACAGTACCATGGACTTTGCTTCCTCTCGAAGTATGCTAGTTAAACTTAAAATTTTAGCATCATTATGTAGGTGCTCCAGTATGCTGTGCAGAAAAAGTGAAAATAAACTATCATATTTAATAACTTCAGAAAAAGTGCGACAGTCAGAATTGCAAACAGTTGCAATAACTCCTTGGAATAATGCTGCCAATAGTCAAAATTGTGTAGTTGTGTGTAGTTGTGAGTCCACTAATTCTACTGACTTTGAATTTCTCTTTAGATTCAAACTCAGACCTCGGTTTGTGAGGTAGCACAGTAACAATTACCAAATAGTCCACAGTACTTAAAAATCTTTCCAGCTATAATCATTAAAAAATAACACTTTGGGATTAAATATCAGATTACTTTTATTTATAGCACGTGCATTATAGTATATTAAAATACTATCATTTTTATATTATTTTACCTTCTCTGACAAAATATAATTACCTATAAATCCAGTGGCTACTGAGAAGTGAAATTTGTAGTGTATTCTTTTAGAACTGTAGCAGACCGAGAGTTCAATAAAAATATCCCATTAAAATAAAGCGTAGCCAACGGCTGTATTTTCCTGGCAGACAATAAAATACCCAAAAGCACGCACAGGCTGGTCATATGACAGCATGTGCTTTGTTAGTTATATTGTTAAACCTGTCTTTTCTTCTTCTCCCACAGCCATTGGTTTAGCCCTGGGGCTAGGAAGGAACATAGCCAGGTAAGAACTGTTTTGATCAAAACCAGTTTACTTGAGATGTGTTAAGGAATTTAACTACCTCTTTGCCAGAGGCAGCAGGCTAATATTTAAAGAAATGATCAACAAAGCAGGTATAATTTCATATTTCCTTGCAAGAAAATTTATGAACAGCAACGCCTTTCAAAAAATCCTTCCCTTAATTAAAAATCGTGAATTAGTAACTTAATTTCAGTTAAATTTCCTTGAGTTTTGACAGGTTACAGGAAAAGGTCTCTTATTTTGTTGCGTTTTTGTTTTATTAAAAAAAGATTTTGTTAATTGTAAAATCCCTTAATATTGTTTTTCTTAAAATGCGTTAAAACAAAATTTATTTCCTGATTTTTGTGAATGAAGCATAACAGTGACAAGAGTGGGCAGGGTTCTGCAGGATGATTTTCGTTTCAATTTTTCTTAATTTCATTGTTTAAAAAGACCACAGTGGTAGCAGAAAAAGAGCTGTTAAATTTCCTTTGTATCCAGCCAAGCAAAGAGTGCTGTGATACAGCTATTGGTTAGGATAAACTATATGTTTGTCTACTGAGCCTCTACGGTATAGTTCCTAAAGTGCTCAAGCCTAGAAATGTGCTTAAGGGAATGTGAAGGCATGTTTATTTTTGGTTAGAGACATAACACTTAATTCTTTAGCTTGTTTTCAGACAGGGAGGAATACTTTTCCTTATGGATGGTTATAAGATTCAAAGAGAACATACTGTCCAAGAACTTTCAGCTACGAAAATATATCTGGTTCTGTATAGTTAATATCAAATATTAAGTAAAAGTAACTGAATAAATTAGCGATGCATTGAAGTTTGAGACGACAGTTCCACAGTTCACTTTTCTGTTGGTAAAAATTGTTATAACACAGTAGATGCAATTAGATCTGTACCAGTTCACTTGTGTGCTTACAAATTTAACTAGATTTGAGACATCAGAAAGAAATAAGGTGCATAGAATCTTTTGAAAGGTTCATCATAGGGTGATCCATCATGAGCACTTGTAACTCTAGAAAGTCAAAGTTTAAATCAGCATGTTCCTTTTCCTATGCCCCCCACTTCTTTTGAACTTCATAGCAAACCTGAATCTCTCTATTTTACCTGCTCAAAACTGTTGGAGTGGAAAAAAGTGTGTGGTACAGTTTTAACTATCAATTGAGAACTTCTGACATCTTCCAGTAAGCTGACTGACACTTACTTAACATCTAAACAGACAGCTTTATACGATTCACTTTTAACTCATATCGTTTTGAAATGTGTTTCCTAGTAGAAGAATCACAGTAGAACAGCATTTTAAAAATGAGCATGCTTCATCTTAATCATGATAAAAGATTCCCTTTGGGTATCTTTATCCTATTCCTGAAATTTTGATGCTATAAGTAGCAAAATTTACTAGATTAAAATGAATTTGAGTAATTATTTTGGAGTGTTTTTTTAATATATTGTTTGTCTTGGAGTATAATCTTTTCTCGGATAACAGTAGCTTTGAATTAATTTTAAATTCTACATGTTTATTTTGCATTTCCTGAGGGCTGCAGTTTCAGAGATTATCTTAAATTCACTCTGTTCTTAACTTAGACTATTAATGAATTCTGAATTTAAGCTAATGTCAAATAATACATGTGCTTCTGGGATATTACGTTTGGTTTTGTTTTGGTTTTTTGTTTGTTTGTTTGTTTTTATTTTTTGTTAGACCAATATAAGAAATGAGGGAGTCTATAGAATTCTCCCTGAAGTTGTGAAGATCAATACTGTAAAACTGTAGGTTATGTGGGCTAAATATTTTCTCTTTTAATTTCTGAAATTAAAATTGTTACGTTGTTACAATTAAAATCTGGCTGGTGATCTGTATTTTCATCAGATATAATTTCAATTTACTTTTCAGCCAGAGTAATGATGATGATAGAAACGTTGTCTTTATCTCATCATGAGATAAATACACACTGTATAATAATCATACTGGTAAGAATTGTGGCTATATTTAATTGCAATTTGCAAGTGCCCTGATTTGCTGACCATAAGAAAATAGAAGAAAAAAAAAACTTGCAATGATGTATCAGAATAAGATCTCTTTACACATCCTTTAATGGCCTTTTAAAATAAAAGCTTGCTTATTCACTGCATTTGAAAATTTAATTGAAATGACAAGGAGCAGTCTTTATGCAAGAAGCAAACAATAAAAATCTAGGGAAAAATTAAGCATAATTTTTAGATAGGTGTAATTTTTTTTTGAGTTCCTGCTCATGCACAGAATGAAGGTATAGTTGACCAAGTCATACCATTCAAGAATTTCCAGTGGACTTTTAAGTTCATTCTATGCTTTGTTCAATATATGAATAGCTCTAAGAAACATTTCTATTTTTTACATACTGTTGAGTTTTGGTTTCACTACTACAACTTTTTAACATTTCTTTGCTATTAACTGCCACTTTACCCATCTTGACAAATATCAGAATGCTGGAAATATAATTCTGAATTTTGGAGATGATCCTAACGGAAAGTCTTTTGCTGTTTGTCTAAAAAGGAGTTAATCAAAGCTTGTTCCAGAACTTGAGACATTACTACAGTTAAGTAGCTCCTTCATTATCCCTGCTTCACCACTATCGTGGGAAGCTTTAATAATGTGTTTTTGTTGCTTCTGCAGCTTTCAAATTATAAAAACTCCTGGGGCTTAGAGAAATTTATAACTGCTTCATACTTGCTTAGCTACAAGCACTAACTTGAATATATTTTTTTCATAATTTAAGTATTCCCCAACACTTTTGATTTTAAAATTTAAAAATTTGAGTATGGAAATTGTGAAAAATTCTAGAGATAAGTAAAATGTGACATTGTGAATGGCTTTGTAATGTGCTTTAAAATGCTTATTTTTTCATTTTCAATTAATTGGGAATTTATAATAAGGCATGTGTTTGTGAATGTATCTTGCAATCTTAGTTATTACCATAAAATGTTATTAGGCATCCATCAGTTTTAGACTCTAGGGTGAAAACATTATTGAAGGATTACTCAAAAGTCAGGAAATAATAACATTTCTAAAAGACAAATAGAGGGATTGCATGTGAAACTATTCTGAGCATTTTTTTATTATCTTCAGCTCTTGCGAGACAACCGGTCGGACAGAGGACACAAGAAGAACAGCTCTGTAAAAACAGCTAGCAGGTAAGTTTGGGTTATTAGCAGTCATCTTTACAACTGTTAATGCAGTTGTTGATTTATTAATTCTCAATTTTTTTAATATAAATTTTATATATATTTTGGGGTATTTTCAGTGTTTTTCTGTGCTTGTGATTTACTTTAAACAGTCTCTTCTGTATAACCTAATCTTTGCTGGCACAGACTTTATCAGTGTCTGTATCCAACTACACTTAATAAACTCAATCTCGTTAATAAACATGAGAATTAAATGGATACTGAAGCAAGGTTTGTGCTTCTGGCATCTAAGTTAATTGTTGAAAATGTATGAAATTGCCATTATGCATGCTAACTTTTGAAATCAAGAAGTCAACATAAATACCATAACACTTCAATTGTTCTTAAGTCATGTTTCAACAACAAGAATCTCAATGTGAAGACTAATCATACAAATCTAGTTCTATCCTCCAGCTTGTTTCCTCTCCCTCAAAATAACATGTTAAATACTGAACTGATGGGCATTAGTCTAGAAGTCTGTTCCTAGAGGGTTTTTTGTGTACATTACCTGCTGAATCAATCTAGTCTGACTCTAGTATTTTTTCAAAAGTGAGAAACTGTGGGAATGTTTTGCTTTCTGTGCACAGCACTTTTCAGAATTGTTATGTTGTTGTGTAAACATTATGTCATGAAATTATTTTGAAAAGTTATCATAGATTTGTATCATTGTAAAATACTATGGGTTTGTGTGAGACAATACACCTGTCTTTCAAGCATTTACCTTGTAGTATATATATGATCATCCTGAAATAAGTTTTTCACATTATTAAATAATTGCTTTGATGAGTAACTGGAAAGTGAGATCAATACTTCCTTCAAAAATATGCATACTAAATACGAACCTGTCATTGTATTCAAATTTTGCTTACACAGTTTTTAAAATGCTGGCTGGGCAAAAGCTGGTCATTCATCTTCGGAAATGATGGCTTTGCCTATTTAGCCTTGTATTTATTAAGCAAAGATATCTAAAAAGTTTTGCATACATTTTCTAGGAAATATTTTTATCACATTGTATTTTTGCTCAGAATATTACTTTGAGTCCACATTAGATAAGAATCTTCACTGCAAGTACACACTATCAAGCTGTTTACTTGAAACTGAGAGAGTAAGCGGGCGTTAAGAAGCAGATTATATTTGAAGTCTTTTAAGAAACTTTTTTATGCCTTAGCACCCTGGAACAGTGTCTGAGGAATTCAGAATCATAACTTTCATGTTTATTTTTCTGGTAAGTGAAGTTCTCTCAAAGTGATTGATACCTACACAAGCAGTTAGAAGAGATTTTTTTTTTTAAATAACATTAAATACGAGGAGTGATCTTCAACCTCTCTTCGTATCCAAATCAGCAGTAGGTTGGTAGACTGTATTTCCAAATAAATACCTGGCAGGATTGTGTAAAAGCAAATGCAGGTGTGAAGGCTATTGTTTTCTCTAAAACATGTGTAGTATTATTAAACTAAGACTTACATAAACTATTATTGCAATAGACATAGTACCAGGGTATGTTATCATACTATAGTACGTTTAAAAATGGCAAGATCATCTGCTGGGTTGTCATTGGGTTATTTCACAATAATTATTTGTGGGTTTTCAGAAAAATAGGAAGTTTACCTACCATAGAACCTGTATTGTCAGTTCTTGAGAATGAATGGAAAATAAGTTCTCAGACTTTTATGGTAATTTTTTTTTTTTTTTTTTTTTTTTTACAATGTGACAACTCTTAGAATATCAAGTAAGTATTTATAAGCTGTACGTTGAACGAATTTTAACAGGCTTGCCACAGTTTAAATGTTGCAAATAAGAATTTGATTCACACTATGTGCAGTCCTTTTTTCTGTTAGGCCAATAACATTCCTGGGGACTACATTCTTCCTACAAATTTTAATGTTCTTTATTGTAACATTTCACTTTTTATCAAAAGCTGTTCTCACCGAAATAGATTTTTCTTCACATGTATAGGAACAGATGTGACAAATACATATTTGATGTCATCATATGTTCATAGTCTCTACCCTCATTCAATTCATGACAGTTTGTCTGATATTTCTTCTTTTACAAATTAAATTCATGGTGTCGTGTGATGTGGGTGGCAACCCTGCCCACTGCAGAGAGTTGAAAATAGATGATCTTTAAGGTTCATTCCAACCCAAGGCATTCTATGATTCTAAGAGATGTAAGATTTAAGGTTAATATTGAAGGTTGCCTGTGTTAAAACTTATAAATTGTTGTTTCTGCTGTGTTAAACTTACTTTCATCACTTGATACAGAGAAAACATTTTTACTTAACAAAGTACTTATAAAAATTACTGTTTCAATGGCA
This sequence comes from Pavo muticus, assembly GCA_016647715.1. Taxonomy (NCBI): domain Eukaryota; kingdom Metazoa; phylum Chordata; class Aves; order Galliformes; family Phasianidae; genus Pavo; species Pavo muticus. The sequence goes on from JACDJE010000013.1 coordinate 256,591, forward strand.
CATATTATGTACAGTTGTTAAAATGGTGATCTCAGCCATATTATAAATATGCAATTTCATTGTGTATGGAATATTAAAATAGAAACGTCATTTAGAATTTTGTGTATACACAGATGCTTTAGAACAGACAACAAAGAAACAAAACAAAAACAGCAGCAATGAAAATAACAAAAAAAATACCACTGAGATACAAGTGCCAAGAGGTCATACCAGAACAAATTTTAGATCCTTTCAGAATTAAATATCCTTGAAATGAATGTTTCTTGATTGTATTGTTCTCTGTTCACATGCAGTTATCTGCATTCTTTGCTGAATGCAGGTGTTCACTCACACCTGAGAGTCTGAAGCATTCTAAAACTGACAGTAAATTAGTTTGTGTTTTAGACTATTTAAACTAATTGATGCATTGAGGGTAATTTGGATGAGTACACAACAAGTAAGGGTTGTAACTTTACATTGTATTGCTGTTCAGCTGCTAAATGTTGTGATGGAATAACAACAGTGAGTAAGGATTGGAAATTCTATAGAATTATTGTACCTACCTAGAATATAGTTTAATCTGATTATCTTACTGTAAGATTTAATTTCTCCATATATTTCTTTATATAGTTTTCACACAACTGTATTTTTAGTGGTGGACTTTATCTTTTTATTTCTCTTCTTGAAAACATTTTCTCTTTTTTGGTATGCATATAAGATGGTTGTATACACACATGTTTATGCTTGCTTGGACTGTTCCTTACCCCTTTTGGGTGACTGAACACAGTTCTTGTCTCAGCAAGTAGACAATATGTAAGTACCTGCATTATGTTAGATTGGTGACTTGTGGAATAATTTATTGGGTAAATACATCAGAAAGGTGTAGAGTTCTAAACACTGCAGTGGTCTGAAACTTTCTATCCATAGTGGAGTACTGCTTATACTTTCTGGGTAAGATTTACCATACGAGGTTGCTTGTATTAGGTTTCTTCTGTCAAAATCAATAATTATAAGACAATCTTATGCAAATTAATATCAAGCTTTATTATTGGAAGGATCTTTTGATTGTTGAGAACTGTTAATAATGCTGTTGAGGAACAAAATGTTAGGAAGGGATAGTCCTGCACCGCAAAACATAGGAACTGTATAAATTAAATGATGCTGATACAATTCAATGTGTGATCTTCTGTATTTGTGTATTTATAATACACATATTAATTTATGTCACCTTTACAAGTGAACTCTTCTGTCACTGATTACTGAAATTATATAAACAGTGCTACATATTTCTGGTTTAAACCTGTGTGTTTATTCCTCCTACATAGCCTTGAAAAAGTTCTGTTTATATTATCTCTTTGCATTAGGACAGGAACTATTTCCTCCCAAATCCCACTACACTGCTTGAAGGTGTTAATTCTCCCAGCTGCTTGTTTTCTTGCTATAGTCTTTTGCCAGTAAAGTAGGTTTTTTGTCTTGTATTTTTTTAATATGCTTTGGGCGAAACCAGCCTGGTTAGCTCAACTCACCTATTTAAATTAAATTGGCTGGGTTTGTACAAACCATTTTAGGGAGTGCTCACATGATTTCTTTCCCCGGCAGAGCTGTGGAGATGATAATCTCTAGCAGATGTGTGATAACAAATAGCTTGGGATAGTAATGTCTTCATCTGGTGCAGTTGTTAGCAGACCAAATGTCTGTCTGTAGCCTGAGGCTGTGGGCAAACAATTGAACATGATTGAGTTATGGCAAGTTAACAAGTTGTTGCTTGGCAGCCGAGCTGCCATAGCTGAGCATGTGCTCTTTGTTTGCATGCTCCCAGCAAGAGGTGAAACGCATTTTCTTAAGTCACTTATGTAAAATTTTAGAAAAAGGAGTTGTACCTAACGAAGATTCCCCAGTGCGAAGAACATTCGTTTGGTCAACTATTGAGACAGAGTTGAACCATATTTTGCTGAACTACTATAACATCATTGTTCTCAACAAGTGATATATTGCTAAGTATTTAGGGGACCTCTGTCACATAGCTATCTGCATGTCTTAATTTTTTATGTATTTGTCTTCACAATATCCTGTGAAGTTTGGAAGTGCTGCTGTATTCTCTTTTGACGGAATAACCAGAATGCTTAAGTTTAAGTTTTAATTTGGTTATACAGTCAACACTGTAACTAGTTATTTATGCTGTAATCTAGAAACAACATTTCAGATTGGGAAACCACTACTACTAAATAAGTTAAACTCCTATAATTGTTTCCTTTACTATGCATAATGGTCTTGTGCCTTATTTCTTTTTACAATGTGCTCCTGTTAAGTATTGATCGTTATTTTATCTACATATTTATTTTTTCTTATTGTACTGTAAGAATTTATGGCACACGCATGGATGGAGAAACTGAAAAGAAAACAGTGTCCAAACTGCTGCTGTGTGCAAATTCTTTGGTTGATCTTGATGACTCCCTGTTGGCTTTCCACACTCAAATGCTCCCCCGGTGGTCGTTAAAAGGAAAAAAAAAACTATTTGTAGTTCTTATACTGTTCAGTTCTGGCTTGAACAAAGTCTTACTCACAAGAGTGATTTCAAAGTGGTATAGAATTATTCAATTTAGGGCTAAACAAGGTAGCTGATGCAGTGCTGACAATCTTGTCAATGTAGCTTAGGACAAACTAGTTATCTACTTCTTGTGGCTGCAAAGTAGATCATAACTTGAGGTAGAACCTTGATACTTACTTAAAAATCAGCAGAGGCATCTAATTAGCCATTACTGTAATGCGGAAGGAAGACTATGTGCCATTCTTCCAATGGCCACTTGTTGCTGTTCTCTTCTGAGTTGTCAAGAGGGCTTTAAAGCATGCTCTTGCAGTGGCAAACAGCATAGGCTGAAATACAGGTTTCTCTACATGAGAGACCTTAATGGAAGAGGGCTATGGAAATAGTTCAAGTGTTATGTGAAGGAAATGTCAGATTATACTAAATAATGATGAGTGTCAGTTAAAAGAATGTTAATCATAACTTCCCTGGGTTTTCTGCAACTTCTTCGTTTTTTTCCTTAGCTGTTCTCAATCCAGATTAAATTTACGCCCTGTGTTGCTAAAAGGTGTTGTCTCTAAAGTACGTGTGATTTATTTATTTATTTATTTATTATGACTAACAGTATTCTCTTAGAGAAAGTTTCCAGAAGAAAAGTAGCACCAAAGCTGATGAGAGCTTTTCAAAAGTGTGTTTTTCCTCTGGATAGCAATATGAATTTCAGCCTTTCCCAGTTTGGAAGGGAGACCCTTGTTTGTATGTTTGTATAATACTTGTTCAGTTTCATCTGTTGTTACAAAGACAGGATGTTCTTTTTCACAGATGTGACAAATAGAATTACAGCCGCTCTTTATTTGATCTTCTAAAGAAACAAAGTGCAAGTATTCTATCTGCTCTCTCTTTCCTGCCATGTCATCTGTTGTTTGGGAAAGAGTCCTAATTTGCAGCAGATACAAAACTATTTGTCGTCTTGCAGGTTTGCCAAAAATAAATGAAACCATTAATTACTACGTTTTTTGAGCAGCTGTTAATAGATTGGGATAAGAAAACTGTACATTAGACTACTGGTTAATTACAAGTACTGTAATTGTTTAATGTGGCTTTTGTGGAATGAAATTACAATACCAGAGGAGGTAAATTCATCCAGTTTTTTGAAAATTATACATGAAAATGTGCATATAGATGCGTTGCAGTAAAACTAAGGAATGCATAACTGGTTTACTGCCTGGTTCATTTTTATCATCACGTGAAGAAATGCTCCCAACAAAAGTATTTTAAAAGGTAATGTTTAAACATTTTAATTTAAGTGTACAACTATTAAAGGTAATAAGTTAATACGTTATAACCCCAGAGCTAATCAATCATGCAGGAGATTCAGATAAAATATTAAAATCCAAATGTGTTTACATCATTAGAAATTAACAACTAAGCAGTTTTATCTCGTCTTTGGAGTGCCATGAAGCACTAATTCTACACTTATGATTGGTGCTTAATAATATTTGCAGTTCCAGATTAAATTATGTGAATGTTTGAGGACACATTGCTTTCTTCCCTTGTCATCACCCTCAGGGACAATGTTATTTCATCAGTTTGCAGTTTTTCCTCTTTGAGAAGAGATGGTGCCATTTTGAAAGAGGACAATTCCTGATCTAGTTTTCTGTACAACGACCTTATTTTTAAGGTCATAAAAAGACTTGCCTATGCGGGATGAGGGGAGAGCAGTTTTGTTGTTATTTCAAAGGGTAGCTAGTATGTTGTGTTTTGGAAAAAATTTAAGATCCTGTATTCATTCTTGGATAGATTAAAGTATCCATTGATAAAATTAATATTAGTCACTATCTTTAAAGTGTAATATTATTTTTAACTCAACTCCTCCAACTTTGTTTTGAAAAATACATTCTTTCATTTCATCTGTAATGTAAAGCTAAGTTTTAACAACAAAACCACAAACATAATTTCATTATTGTTGTACTAAAAGCTAATACAGTTTACGATATTGTACATAAATAAGCTGCTAAATAATAGTGAAAAAAAATTAAATTCCAACAATACATGAATGTATTGTCAAGTTAATAAAAAGTTAATTAGTCCTTATTTAAAAAAAAATAAACAGAATCACAGAGAACCTCCAGACCTAGTGTACTTCTGAATCTTCCTGATATACACTCTAGATTGAATCTTACCCTGTATGAATTGATAGCAAGTTTCGCAGTTTCATATAACTGAATTTCAGCATGATATGCTTGTTTCTCACACCTATTTTTAGCTATGCTTTTTTGTAGTTGCCAGATTGAAGCTTACTCCAGTTTGTGCTCTAAAACTTGAGCTGGAGTTCCCTTAACTTTTTAGTTTGTTGTTAAACAACGTTGTAATCAGAACAGGCCTTTTTGCTTTCTGCTTTTCCAGCACTCATTTGTCCCAGCATGAGTTTTTGTGTAGTCATAAAATTACTCATACTGGGGAAATGATTTGTACTAGGGTGATCTAAAAATTTAGATCCTCTCTGTCTTTACACCATGCAGACAAATGAAAGCTGTTTTCCTTGAACGTAAGGATGAATAGTTATGCGTGGGGGAAAGGTGGGATTGCATTTTTCTGTTCTTGTAAATTTGAGTGTTTGTGTAAGTTTTATATTAAATTCTTGCTAGTATTAGATGAATCCCTGGATCTCATATACTTAAAGTAGCATCCGTAGCTGCACATTAACTAAAATTCTTAGTGACAGGGATAGGCACTGTGACTTCTCTTCAGACCGTGGTTTTCTGTAAGGAGAGAAATTTTAGAAAATGTGAGTAGCTTGTTTCATTTTAAGTAGAATTTTCTTTATTTTCTTTGGTATTTCAAAATCGTGGTCGTTTAGTATAATAACACATTTCAGCCTATGTGAAAAATGTCGTTCAAGAACTGTACTAGCCAAAAGGAAGAAGAGGGCAGTAATCAACGTGCTGTTTTTGGATTTGGGACTTTGTGTTGTCAAGACTTTTTGAAGTATTAGTATCATCAGTTAACAGAGAACAGAAGACATCAGTCAGTGCTTCTTTAGCTTCTTCCTACCTGCTCTTCTTTGTTATCGGAAATTCAAATTTTGCATTAACTCCTACATGTGCAGACACCTTGTACTTAGTGAGGTTTCATGACAGTTGTTATGGTGAATGGATGCAGAAAGTTAGGAAGCATAATTAGCTTAATATTCAGTCTCAGTTCTGGTGAATTTTTTTCCCCCTCTCTCTTTGTACATACGGTTATATCTCATTGTCACAGATTATTGTCTGAATTATAGCTGTATTATTTTGACCAGAAAATGAGATTGTTTCAAGAGTTGTTTGTCAAGCATACTGTTAAAATTGTGGAAGTGAAAAGACTAAGAAGGGGAATGATGTTGGAGTCCAGCTGTAGGGTTGTTATTTTCTTGGAGCCAGTTGAAAGGCAGTAACAGTAGGCTAAAGACTGACGAAAAGCTTCCGGATCACCAGTATAGATCGAGGCCTGAATTATCAGTTGAAAATCGTTATGTTGTGCTGGCTGTTTACTTGCATGAATTGAACTGTTAGACTCTCACAGTGGAGCAAATGCATTTCAGTTGGCTATGATTTCTCATTTTCTCACAGTAGAGGCAAAGTAGGAAACTGATATCAAAGTTGAGCATTTCCAACCTTATAAATATTTCCCTTGTTCCGTTATTAAGCTACTATGCTAGATACTTGTGATATATTTTTACACTGTTGCTTCTTGTTCTTAGCCTGCACTGAAAGAAAATTTTGAAAGTGGTACCAATTTTTGCACTGATTTTAACCTATCCCTACATGAATATAATCTAAAACTATAGAATCATGAGTATAATCCAGAACTGTATTTGCGAGGCTTTTCAACAAGTTGCAGTTGTCCTGTACTGACTATATTTAGTGAATGTCATGCTCAGTAAACAAATATGTATTCAGAAATATCTGTAATGAACAGTAGAGCTGAGTAAGCTATCCAGTCCTTAACGTGGAAGTAGCTGTTCAAGGCCATAGTTATTGCTCAAGTCAAAAAGATGCTTCTGAAATCGTTTCAGACTACGTGAGGACCTATATCTTTTGGATATTAATGATGTTGTCAAAAGATGAAAAAGGAACAAAAGAATGTTTGTTTTAGAATTTGTGAAACAATATTGTCCTATAACAGAATGGTATTATTTGTGGAACCTCTTTTCTGTCTATATTACATAATCACACAAAGATGAGCATTACTTATTTTTATCAGGTGTCCTGTGATTTAAAATCATAATGGAAAATATATATTCAAAACTATTTTGAAATATTCTGTTATAAATATTCATTTCTAAAAACAGGAAATCATGTTATTTGTGGGAAAAAAAGCTGTAGTTTTAGCAATTGAATTTTTAACAGAAGTAGGTTTTTTTTAGTTCTATTGCATCAGTGTTCCTTGGTGACTTGTTTGTACACTAAGATATTGGTTTAGATTTGCCTTTGTGTAATTCATATACTTTTGATCAATTCCAACTCATGCCCAATTATATTACACTAAATTAACATAATTCAACAGATGTTGATATTTAAATGTTTTCTGGCATTCACATCTTGGACAGCTGTCTTAGAGCTTGGGGAAAAGGCAAACATTTAGAGTTAAATGCTGAACATATGCTTAAATTACTAATTAGAAACAAGAAAAAACAATGCATTATCCTTTCTGAGGGCAGTAGGCCTCTAATACAGAAAAAATTTAGAGACTCTTGATTTGCAAATATAGTGTGACTTGTGATTAGATGTCACAGTGTTTGTAGTGGTGTAAAACTTTATTTTCCATAGTATTTGTTCTACCTGTATAGACTTCAGACCTTGCGCTACTTCTATATTTGAATGACCCTTAGAAATGCTGAAAAGGTAACACAAAGGAAGGTATTATGATACAGTACTTGGTGATGAGATAAGCTGACGTGGGCAGGAGGAAAACTGTATTTTTCTTATTAATGATAGTATTGCCATAGGACTTTCAATAAAACAGGTATGTCATCCTTATGTTGAAAGTTATGTTGTGAACAGATTGGCTTAATGTGAAAGGAGTTTGACATGCACTGTTTTATCACAGCTGTTTAAAATTTTCTAAAAGGACAATAAAGTGCATAGCTTTTGTGGTTAATATAATATTTTTTCACACTTGTGGAGGCAGATGCTGCAATCTGTTGTGTGGATGATGTCATTCTTTAAACAAGTTTGAAGAAAAGCTTCGATGTTTGTAAAGAAAATAGAGGAATCAAATGTGGAACTGATTTCATGTGAATGGTGTCTGAGAAAAATGATACCAAGAAGAAATCTATATTCATCTTCATAACCATTAAAAATTAATGTTTATGCTACATATGAATTGTACTTCCATATTATTTTGCCAGTTCTTTAGCACTGAATGAAGAGTCACTGTAAAAACTTTTAGCATATTTTGTGGACAAGATTAATTTGCAACAGTCTTCATGCAAATGAAATCCTTTTAATTCACTGGGTGAGTATGATAGAAGTGAAGGTAGACCCTGATGTATACCCTGAGTGTATGATCTCAGCATCACGTTATCAAAGGTGTTTTTTTTTTTTTTTCCTGCAAGGAAAATTTAAATGAAGACTTGCTCACCAAGAGTGCAGCTATCACAGTAGCTTTGGTGTAGGCAGTGGAGGCTGCTCTAGTACTTAATACTCACACTGCCCAGATTGCCACCAGGCACACACACGTGATGTTTCTGTGACAAATAACAAAATAGGTTGTAGACATTGATTTGACTTGAAGTAAGGTAAATTTGTACTGTGCGTCATTTATCTCAAATAGTTTTACCAAAATGTTACTGGATTGTTTTTTCAAGATTGTTGTATTACATTATACTGAGATCTGGAGTCTTGATCTTCATTGTTAAATCCATTATTCTGTTCATTCTTATTTGGTGTCATCTAATCCAAAGACATGACCTCAGAGTAGTGTTCTGCACATCTCCTTGAGCTGTGCACATGCGCTGTGCATATTTAGAGAGTGAGAGGGTGTAGAAACCTTCTTGAGAATGGGCAAGAAGCCGTCCATATGTGTAATTGTTCATAAGGCACAAATGTTACCACAGGTTTACAGTTCTCTGGCCTTTTGCATGGAAGCCAGAGGCTGTGCCCACGTTTGGACACTCAGTCAAAAGAAAATATAGAAGTTTGTGTTCATCATAATGTGATTGGATGTTTATTAAAACATACATAGTAGTTTTTAATTCTGTTTAAAGTGATCATAAACTGTTCTGTGGACTCAGATGGTCTTGAAGGCATTGCTAGTCACTTGTGGAGAGTTAGAAGGGTACAGCAGGAGTTAAAAATGCATCCAGGCTTTCTATTTAAGCAGTGCTAATGAATTTGCTTCCACTGGCAACTGCATGCAACAGTGTCTGCATTTTGAGCCATGTAATAAACAAGAATCTGTAGTACAGGTCTAGTATGTGTATGAATTTGAGAACCTTTTCTGTGATACTGTCATGCTAAAAATATTTAAGTAATGGGAAGTTCACTCAGATTATGCTTTGATTTTGTAAATTTGAGTTACACAATGCACTTCATTTTATTGACTTTCTTCTGTTATGCAATTTTGAATTCTGTTGCTTTTTTTAATCTTTATGCTAATGTGAATGTTATTTCACATACTGTCTACTTAATTTCAGTTTATAAGGAATTGTCAAAGCATTTGAAGCGTAATGTGAATCATGGTCCTCACTGCATTCTGTCTTCAGTTATATCTATATTCATATCTATTGCTTATCTTTATTTTAAGACTGAGAAATGACAGTGGCAATTACATTCCACTTGAAAATAATTCTCTCAAGTTCCTTCTAGACTGCAAACCCATCAAGTCTTGCTTTATTTTAACCTCTTCTTAAAGAATTTTGCTTATAAACTTTTGTCAAGCTTGTACAGTAGCTAAAGCATTCTGATGATAAAATTGAAGAGTTCTACAGCCATCTGCAGGAATGCATTGATACTGTGGCAGAATGATGTGGCACTGTTTACAGTGGATTTGTTCCTCAGGTGAGAGAGGGATGTTGGTTGGAATATAATGCATAGACAAGTATTGATCATTACAGGTTCACCTAATTATAGTATAGAAATCAGGCTTCTTCAAAACATTATTCCGTTATAATAGCCTCCAGCATAGGATTTTCCAAATCAAGAGTACAGATATTAAATAAATGTTGTTAAACAAAAAAATCACACTCTCCCACATCTGACTTTGTTAGTCATCAGTACTTTTATACATTTTTAACATGGAACATAAAACCATAATCTCCATTACTTACGAGTTATCTTAGCAATGTTGCAGTGTAGTAAGGTAAATGGTTTGACACTAAATATACTGAATGTTAATGGAGTTAACTTCATTAATAACAGCCTTCATTGCTTCTTTCTGAAGAGACTATAGAATAATTATTGGATTTGATTAGTTGTTTTTTGTGGGGGTTTTTTTTTGTTTTTTTTTTTAATTTAGGGGGAGCATTGAATTTGGGATTGTTGTTATAGTTGTTTGTTTTAGAGGTTGCAAGGTTTTTGTTTGTTTGTTTGTTTTTTACTCCTGGAATGTTTGTGATTACAGAAGCATGTAATAAATCAGTGAGCTAAAAGTCATTTGGGGGAGTATCAACTAACCAGTTCATCATATTACCCTTCTCAGTGATTGGGCTAGTGAATTTTTAACTCCAGTAGCAGCAGAGGTCTGTGTTCAGTTGCTCTCAGGGTGGATCACCATGTAAGCCACACAGCTGTAGGTTCCATCACACAATGGTTTGTCTAGGGGATGTTACCAAATGGCCTATTGTCTACAGAGGGATTTTGCAGATATAAATCTGATATAACCTCTAACAAATGTCTTGGATACCTGAAAGTGTTCAAGGCCATACTATATGTAGCCTTGGCCAACCTAATCTGGTAGGTAGCGACCCTGCCCATGACATGCACATTGACACTGGATGATCATTAAGGTCCCTTCCAACCCCAAACATTCTGTTATTTTATGATTGTGTGAAGCATGAGTAACAGAAAAGGTACTCATGAAAATCACTTACTTACTCAGCTTTTATAATTATGGGGGAAAAAAAAAGGAGTCTGTTCTGTAGATATAGATAGAATTGTCTGGGGAGTTAGAAGATGCCAAAAATTGTATGTTATGATAACAAGGGCAAGTCTCTTGAGAAAAAAAATGATAGGAAAACTGCAGCTATTTAAGAAGGAGATAACAGAATTTGTCTGAGTGAATGTTTGTCACAATGTCTAGATTCTTCTGAATAGTTTTGTGTGATGTTGTTTCTATACAGAGGATAAACATATTTTCTGTATCAAAACTGCTTTTCATTGTTATTATTTCCATAGAGTTTTATTGTTTGTTTTGCTGTTCCTGCCGTCTATAGTCTATACTCAGTTTTGAGGCTCTTATTTACGGTGTGTAATGGAGAGTCTAAATACAGCACCTAAGATTTTTTTAATAAATAATAAAAGTTGACAGTAGTTTATCCAGTGTTTTTGTTTAATATGTTGAGGCATGCCACAACAACAACAATTCCTGGCATGCTAGTGTAAGTTCACACCAGCCTGGCTTTTGCAGCCCTCTGATTTCCCCCTGCCACAACTTTGCCGCGGCTGTGACACTCGCAGGCCTGCTCTGCCGTGGTGCAGCTGATGCCCTGTCCATGCTCATATTTTTCTTATTGACAGTGAGTGTTCATGCCAAACGCCAGGGACCATAGTCACATCTGTTTGTCTCCCAAGCTTGTCTGAGGCTGCTTGGGAACACTTTTTATCCAGAGGGCAGCTTTAACTAGGCCTAATACTCTGGAAAGCCTCTATTTGTAAATGCATACAATGAGGCGACAAGTTCCTGTTGTCTTTCCTTAAAAATTATTCCATTTGACACTGCTTGCTCTAGTCCCTGTCACCAGCACATCAAAAGCCAAGTTTTCAGGCAAGGTGGTCTTAACAAGTTTTATTTTTTCCCTAATAAAATGCCTAGCTTCCCTGCAGAGCACTATTTATAAATGATAGCTAGAAGCAAGCTAGGGATAAGTAGAGAGTAGCCAGGCAAATAGCTATCTTCCATTCTGTAATCCTCACTCTTCTGATTTAATGCTAAGGAACATAATACTGAACTTAGCCTGATTGAGGGTCAGAGTTCTCCCTACTTTCTAATACCCCCATTACGAGCATTTCAAAATGTAGTGTTCTGCTGAAGTACGATGCTTCATTTCATCTAACTGCTGGTTCAAGAACTGTGATGGTTCTTGTCCATTCCTCTTAAAACCCTTAGCTTTATGTTTTGCTGCGATCTGAATTGGCGGTGCATATCAGATGGTAAGACCTGGTGAAAGTGAACTCCGCTTCTGCGTTGAGAGCCAGTCTGAGATTTGATGTTAGTGGCCATAAAACCAGATTTGACAAAGCTTAACTGGGACTCTAGCATATTGCTATTTATTTGTGGCACACAGAATTTTCAACAACAAAGAAATACCCACACTCACCTTGGCTGGTGATCAGATTGTTGTGCCTTGCAAAGACAAATGATTCATTTATGCTGAAGGAACAAGGCTGCCTTTCAGATGTTCATTGATTTTAAATTAAAAAGTAACTGCTGTGTTCTACATGAAGGGTGACAACAATAACAAAGTAGTCCTTACTTAGTGTTATTTGTTGCAACTCCATTCCTGTGCCTGGAGGAAAAGTGGGGAGACCCAGGTACCATAATCTTACAGATCAATAATCTGGATATCTCAATGTAGTGTAACAGATAATCAATTCTGGGTAAAATAACTCAAACGCTGCTAGCTGTTACTGCTCTAGCTTGTGTCTTCAGGTTCAATTGCCTGACTTTATTAATTTTTATCTTTCATCCTGCTTGTATTCCTGGAGACTTTCTCCATTTTTCATTCTGAAAGCGCAGAGTTGCACACTGTTTGGCGTATAAATTACCACACAACTTATTCTACATGTTTAATATCAATGTTATATGCGTGTCTTAAATATTTATTTTCCCATATTATGTTTAAGTATTCATTTTCTTTATTGTACAATTGCTTATGAGTTACATTCCTTGATTTCTGTCTGAATTTGGGACTGAAATATAGCACTATGTTAGTATAGTGGTTCTACTGCAGTTTCTGGATGTTAAATAGGGTAGTATTTCAACTTAGAACTGCAAGGAAGAAAAAACTGAAAATAAGAGAAAAACATGTTGAAATAGGGACTCATTAAGTGAGGCTGGAATACATTTCTGCATGAAACTTTTTTATTGGAATATTTTACTATTTAAATAAAAGCACTGAAGTACTTGTTAGTTTACTGTATCTTTTTTTTTTTTTTTAAGTATACAAAGACTGTACATTGCCTTTTTTTAATCAATATATTCTTTTCACTCTTCGCATTATTGAAAAGGTCTGAAGTCTCTCAATGCAAATGATCATTTGTTATTCATTTAGGAGCATCACAGCTTAAAAAAAAAGAAATTATACATGCAGTAAAGTCCAGGTCATATATCCAAGCTAAAACCAGATTCCCTGAGTGACAGAGTATTACTATGCTACAGTAGACTATCAGATGCAGTTCTCAGCTTGTAGTTTTATCAGAATTCACCACAGTACTGTGGTAAGAGGTTCACAGTTCTGAATAACGTATCTGGAAACATTAAAATTGTGGCATTTATAAATTATTCCATTTATTCCCTGTTCTGTTTCATTTCTTTACAAAAAAAAAAAAAAAAAAAAAANAATAATGTCTCCTTTAAGATTATATTGCAAAATTCATTATTTGGAAATTCCAAATTTACCCTTTCCTATGGTACCTCACTGCTAGGTAGATGGCTTTAGTGCAGTAAGTTTGGCTTGTCCACTGTCCTAGGCAGCTCCAACAGTTTAGCAGTCTTAAGCTTATAATTGTTTAATGAGAGATTGGACATTGTGCTCCATTATATCATGTACCTTTGAATTAGTAAAGGGAAAACTGTTGTGCTGCAAGATGATTTCATGTACCTTTGAAGAGTTTGCTGTTTCATGTTTTCTCGTTTGTTCTTCATCTTACTTTAAAAAGAAATTGACAACGGTTTTCCTGTAATAAATGTTGTTCTGACAGTTAGGCATTACTAGCCAATTGATACTGTACCAACAATATTGTGATTTCTTCAGATAATTAATCTTAGCTATTTTCCTGTCAGAAGCAACAGTGTTTTTGTTTTTTGTTTTATGTTGCGCTAGAAAGATCACCAGTTTTGAAAATTAAAAAGCATCCCTTTTATATTATTCATTCCAAGAACAATTTATGGTGTTACATTTAGATACTGAGCACTTGTCAACAAACATAATTATGCTTCGATATAAACAAGATTGGTGGCTTCACAGCACAGCTTCATCTCAGTTGAATGTTTTGATATAGGTTCGGATTATACAAGCTTTGTGTTTGTGGCATTTTTCTTCCTTTGTTAATAGTTTTCTCCTATAATTACTTGCAGGCAAACCAGTGTGCATTTAGGATCATTGTGCATGGGAGACATCAAACGGAGAAGGAAAGCTGCTCCCCTGCCAGGACCCACAGGTAACCAATTTCAGTGGGACAGAACACAAAACACAAGATGTTAAATCTGTAAATACGAAGCAGTAGGTCAGTGACCCAGATAAATGCTGGGTAAATTCAGTAACTTATATTGTAACTTCAGAGTTTTTCTATCCTTATTTGTTAGTAGAATCAAATGAGCATATCTATTTTTTAACCTCTCCCTCAAACATTCTCCATTTCTAGATCTTTATAACAGCATTTCTTTAAAGAGACCAAATCTTTTTTCATATACTAAGAATCACTGATAGTAAAGATTATGGCTCGTATCTGCTCAGGCATTACAAGGTAGAAGACTTAAGTTGTCTTTTATTTTTCTGTGAGGAGTGCATATGAATATAGTAAATATCCTGCAAACAACTGAAAAGGTGGTGATAAGCTTTAAAATTAGTGCTGTGGATTAAATAGGAAGCAACTTGCAAGCACGTTTCTGAAAGATTTTTACAGATGCGAGGTCACGGCCATTGCATGCATTTTGCTGATGTCACTGCTGTGAACTGACTTTTTCAATACCTAGCAGTGATTTATAGGACACTTGTCAGTTTGTTTGTATTAATTATAAATGTGCACACTGGAAAGAACAGATGTGTGTGTGTTAGTGTAAGATGTTTTATGTATTGGTAATATGTAAATCTGAATTGTACATGGTAGTCATATATAAATTATTATAGCAACATACATAACACATACGGTTTTTCATATATATTCTAGATGCCTGTCTTTGGAGAGGCCTAGTATTTGTATTCCAGCTGAATTCCCTCTTCTGGAATTTCATTGTTTTAAACCTCAGCGGCAGTTACAGACTAAGAATAATATTAAAAATGATATTAAAGCACCTTAGTGGCAGTAGTATGGAAAAAGAGAATGTGTGGGTCAGGTTCTAAGACTCTGAACATATGTGAAGTGAGAAAGAAAAATACTTAATGGTTGAAGAGAGAATAATATAATTATTTCTACAAGGTGATTTTCACTTGATAACTTTCAAGTACTAAAGGATGTCATTTTGTAGTAAGAGGGTATGAAATATCATGAAATTCATTTTATTGTTCATTTTACCTTGGGCTTTCAGTGTTCAGTATTTTATTTTACAATCTGGTTCCTCTGCACAACTTTGCAAAGCCAATATTTTGATACTAAAGCAAATGTATTATATTCAACATTGTGTATTTCTATATTTACAATTTTAGAGATTCTGAATTCCCAGGACTTTCCTTTATTTCATGGATAATAGAATAATGATGGGTAAATGTATCATATGAGGTACCTTTTAAGTAATTTGAGGAGTTATTTTCTTTTTAAATTCAAGGTAATCTTCTCGATTTTGTTCTTTACAGAAGGAGGGAGGATTTTTTTCTGTGCTCTTACAAGTTTTATTCTGCATTTCATCATTGTAAAGTTTTAAGCAAACATAAACTTTGGTCAACTTCTACATAAGTGTAGATAATATATAACATTTTATAATTTATTACTGTTTTCTTCACTGCATATCTTCCTGTAACTAAGTTATAGTTTATCTGTTTTGAGGCTTGATTATATATGTCAGTATTTTATACCATTTTATCAAAGGTGTATGGTATCCTTTAATAATGGAAATACATCTGTAAACTTGAATTAAAATGGTCATTTTTATTATTGGATTATTCTCCTTTCAATTGTTTCAGATAAGATATAGGAACAGAAGGACTAAATTTTATACAGAAGAGTTTGTGAATAAATATTTTGTTGAAAGGAAAAGAAATGTATATACTTACTTGAACAAAAGTTGGAAGATAGAAGAAGCATTCTGCTAATAATCTTCCTTATTTAACATTGTAGTGAAATCCAAAAGGCTGTCTGTAAATGAGTGATTAACTGCAAATATTTTCCTGAGACACATGTGCTGCAATGTTTTGCCTAATACAAACCGGTCCTCTGAAAAAAACAAAGGTACTTAGGTTGCTCTGAAAGTAACGCCTCCTATTTATTTTCATAGAAACTACAACATATACAAAGAGCATAATAGCTGTTTTGTAGCTGAAAATTTGCTCTAATTTTCCACATAGTCACCACTCACCATTTTGCTGTGCTTACATCCACTGTTTGGTCTCCATAAACATTCAGCAAGCATCAGTGAATGTCATTGGGTGCCATTTTTTCCACCTGGAAGAATTCAGTGACACCCCTTTGCTTGATATGCACTTCCCTGTCAGATGGCATTCTGTCAGGCTGCCCCTCTGCTGCCATCTGTCACATGGCAAGCTTTAGTGGAATACTGGCAGGAAGGTTCCACCTCTGCTTCCATACCACCAACATCTATCTCTAATGTTGTGGGCCAGCATAATAAAGTAGGAAGCGTTACTTCTGGAGCAGCCCTTGTAGGTCAGACAGTTCCATACACTTTGCTTCTTAAAATATACTACTTATCTGAACATTCTAGTATGCTTTGGGGAAAAAGTGGAAATAAACTGTTGAATTTAATAACGTCAGAAAAAGTGTGACCTGCTTAAGCTTATAGTCTCTGGAAACATGTTTTAAAAATCATCTGTGTTTTTCAAAAAATTACAGTGATAAAGTAATTGCTGTAGTGCTATGCACAGCCTTGAAAATGATCTTTTAAATGTTTAGATTCAGTAGTAGTAGAGAGAATGACTGGTGATACCAGCGAAGTATTGAATATGTTTTCTGTTTTGAGTCTCACAAGAGTAGCACCTGCTATTTTCAGACATCTTAAAAGCTATAGACTTCTGTAGCAAGCAGTGTTTTTCGTTAAACGTTTATTAATTGTGACAAGAACACCGAATTTATTTCAGTACTCTAGCTTATTTACTGCTCTTTCACCTTTGTATTTTGTATTGAAAAAGTAAAATGAATATTGATAGAGTTAGATATTGATTTCTAAATTTATAACCTGTTCTCAGTGTGGAGTCAAAGTCACATACCAATAGGTTTGTGTATATTAGTAACAAAGGATGTAGATTTACTTGTACAGCAATGAGAAACTGTTGAAGCAAGAAAGTTTGAACAACACAGTGCATTTTATAGTTTGAAAAATGTTGTTTGTAAAGGTGAAGAAAGCTGTGCTGAAAAGCAATGAAGAAAACAGGAGATAATATTAGGTATGGATTATTAGGATTATTAGGACCTGGCAGTACTGAGGTGGTGAAGTCATAATTTTTTATTTTTTTTTATTTTTTTTTTTTTAAACTAAAATAAATTTTCTGGATTTTGGATGCTTGATGTAGCCCGGTCTGTGTATTAACTGAGCTTAGGCAATTGGTTTATCAACTGAAAAAAATGGAAAGAAAAATTGTTTACTTTCTGCAATTTCTTGTAAGAATCAAGTGTCATATATTAGAAATATCTACATTTTTGCACAACTTCTTCCTTGGAATCAATATTATTTCAGTGATTCAGCAGTAACATTTGGTGCCAGGTCATTCTCAAAGACTTTATGCCCTCTTTGACTACTTGAGCAGTAGAGCTATTTCACATGACACCCTGACGTATTTCACTGCAGCAATACAATGTCCTCAAGTTTGTATGAAAAACTCTTAGGCAAGCCAACATATTATCATGGAAATAACCCTACCAAAACTGGGTTCTGGTACCAATGAAAATAATAACAAAACAAACAACAACAAAAAAATTGCATGCAAGAGGAAGGATGTTCTCTATGAAGTATTGTTTATAGTTGAAATGCGTGCATTGGAAATGCTTACAGTAATTTCAGTAAACAACTCAGATTACCTATCATATCTGTAGCATAGTAGATGCTATAGAATTTCAGATGCCATGATATATTTACCCCAGTTTCTCTCCTAGTGACTCTGTCACCTTCTGTACAGATTTTATTTTTCAATCAGCTATTTTTTTCTTTTTTTGTTTGTCTTTATATCAGACACTTCTAAACCTTGCTTGCTGAAAGAAATTGTTTTTTTGGTGTGCAAATTCTGCTTGACACCTGAAGGATGTTAATAACTTAATTTAAAGAGTGTAGAAAATTGGATCCAGAATAACAAAAATGTTAAGTTCTATTTATATGCCTTATAAGTAACCATTTATTTATATTTGAAAATGTTCTTTTATATCTGGTGTTTATTAGTGTGCTTTACAGTGTGGATTTGCAAAATCTAAGTTTAAAAAGAAAGCTATCTTGTAGTTGAAATAGAAAGATTTTACGTATTAAATATACGTTATTATGCATTTTATAGACAACTTAATATTGATAATTTTTATGAAAAGCAAACTTCAGATGTTATGATTTTATCTATTTGGCATGTTGCATGCTATGCTACAGGCTGATACACACTGAAATGACAAAGTTAAGACTTTCGTTTAAAAAAAATGATTTTAATGAAAAATATGACATTCTTAATTACAGCAGAAACACTGAGCACTCCTATAATGCCATCATGACTCACTGTAACAAGGTAATCAAAAGGGTACATGTTTTCATTCCTTTTTAAAAATTGCCAACAGAACAGCTAAGCAAACTGTTTTGCTGATGCTTAATATGTCAGTGATTAAAAATCAGACCTGAATATCTGCAGTACCAAAATGATGATTTGAAAAAGATTGTGATTACACTGTGATAACAGAGGTTTCTGAGGGTAAGTTTGTGGTGAAGGTCAAGTTACTGAAATAGTTGCAAAGAAAGGGAAGGCTTTTGCTGACTTGAATGAACTGTCAGTAAATTTCCAAAACTATAGACAAACTGTTTTATGCCTACTTTCTTCTTAGCTTGATTCATGGCTTTTCCACCTACTAAATGTACAACTCTATCAACAGAAATCTCTTTTCATAGAGCAGTTACAACACTGTCATGTTGTGAATACTCTCCCTTATCGCAGTACACCAATTCTTATCATCTTTTATGGGTTACAAAGCCTATCTACCTGAGCATCCAGCCTATGGATATATATATATATATTTTTTAATGTAATTTATTTCTGCAGGAGATTGAATTTTAGAGGCTTTTTTCATTTTTTCACTAAGTCAGTTAAGAAGTGATAGATTGGGCTGTACCATACAGTATTAGAAACAACACTAGGTANAAGTATACAAAGACTGTACATTGCCTTTTTTTAATCAATATATTCTTTTCACTCTTCGCATTATTGAAAAGGTCTGAAGTCTCTCAATGCAAATGATCATTTGTTATTCATTTAGGAGCATCACAGCTTAAAAAAAAAGAAATTATACATGCAGTAAAGTCCAGGTCATATATCCAAGCTAAAACCAGATTCCCTGAGTGACAGAGTATTACTATGCTACAGTAGACTATCAGATGCAGTTCTCAGCTTGTAGTTTTATCAGAATTCACCACAGTACTGTGGTAAGAGGTTCACAGTTCTGAATAACGTATCTGGAAACATTAAAATTGTGGCATTTATAAATTATTCCATTTATTCCCTGTTCTGTTTCATTTCTTTACAAAAAAAAAAAAAAAAAAAAAAGGCTATGTATGTTCCTTTCTACAAGGATTGCACAGTATTTTGAGAAAAATAATGTCTCCTTTAAGATTATATTGCAAAATTCATTATTTGGAAATTCCAAATTTACCCTTTCCTATGGTACCTCACTGCTAGGTAGATGGCTTTAGTGCAGTAAGTTTGGCTTGTCCACTGTCCTAGGCAGCTCCAACAGTTTAGCAGTCTTAAGCTTATAATTGTTTAATGAGAGATTGGACATTGTGCTCCATTATATCATGTACCTTTGAATTAGTAAAGGGAAAACTGTTGTGCTGCAAGATGATTTCATGTACCTTTGAAGAGTTTGCTGTTTCATGTTTTCTCGTTTGTTCTTCATCTTACTTTAAAAAGAAATTGACAACGGTTTTCCTGTAATAAATGTTGTTCTGACAGTTAGGCATTACTAGCCAATTGATACTGTACCAACAATATTGTGATTTCTTCAGATAATTAATCTTAGCTATTTTCCTGTCAGAAGCAACAGTGTTTTTGTTTTTTGTTTTATGTTGCGCTAGAAAGATCACCAGTTTTGAAAATTAAAAAGCATCCCTTTTATATTATTCATTCCAAGAACAATTTATGGTGTTACATTTAGATACTGAGCACTTGTCAACAAACATAATTATGCTTCGATATAAACAAGATTGGTGGCTTCACAGCACAGCTTCATCTCAGTTGAATGTTTTGATATAGGTTCGGATTATACAAGCTTTGTGTTTGTGGCATTTTTCTTCCTTTGTTAATAGTTTTCTCCTATAATTACTTGCAGGCAAACCAGTGTGCATTTAGGATCATTGTGCATGGGAGACATCAAACGGAGAAGGAAAGCTGCTCCCCTGCCAGGACCCACAGGTAACCAATTTCAGTGGGACAGAACACAAAACACAAGATGTTAAATCTGTAAATACGAAGCAGTAGGTCAGTGACCCAGATAAATGCTGGGTAAATTCAGTAACTTATATTGTAACTTCAGAATTTTTCTATCCTTATTTGTTAGTAGAATCAAATGAGCATATCTATTTTTTAACCTCTCCCTCAAACATTCTCCATTTCTAGATCTTTATAACAGCATTTCTTTAAAGAGACCAAATCTTTTTTCATATACTAAGAATCACTGATAGTAAAGATTATGGCTCGTATCTGCTCAGGCATTACAAGGTAGAAGACTTAAGTTGTCTTTTATTTTTCTGTGAGGAGTGCATATGAATATAGTAAATATCCTGCAAACAACTGAAAAGGTGGTGATAAGCTTTAAAATTAGTGCTGTGGATTAAATAGGAAGCAACTTGCAAGCACGTTTCTGAAAGATTTTTACAGATGCGAGGTCACGGCCATTGCATGCATTTTGCTGATGTCACTGCTGTGAACTGACTTTTTCAATACCTAGCAGTGATTTATAGGACACTTGTCAGTTTGTTTGTATTAATTATAAATGTGCACACTGGAAAGAACAGATGTGTGTGTGTTAGTGTAAGATGTTTTATGTATTGGTAATATGTAAATCTGAATTGTACATGGTAGTCATATATAAATTATTATAGCAACATACATAACACATACGGTTT
Organism: Pavo muticus; assembly: GCA_016647715.1. NCBI lineage: Eukaryota > Metazoa > Chordata > Aves > Galliformes > Phasianidae > Pavo > Pavo muticus. Next base: position 277,706 of record JACDJE010000013.1, read on the forward strand.
TTCATATATATTCTAGATGCCTGTCTTTGGAGAGGCCTAGTATTTGTATTCCAGCTGAATTCCCTCTTCTGGAATTTCATTGTTTTAAACCTCAGCGGCAGTTACAGACTAAGAATAATATTAAAAATGATATTAAAGCACCTTAGTGGCAGTAGTATGGAAAAAGAGAATGTGTGGGTCAGGTTCTAAGACTCTGAACATATGTGAAGTGAGAAAGAAAAATACTTAATGGTTGAAGAGAGAATAATATAATTATTTCTACAAGGTGATTTTCACTTGATAACTTTCAAGTACTAAAGGATGTCATTTTGTAGTAAGAGGGTATGAAATATCATGAAATTCATTTTATTGTTCATTTTACCTTGGGCTTTCAGTGTTCAGTATTTTATTTTACAATCTGGTTCCTCTGCACAACTTTGCAAAGCCAATATTTTGATACTAAAGCAAATGTATTATATTCAACATTGTGTATTTATATATTTACAATTTTAGAGATTCTGAATTCCCAGGACTTTCCTTTATTTCATGGATAATAGAATAATGATGGGTAAATGTATCATATGAGGTACCTTTTAAGTAATTTGAGGAGTTATTTTCTTTTTAAATTCAAGGTAATCTTCTCGATTTTGTTCTTTACAGAAGGAGGGAGGATTTTTTTCTGTGCTCTTACAAGTTTTATTCTGCATTTCATCATTGTAAAGTTTTAAGCAAACATAAACTTTGGTCAACTTCTACATAAGTGTAGATAATATATAACATTTTATAATTTATTACTGTTTTCTTCACTGCATATCTTCCTGTAACTAAGTTATAGTTTATCTGTTTTGAGGCTTGATTATATATGTCAGTATTTTATACCATTTTATCAAAGGTGTATGGTATCCTTTAATAATGGAAATACATCTGTAAACTTGAATTAAAATGGTCATTTTTATTATTGGATTATTCTCCTTTCAATTGTTTCAGATAAGATATAGGAACAGAAGGACTAAATTTTATACAGAAGAGTTTGTGAATAAATATTTTGTTGAAAGGAAAAGAAATGTATATACTTACTTGAACAAAAGTTGGAAGATAGAAGAAGCATTCTGCTAATAATCTTCCTTATTTAACATTGTAGTGAAATCCAAAAGGCTGTCTGTAAATGAGTGATTAACTGCAAATATTTTCCTGAGACACATGTGCTGCAATGTTTTGCCTAATACAAACCGGTCCTCTGAAAAAAACAAAGGTACTTAGGTTGCTCTGAAAGTAACGCCTCCTATTTATTTTCATAGAAACTACAACATATACAAAGAGCATAATAGCTGTTTTGTAGCTGAAAATTTGCTCTAATTTTCCACATAGTCACCACTCACCATTTTGCTGTGCTTACATCCACTGTTTGGTCTCCATAAACATTCAGCAAGCATCAGTGAATGTCATTGGGTGCCATTTTTTCCACCTGGAAGAATTCAGTGACACCCCTTTGCTTGATATGCACTTCCCTGTCAGATGGCATTCTGTCAGGCTGCCCCTCTGCTGCCATCTGTCACATGGCAAGCTTTAGTGGAATACTGGCAGGAAGGTTCCACCTCTGCTTCCATACCACCAACATCTATCTCTAATGTTGTGGGCCAGCATAATAAAGTAGGAAGCGTTACTTCTGGAGCAGCCCTTGTAGGTCAGACAGTTCCATACACTTTGCTTCTTAAAATATACTACTTATCTGAACATTCTAGTATGCTTTGGGGAAAAAGTGGAAATAAACTGTTGAATTTAATAACGTCAGAAAAAGTGTGACCTGCTTAAGCTTATAGTCTCTGGAAACATGTTTTAAAAATCATCTGTGTTTTTCAAAAAATTACAGTGATAAAGTAATTGCTGTAGTGCTATGCACAGCCTTGAAAATGATCTTTTAAATGTTTAGATTCAGTAGTAGTAGAGAGAATGACTGGTGATACCAGCGAAGTATTGAATATGTTTTCTGTTTTGAGTCTCACAAGAGTAGCACCTGCTATTTTCAGACATCTTAAAAGCTATAGACTTCTGTAGCAAGCAGTGTTTTTCGTTAAACGTTTATTAATTGTGACAAGAACACCGAATTTATTTCAGTACTCTAGCTTATTTACTGCTCTTTCACCTTTGTATTTTGTATTGAAAAAGTAAAATGAATATTGATAGAGTTAGATATTGATTTCTAAATTTATAACCTGTTCTCAGTGTGGAGTCAAAGTCACATACCAATAGGTTTGTGTATATTAGTAACAAAGGATGTAGATTTACTTGTACAGCAATGAGAAACTGTTGAAGCAAGAAAGTTTGAACAACACAGTGCATTTTATAGTTTGAAAAATGTTGTTTGTAAAGGTGAAGAAAGCTGTGCTGAAAAGCAATGAAGAAAACAGGAGATAATATTAGGTATGGATTATTAGGATTATTAGGACCTGGCAGTACTGAGGTGGTGAAGTCATAATTTTTTATTTTTTTTTATTTTTTTTTTTTTAAACTAAAATAAATTTTCTGGATTTTGGATGCTTGATGTAGCCCGGTCTGTGTATTAACTGAGCTTAGGCAATTGGTTTATCAACTGAAAAAAATGGAAAGAAAAATTGTTTACTTTCTGCAATTTCTTGTAAGAATCAAGTGTCATATATTAGAAATATCTACATTTTTGCACAACTTCTTCCTTGGAATCAATATTATTTCAGTGATTCAGCAGTAACATTTGGTGCCAGGTCATTCTCAAAGACTTTATGCCCTCTTTGACTACTTGAGCAGTAGAGCTATTTCACATGACACCCTGACGTATTTCACTGCAGCAATACAATGTCCTCAAGTTTGTATGAAAAACTCTTAGGCAAGCCAACATATTATCATGGAAATAACCCTACCAAAACTGGGTTCTGGTACCAATGAAAATAATAACAAAACAAACAACAACAAAAAAATTGCATGCAAGAGGAAGGATGTTCTCTATGAAGTATTGTTTATAGTTGAAATGCGTGCATTGGAAATGCTTACAGTAATTTCAGTAAACAACTCAGATTACCTATCATATCTGTAGCATAGTAGATGCTATAGAATTTCAGATGCCATGATATATTTACCCCAGTTTCTCTCCTAGTGACTCTGTCACCTTCTGTACAGATTTTATTTTTCAATCAGCTATTTTTTTCTTTTTTTGTTTGTCTTTATATCAGACACTTCTAAACCTTGCTTGCTGAAAGAAATTGTTTTTTTGGTGTGCAAATTCTGCTTGACACCTGAAGGATGTTAATAACTTAATTTAAAGAGTGTAGAAAATTGGATCCAGAATAACAAAAATGTTAAGTTCTATTTATATGCCTTATAAGTAACCATTTATTTATATTTGAAAATGTTCTTTTATATCTGGTGTTTATTAGTGTGCTTTACAGTGTGGATTTGCAAAATCTAAGTTTAAAAAGAAAGCTATCTTGTAGTTGAAATAGAAAGATTTTACGTATTAAATATACGTTATTATGCATTTTATAGACAACTTAATATTGATAATTTTTATGAAAAGCAAACTTCAGATGTTATGATTTTATCTATTTGGCATGTTGCATGCTATGCTACAGGCTGATACACACTGAAATGACAAAGTTAAGACTTTCGTTTAAAAAAAATGATTTTAATGAAAAATATGACATTCTTAATTACAGCAGAAACACTGAGCACTCCTATAATGCCATCATGACTCACTGTAACAAGGTAATCAAAAGGGTACATGTTTTCATTCCTTTTTAAAAATTGCCAACAGAACAGCTAAGCAAACTGTTTTGCTGATGCTTAATATGTCAGTGATTAAAAATCAGACCTGAATATCTGCAGTACCAAAATGATGATTTGAAAAAGATTGTGATTACACTGTGATAACAGAGGTTTCTGAGGGTAAGTTTGTGGTGAAGGTCAAGTTACTGAAATAGTTGCAAAGAAAGGGAAGGCTTTTGCTGACTTGAATGAACTGTCAGTAAATTTCCAAAACTATAGACAAACTGTTTTATGCCTACTTTCTTCTTAGCTTGATTCATGGCTTTTCCACCTACTAAATGTACAACTCTATCAACAGAAATCTCTTTTCATAGAGCAGTTACAACACTGTCATGTTGTGAATACTCTCCCTTATCGCAGTACACCAATTCTTATCATCTTTTATGGGTTACAAAGCCTATCTACCTGAGCATCCAGCCTATGGATATATATATATATATTTTTTAATGTAATTTATTTCTGCAGGAGATTGAATTTTAGAGGCTTTTTTCATTTTTTCACTAAGTCAGTTAAGAAGTGATAGATTGGGCTGTACCATACAGTATTAGAAACAACACTAGGTACTGTAAAGAAATGGTTCCTCACAGAGGAGCCACCTCCATTTTAAATGATTTTTGGGGGGCTTTTTTTTTTTTTTAATTTTGTTTTGTTTTTTGCTTGCTTGTTTTGTCAACCACTATCAATGCATCTGAGTGGTTGACAAAACAAACAAGCAAAAAACAAGATGGAGAATATGCAAATATGGCAAAGAGCAAAGTCAGGACTCTGAACTTCATGAGAGCGGACATCCATCTAAGAAATTAGTGGATGGGATCCCCTGGGATGTTGGCTGTAGGGATATAGGAATGGAACAGAGCTGGCAGCTCTTTATGGATGCTTTTCTGAGAGCAAGAGCTTGCAGGAAAGGCAGGAATCCAGCATGGCTGAGCAAGGACCTGATGGTCAAACTGAGAGAAAATAAGAAAATGTACAAGCAGTGGAAACAGGGAAACATGGCCTGGAAATAATACAGAGGGCAGCCATTTGGTCATGCAGAGATGGGATCAGGAAAGCCAAAGCACAGATGGAACTGAACTTGCATCATAAATTGTTCTTGGAATGAATAACTTAAAGGGATGTGAAAAATAACAAGAAGGGGTTCTGCTGGTCAGAAGAGACAAGCAAAGGAGTGTAGCCTCTCTGATAAATGAGAAGGGAGAACTGGCTTCAAAAGGCATGGAGAAGGCTGAGATACTCAACAAGTTATTTGCCTTCACTGGCAACTGAGCTTCCCATACCTCTCACAACCCTGAACCTCTAGATGAGGCTGGGGGAACAAATATCCCTCCCAGTGTAAGAGTGGAGCAAGTCAGAGACCACCTCATGAGACTGTACATGAGACTGTTTACGGGGCCAGACGACATGCATCTCAGGGTCCTGAAGGAACTGGCTGATGTGGTTGCCAAGCCATGCTCCATCATATTTGAGAAGTTGTAACCGTCAGGCAGAGTCCCTGGTGAACAGTAAAGGGGACCAAAAAGATCTGGAGAGATTTGAAAAGTGGGCCCATGTGAACCTCATGAGGTTCAACAAGGCCAAGTGCAGTGTGTTGCACTTGGGTTGAGGCAATCCCAGATGTGTGCACAGACTCAAAGAAAAACTCATTGAGAGCAGCCCTGCGTAAAAGGAATTAGGGGTCCTGGTGGACAAAAAGCTGGATGTGACCCAGCAGTGTGCACTTGCAGCCTAGAATGCCAACAGTATCCTGGGCTGCATCAAAAGAGAGATGGAAGCAGGGAAAGGGAGGTGATTGTCCTCTACTCTGCTCACATGAGGCCCCATCTGGAGTACTGCATCCAGGCCTGGGGCCCCAGACACAAAAGCAGTGCAGAGCTATTGGAGTGGGTCCAGAGGAGAGCCATGAAGAGAAGAGCTGAGGAAATTTTGATTGTTTTGATTGTCAACCTATAGCTTGACATTGCCACTGCTAAGGTCGCATCTAATATTTGCATTCTGATGTCTTCGTTACTAACACAAGGATTGTAGTTGGCTTGTATAAGTGACACGATTACATTTTAAAGAGAGAGAGTGAGATCCATAACAAAACAGTCTGCTGGATGTGGTGTTATTTTTATATCTTTCAAATGGAAAGTGATAATTCAGTGTCTTCCCAGATCTTCATTTTTACTAGAAAGCTCTCCAAAACAAGAATCATCTAAGTCCTATTATCACTACGTATCCTAGCCAGAAGTCTTAGTAATGTTCCAGTTTTTGTTCTTCGTGTTTATCATTGTGTACTACTTAGTAAAGTAGCCTCTAGCAGCAATGTAGATATGGGCCCTGACAAATAAGCAAATGTCTATTTAACCTATAGTAAATATAAATGTGTGTGGATGTATTTGACTAGTTTCAATAAATTAATCTTCATCTTTAAATTTACAGTGACAGAAGATAATACTCTAAGCACATAGGCACAGAATCGGTGATAGAAGTACTTATTACCCATTACCAATGGTATCCTGGTATTCCATCCAAATTTGGTTTAAGATTATTTAAAGCTGCCATAAAAGGCATAGTCCTAATATCCATTTAATCCTCAATCTTTCTGCTGAAATTAATAATAGAGCTGTCCATTTTGAGAACATTTTTGTGGTTTAAGTCCTTTGTCTGCAGGACTCAGTGCAAGGTTACAATTATTTTCGTGCAAGTCAGAGAATGCTTATCAGAAGAGGGCAATTTTGGCAAGTGTTGTGGGGGTTGTGCAAAACTTTGGAATTCTCCCTGGTGGAGACTCTTCTGAAATGCTGTCCAGTGACTGTCTTTCTGTCACTAGGGAATAAAGCAATAGGGAATAAAGCTGACCTCATCTGGACCCTAGTGAAAATACAAATATGAAAATACAAATATCAAGAGATTCCCCCCTACCAAGGAATAAGCGGAATTCTACTAATTCTGGCTTTTCCCAACCAAAGATAGTAGAGATTGAATGGGCAGAAGAATACACTTCACCCACAGTTTGGTCCAGTAAAGTAAGAAAGGGGAAGAGCACTTGGAAGTTCAAATCCAAGTGATCTGTAATGATGGAAGACCAGTTAAACCAGTTCAGTGTCCAAATTTTCATCAGTGTGTGGATTTATATTTGGGAAGGTTGGAAATGAATGTAAAATCTAGGGTTTGTACTACAGGATGCATCTACCCCTACTGCAATTACGTAACAATTACTTTTAATGCACCTAGCAGTGGGATAGTAGGAGTGAAACTGTAGCAGTGCAGACATGGAGTTCTGCTGTGGATGCTGGGTAGATGTGAAGGCTTCCAGCAGCTACTGAGGTTCTTACTGCCTTCTCTGCTGGTTTCATCACTCTATACTGGCTAGCATAGAATGCAATGCAAGCAGACTTATCTAGACCATAATTCTTCTAAGGCTATTATTGAGACATAGTCCTTAATACCTTGTTGTGAGGCATATATGAAAGTTTGGTCTAACAATTCAATCTCAAATACTTAGATAAATAATGTAGTATTTTCATATCTGATTTTGTTTGTTGCTTGTTTTTGTTATATAGCCACAGCATAGTGAATTGTGAAAACCACTAGAGGTACTGATTTTAAAAAAATCTGAGCATGGCTGTCAGCTATGCTCACATTGCTGACTCTGTACAATTATCCAAAACAGTTTTAAGAATATAAACATCTGGGTAGTCTGATTCCCTATTTTTTTTAGTCAGAGAGAATGAACATAGAAAAGATGCACTGCAGCAGCATGTTATTTTGATTACGTTCCTTCTAAAACGTATTGTGTATCAAGATCAGTCCCTACTGTTCTGAGCTCATCTGTCTAGTGAGAAATCAGAAAAGAAAAAGAAGAGATGGAATATTAAATGCTTTCAGAAAATGAGGGGGAAAGTGCACTAGCTTTTAAAGTGAAGCAGCATGTATCGTTTCGCCTTCCATTGGCTGTTTATCCAACATCAATACAACACTTTAGGAGCCAAATTACTAAACAAGCTGCCAATTAGGCTTGCAGTCAGCTGGATAGATTAGTGGCTAAGAGAGGCAGATACAAGATTTTCATCTCTTGAGCCAATTACGCAAGTGAATTACCATCCACAATGCTCCTTGGAAGATTTGAGGTAGAAAGACTGACTCTGCTGTGATAGACATAAGTGAGATCGAGGGTAGGGGGTAAGGGTTAGCAGGCCATGTATTGCAAAAATTACCCAAGCAAAAAGAGATCCTTCTAGGAAAGGATTTAAAGGATTTAAGGCTGAGGCGATAGAAAAGGAAATAATAGTTGTGGAATGCTCTGCAAAGGCATTGCTGTTCTACTCACAGGTCTTAATCATATAAAAGAAAGATGAAAGGCCAAGACTATATTTCTGTACAGTGTCATTTTCTCAGAACTGTTTAAAAAAAAAAAAAAAAATTTTGTAACATCACAAAAGTTCAGTGGCCAGAGATGAAATTAATTCAGTATGCCTTAATTTGCTTCTTACAGCTTAAAAATAAAAACAGTAGTGCTTTTTTAAATCGGAGTTATTTAAGAAATTGAACCTAGTTGTATTCCAACTTTATTCAAGGAAATTTAAATCAAACATGATTTTAGTCTTACCCAGAAATTGGACCATACAAATAAATATTGTCACAATTATTGTTGATAGGGTCACAGTTCCTTTATTATTCTATAATACATGATAACTAAATCAGTGAGCTTTTAAGTATTTTAGAAAAAGCTTTTAGCAAATAAAATGTATCTGTCAGATCAAAACTGTGCATAGGCTCATTTGTTTCCTGCAGAGGAGCACTGTTTCTTAAATATGAAGCAAATTTAAAACCTGAACTTTTGCAATCTGTTGTATCCAAAAATGATTAAACAGATGTGGAGCCTGCAGCAGCATTAGACCTCTGATCTGATTTTAGCTTACAGATGGAATTAAATTAATTCATGGCAATCACTGTAAAATCAAGGGTATGGCACTGAATGCTAGTGTGCTGTTTAACCAGGACATACCTGTCTCAACAGCTGTTAAGAAAAAATTGCATACCTTTATTTTTCATTGAAACTTGCCTTTAATAACATCGTAAATATCATATCAAAAATTACATAAATGTGATGAGTTGTTTTGTTTTTTCACTTCCTAGTTTTGTTTCTTTCTTATCATCTTCTTTACCATACTCCATGTATGTAAGGTCATATGGATAATAAATGTAGACCTTGAAGTGTGTGTATTCATATACACAAATGTTTGAGGGTAGGGCTTTTTTAAATTATTATTCCGGTTACCAGCATCCCTAAGTGAAGGGATGCAAGTGGAGGAATTTTTAAGTGCTATCTCCTCAAGCAAGCTACTGTTCCTCAGCATTAGCTCCTTACTCTGTAATGGTAACTACTCCTGCATGTAGACTTCTCATCTGAAAGTTCAGAAACCAAACTGTTATAGTAGTTGAGATGTTTTCAGTCTGTAAAAAGAAAAGACTCTACATAGGGGATTCCAGCAAATTATTAATACAGAAACTTCTTCATAACTCATGCAGCCCTGCAAAGCCCCATACAGCAATAAACTTTGAAAAATGCATCCCTGCTCTTTTGCTTAATCGGGTTTTGCATAGTTATGTTTTGTGGGATGGCACAATGTGTTGATTTTGTTCTTGCTCCTGGGTGGGTCAAGACTGAACATGTCCCAGAGGTACCACAACCCTTTTCAAGGCCAACGTGCTTGGACCATTCTCTCTAAAAGGCCCTACTGGCTAGTCCAAGAAGTGCCCTGGGCTTGAATTAAAAGCTGAACTTGAAGATGAATATTACAAGGACAATTACCGCTTTTAATTAGAAAATTAATGCCCAAAGCATATGAATTGGGGGTCAGGGAAATAACAAATAGTGTAGTGTGATTTTTTTTAAGAGTTCTTTTTGGTCATGCAGTGGGTTGAAGATGCAGGGTTGGTTTTACTTTGTTTTTATTTCTGATTGACCATGAGATGGAGGAAAAAGCAGTTATGAATACAACTATCCATGTTCTTCTGATTCAGAAAAAAATTTACATTATAAATTAATATCTCTGCAATTCTCATTCATCATTTGAAAAATTTAAGACAGACATAGATATGTTTATATAAAAACTGACTATACTGCAAATGATTTGCGTGTATTAAACCTTTTCAAAATTGAAATAAAAGCTATTCATCTTTACATTATTTACATGAAAGAGTAATTAGTCAACGTACATGCCCATAACATAGGCAAGTTGTGTGGCTTTTTGGTTTTGCTCTATTATTGCTGCTGTACAAAGCCTCCAAGCACATTATCCTTTGGACAGTGCATGCTGCTTGATTGTTTGCCCAAAAGGGAGTGTGGAAGCCAAGTTTATGGTGGTTTCTGCTCTCTCTTTTTCTTGTTACTTGGCAAAGTGTAAGAATGAAACAGAAGGCTTCAGGGCAGGCCTTGGTGTTCTGATAGGAAATAGAAGTATGTACAGTGTGGAAAAAAAACAATTTTTATATACATTTCTGATGTATGTATGTATGTCTTTTGAAACAAAAAGTATTCTAATTTTCCTGTCAGTTGCAGAAAGAAAAAAGCAATGAGCAACATTAAAAAAAAAAAAAAAATACAAAATAGCAACATCCGATTATTTAACTATATCATGGTACAGATTGTTTCTTCATGCATCTTTTTTTGCGAAGTTGCTCTGGATTTCTTGAGAATTAATGTTCAAGTACGAAGGTTTGTATTTTACGGAAAAAATTATGTGGGTTTTCCCCCAAAATGGACTAACAAAAAGCTGTTTATTTTGACTCAAGCTGTGCCTTGCATGCCAGCCCAGCAGCATTTATCTTTGTCTAAGCAGCATTATGAATGGTTTAATATTTCCAATACTTATATGTCATGAAATATACTCTTTTCTTTGTTCTTTCTTGCTTGACGGATCTCTTGGATCTTTCTTTCCTTTGATGTTCACTTAATTGTTCCATGGCTACTGAAACCACATGCCATTTCTTACCGTGAGTTGCTGCAAAGAGTGGACCAAAACAGGCTTCCAGGATTTTACCTGTGAGGTTTACCTTTGCTTTTGTTGAACCATTGCCTTTCTTCTTTCTGTTTTTTTTTGACCTAGAAAATATAACTAAGAAGGTTGCAAAGCCTGTGTTGTGTATGCCAGGCAGTGTCAGGGACTTTACTGTATGAAAATTGCCTCTGCCTGTGGGGGCCTGAAAAGAAAGGAAGTCTTGGTCATTGAATTCTGTGCTGGTCAGTTCAAGGGAAACCCTCTCGGGGATGAGAGTCTGCTGACTTAAAAGTCTTTTTTAAGTCTAGCATTAAGCATAGCTTCAAACTAGTATTAAAGAATGCCTTCTCTCACTGCATTTCTCTTTTTCTTTGACTCGAAGACTGAGGTACTTGGAAGCTGCCTACCTTTTATGTAGCCACTGTTTTGCTGAATCTAAACAGATCTATAGTGAATTGTGTTTGAGTACCATAAATTCATCATCTCAGTCACCACAACGCACCTCTTCTTTTGAACCTCTATCTCTCTATGGGATTTCCCCTATGCAGCTTTGCTTTTGTTTTGTGGGTGTTAAATGAGGCTTTTCAGAAGTGCTTGTTCAACTTTTGTTTTGTTTCTGTTTAGTAAGCCAGCTTTTTGTCTGGTGAATTCTTGATTGAAGACATTATAGTCTTCAAAAACAAAACACCATGGACTCGTCCTAAAATATTTTTCAGAAAGTAGCAGGCCAGAATAAGTAAGTAGAAAGTTAAACAGATAATGTCTGGAGCTGGGCATGTGGTGGGTTTTGTTGTTCTCTTGTCAGGGGGAAGGAGCACGCTGTACAAAGATAAAAACAAAAACCAGCTGCCTACATGCAATAGCTTGTGCTAGCTTAAAAGTTCATTCTTAAAATTTTGCCTTTTGTAACTTCATAAGGATTACTGCAAGTTCTTGAAACAAATATAATTTGTATTCCTGATGCAAGATAGGAACATAAGGGAAGGTTACCCCTGTGTTATCTCCAAAAGTCTAGCTTGAAGAGCTTGGAAGCTTGGAGAAAAAAAAACACTGTTATTTGACATTCGCATTTCTTTTTGCTGTTTTCATACGAAAATGAATGTTAAATTACATTTTGCAATCTTGACAATCTTTTCTGTAGAGTATGTGAAACTTCCTACAATTGTGTAGGAAGAAAAAAATCTCAGTTGTGTAGGAAGAAGCCTATAAACAGCATTAAATGTTACTCAAAATACCAAAAAGTAAACTGGACAATATCAAACCTCTTGCAATTTTAGTAAAACAGAAACTGAGTAAGGATATAACTGTATTCCAGAATATTAGACCACTTGTCTGTATTATAGTCTCTGTAGAAGCTGCAAGTGTTTAATCCGAAAATACTTGTAGTGTTTATTGAAAGTGATCTTCTTGAGTATTGATAATATTGCTGAGAATGGAAAGGTGGCCGTGATAGTATAGTGTGTCTCAGTTTAATAATTGTGTAGGACAAGACATTTGTGTAATCTTGTCCCTTTATTGGCAGACTTGAGCATGTGATGCATATTCTTCAATGCTGATGTAAAACCCACTGTATTGGAGCAAAAAGGATCCGCGACAGTGTTTCTCACACTTAAATACTGAGTGAGTCTTCAGAAATATGGAAAATAAAGCAAAGCCTTAGATTGTATTATTTGGACTCATATGCAGTCAGGAGGTCAACATATGCAAAGACAGCCTGTTCTAGCAACCTATTAGATGAATTAGGAGAATAGAAAGATTTAAAGCTTTAAAGGAGATTATCCTGCTTTTCTCCACATGGCAGGCAGTGCTGATTAATGCTGTGTGTTTCTTTAATCTCAGGGTTTGTAGGTGAAAACACCCAACCAATCCCAGAAAACAACATTGGAAACCGAATGCTTCAGAGCATGGGCTGGACTCCTGGCACTGGCCTTGGACCAGACGGGAAAGGGATAGCAGAGCCAATACGAGCCATCCAGAGACCGAAAGGACTCGGACTTGGATTCAGCTAACAGAAATGCACTTTGGCTGCCAAGTGAAAGTAAAGATTGAAAATAATTTAAAAAGACAAGAATTGCAAACTTGTAGTATTTGTTATGATCAGAAAATCCAGTTGTTCTTTTCTCAGAGATCACTGAAGCTTGTGTGCTTCACATCAGCTACACCAGCTGCCAGGTACAGACACAGTGACAGAACCGGCGTTTGAATCTAATTTTACAATGGTGCTAAAATGTACAAACACTTGTACTGTTTTTATTTTCTCTGGTCTTAAAGTTTGTATTAAGTATAAAATTCAGTATATTTGCTTCTTTTCATAGAACCTTCTGACACAGCAGATTTTAGTATATAAGCAATTTTTTTTTTTTTTTGTAAGTATAATTTCATCTCAAGAGCCTTGATAAGGTTTGTCAAGGAAAATTGAACTTTATATAGTAATTGTGTTTTTCCCCTTTTCAGGCCAAGTTTCCAAACCTAATATTTCTAGTGTTTTACAGTATTTGAGGATAAGCTGTCATTTTGCCTGTAAGATATACATGTTTTCCGCTGGAAGGTGATATGTTATACAATTTTGTATAAGAGCGTGAAAAATGGTTTTGTCGTCATAGGAATGCCATTTCAACATCATTATCTGGCAATGTATCACTGTCTTCCACGTTCAAGCTCAAAAGTAAAGCTTTTATACTTGTTTTTACATTTGCAGGGTTATCTTTTTTCAGCAGATATTTTAACATTTTAAAGTTTATTCTGAGTGTGGATATCTCTTTATATGAATAATCCTTAATGTGTCTACACTTAAGGATATATTTCAACTTTGAACCAGAAAGTTGTATTATAAAGATGCCTCTGTCAGTGTTTATATGCTGGGATTTGGTATTTTAAACAGTGCGGTGTTCGACATTTGTTTTGTGATTGTGTTGGTGCCAGTGAGCCACAATGTTTAAGGAACATAAAGTAACTGAAAAAGAACAAGAAGTGAGATGAGGGTGGAGGAAAGGAAGGAAAAAGATACTTTGATAGCATCTCAAACATCCAAGCTAGCAATTTAAAATCAAGAAGGATCATTAAGTGTTTTAATCAGTATCCTAACGTATCTAATATCAGCAGAAGTAATTTCATTAAGCAGCAACCAATCAAGCTCTCAGGGCACTATTGGTCTGTAGTATAAAACAAATTCCACTTTAAAATTAAATGATAGGGCTGAAGAACAGTTGTACAGATGGACTAAGGAGAAAATCTTGCACCTGCTGTAGTAGCTAGAAATATTTACTTTGATTGCAGAGGGAACGGCATTTGATTCTTCAGTTTCTTTTTCTTCCCTTTCCTTGCTACCAAACGGCTTAGAAAAATACCTGCAGATTATTGCAAAGAAAATTCCTGAGAATAAGGGGAGTGCAGCTTCCTTCACATGACTGTGAAACATAGTGATGAATATTAAGAACTGTTTTTTTCACTGGTCTTTTTCTTTCAAATTCACCCATTTTTTTCCAATGCTAGGAAATGTAGCAACATTATAACATTGAATTTTCTTAAAAGTTTTGTTCGTTCTTTCCAGGGTGAGTACTGTCAACTCGAAAACATTCTTTCACAACTTACATAGTGTAGAGTAAAAGGTTAGTACCTGTTGTTGTTCTTAATGATGGCTGAGTGCAGATGTTCTCTGAGTTTCAGAATAGCCATTTATCGTTCTTTGCATCCTACGCATCATTGTGTGGTTTTGCCTTTTAACATTATAAGACTTTTTAAACAGACCTGGCATTTATAATCAGTGCAAACTTTTTATGGAAGGTTTTGGAGCATAGCATAATGTATATTAGACACTTCTAATATCTCTTACACACCAAACCAAGTTAAATACATTCCATATCCAAAGAATTCCAGGGTCACATAATTGCAATGAACCTGGAATTCTGCAGACAGCAGAGGTGCTCACTTCTGTATTTGTTATTTACAGTAATAGATTTATATGACACACTCCCATTCTTTCAATGGAATGCCTGCAATTCTCTTAGTGTGGCCATCTAGCCAGTTCCTTATCCTGTGAGTGATCCATCCATCAAATCCATTTTTCTCCAATTTGGCAGTCAGGATGTCATGCAGGACTGTGTCAAATGCTTTGCACAAGTCCAGGTAGATGACATCAGTTGCTCTTGCTTCATCCACTGATGCTGTAATTCCATCATAAAAGGCCACCAAGTTTGTCAGACATGACTTATCCCTGGTGAAGCCATGTTGGCTACCACCAATCACCTCACTTTTGTTTTCCATATGCCTTAGCAGGACCTCCAGGAGGATCTGCTCCGTGATCTTGCCAGGTGCAGAAGTGAGACTGACTGGCCTGTAGTTCCCTGGATCTTCTTTTTTTCTTTTCTTGAAAACGGGGGTTATGGTTCCCCTTTTCCAGTCAGTGAGAGCTTCACCAGGTTGCCATGACCTTTCAGATATGATGGATAGTGGTTTGGCAACTTCATCTGCCAGTTCCCTCAGAACCCATGGATGGATCTCATCGAGTCCCATGTTTTTTGTTTTATATCAGTCTGTTAGAAATTATTAGACATTAAAACTGGTCAAATTGATGTTCATATGGAGATAAGTATGCCTTGACTGTTTTCCAACAGGTATTTTTAGATGTCACAGCTAACGATCAGCTGTAGAAGAAATTGATTTATTAGAATATTTTACTCTTATGTTTTGAGGCAATTTAATGCAGTAAAATTCCCATTCAAAATCACAGTGTCATTTTTCCACTTCTCACCGGTGTGATTTATGATATTCCAGTAGTGTAACTTTGCACAATTAAGGCTAGCATTAGGAAGAAAATAAGAAACAAAATTATTGTGGTTTGTTTTGTTTTGTCTTTTTTAAGCCACTGCAATGTTTGTTGGCTTTGAAACAAGTTGAAGTACTTGAGTTTTTTTTCTTCAGGTTTTTCCCATGCATAACTTAAAATCATCTGCTGTATAACTTAAAATCACACCTGCTATAAAACTGGTTCACATTATAGTACATGTAGAACTATTTCCAATAAGAATTCATACTGACTGTGATACTGGAAGTTTTTATGCCTACATAAATATTGGTTCATCTTGTATCTAAAAGTTACTATCAGTCACCAAATTCTTTCCATTTAGCTGTTTGATTAATTGGTAGTTAAGCTGTCAACATAATATTCTGCCTATGCAGAATGTTTAGTAAAAAGAAGACACATCCAGTATTATCAACATTGCATTTTGCTACATTCCATTGTGTCTCAGAGTTCTGTGAATTAAGCCATTAACTGTTAATAAAAGAAACACATGAGCAGTTGCTGGCAGAATCCTGTTTTTAAGTAAATATTTGTTGAAGTCAGAGAAGCGTTATCAATATGCTTACTTTAACAAGTTTGTCCCTGCATTTGTCTTTCTTCAATTAGGTCAATAATGGGTGTAGAATGGCAGTAAATAGCTAAATAATATGTATTGAACGCTTTGCTTTAACAGCACAAATGCAAGATGAAATAAAATAATTAGACTCCACGGGTTTTGTATGTTCTTTTCTTTAAATTGCCCTTTTCAATGGTGGTGTTACTGCTCAGGTAAGTACAAAAACATTGTTTCTGAAAACGTAATTAGGATTGCTAATATCTTGTAGCAAGCACACGTATATTGTGCTAACGCTGTTTTAGTAAAAGTATTGTACCTCCTTACTGGCACTTTTCTAGGTGGTTATTAACCAGAAAATATGAACCACATCACAAAATGCCTCATATAAAATATCTGCAGTACTTTTGTTATTATATTCTTCTGGGATGTTTAAATACAAGTCCTCTTTATTCTTTAAGTATGTGTGTGCTTTGATAGCTGTGACATGACTGTGCTTTCTCTTCAAGCAGGTCTCCAAAACTTGCTCCAAGGAGAACTTACGCCACTTTTTGTCATCTTTCTTCTCCCTGTGCTGAGCAGTAAAGGCATATCAGAAACGGGGATCCCTTCCCTCTCTTACACTATGCAGTGAGGAGACTTTTTAATTAGGCTTTCCTTGATAGCAAAGTTTTTGGGAGCAGGGAAATAGCTACCACACAGCATCTGCCAAGGTGCCCACAACAGAATCCCATACCTAAAGGCAGCATGTGTTAAGCCTGCAGTGTGCAGCATAGTGAAAACCAGAATTATATCACTATCCACCTGTAGTTCAGCTCTGAAGCTAATCTAGCATGTTAAAAGAACACTGTGTTTTTGCTTTGAATTTTTCCTGGAAAAGTTTTGATGTAGCTAAGTTTGTTTATTTACAGGTACAGTACTTACGGGTTTTTTTGTGTATGTTTGTTTGCTTAATGATATTTCTGTACTGGAAAAAGTTGTGGAGAATGTGCAGCAATTTCAGTATGGATATTCTTAAGTGGTGGGGTCTTTTTGCTATAGAAACTGTGTGAGCTTTACAAGCATAGATTGTTTATCTATGCTATAGCATATATACAGAGTTTGGTAAGATCATCAACAAACTTTTTAATGTAAGCCTGCTTTTAGTTATTGTGAAAAACTTAACTAAAGCAATAAAAGTTTCATGATTAACTGCCAGTAAGATAATTCTAGTGGAAATGCATAGGCTTCCTGTGGGTCTCTTGTGTCCTGCAACAAAACAGATACTGGAGGTATTCTGACCGTAGCAATAGATCACTTGTTTTGAATAGTCAGTCTTTAAGCAAAAAGCTGAAAATGAAAATTTGATTATCATTCAGAATATTTGATTATAGGTATCTTCAGCTTAGTGTGCCTTAAGTCTTCAGTGTTGTTATTCCTTTCCTTTTTTTCTGAAAAAGTATAACTATATATGTGTGAAGTGATAATTCCCGATGTTTTCTGTCTCAAAATATTACCGCATGTATACACTAAGTGGCAAGGCTCCAGATTTTCTGTCACTTGTACCAGACTAGTGAAGTTGTTTTTCATACCTCACGTGGCCAATTTTCCGACTAGCCTACTCTTGCCCTCGTCAGTTATTTTTTGACACTTTGATACTTCAAACTTGAATTATCTTCAGCCCCACCAGACTGCTATTTCCTCAACCCCAAACTGATGAAGACTGGAAGACATGTAACATTTTCTGTACTTTAGTATCTCCATTTACTTCTAGATGTGAAGCTCCTTATAGGTATAAAAATAAGCGTGCATAAAAGTGTTTGCAGACTGAGGCCTTAACTTCCTTCCCTGTTACAGAATTTTCCATGGCAACAGAGTTCCCACGAAATCCTAGAGTCAGCTGGATCATGCTGGACTATCTTCAGCATGGAGTTTCTTCAGTGCACCTGTTTGGCTGCTGTACCTAATATTGGCTACAGTAACTAATTGATTCTGTATGTGTTATGTAGTCTTTCATTCCAGCCAAGTAAGAAGAATAAAGGAAGAAAAAAAAATAAAAATGTTTTTGATTCAATAAGGAAATAGCAGAAAAGTAAAAGTATTAGCAATTTGAAATTGCTCAAATTGCAATGAAAATAAGCAAGGGAGAACATGCATTAGAAGTATGCAGAAGGAGCATGTCCCAAATATTTTCAGCGTACAAAAAAAGAAAGCCAGCAAGAAACATATCATTTTAATGTACATTAGTTTCCACTTAAGAGTATTATTATTAGTGATTAAAAAACACATAATACAGGAAACTCAGTTCCACAAGATATACTGACTCATTTAGTAATTGAGGTAAGTTCTCATGGATCTACCACCATTAATTCTTCAGTCTTTCTCACTGAGTCAGCCTAGCTTGTTCTGCACTCGTCCACTGTAAAACTCCCTCCATCTTCTCAAGCATCTCTTATTGCTCTCTAGTTGTCCATGTCAATGAGTTTTGTTACCTGCTTATTGAACTGATTTTTTTTCATTTCCTTGGAAATTTCTTGTAACACAATTTCAATATATTTTCATATGACCTAGATTCCAGTGATGGAAAAAGGTTCTTTGAAGAATTAGGATTAATGGTCTTCAATTTTTTCTTCCATAAAATCTTTCTCCATTTAAATCCTTGATTTCACTTAAGACCCTTAATGCTGTTCACCATCCTCCCATTGGTTTCTCTTTTGCAAAAATGTGGCTGTTTTCATAGAGGGTATTGTGGTGAAAGAGACAGGAATTTCTTCTGTTGTATTTGCAAGTAGCAAGCTGCAAAATTTCTTCTCTGTAGTTTTGATTTCAAGTGCTAAGTATTAAATTTGAATCCAGTGAGTGTTGCCTTATATTTTTTTCCAAATGTTCTAGCTTACTACAAGCATTTGAATGTTGTACAGTTTGTGAAATAAGTAGAATATTTATCTAAAATTTTCTAAATGCCAAACTGTCAGTGTATACAGTGGTGGGCTTCACATTTCTCATAGTAATGGGTATGTTCTACAACATGAAGCGTACTTATGCATAACTAATGCTAAATGTACAAGTCTCATTACCATGGATAGCAACAATACTATGTTAACCTCGATTAAAGACTTCCTTAGTTCTGGGTGTAGTTCAGTGATGAAAGCTGCCATGGCAGCAGTTTCCACATTTCCAGTTGGTGAGGACTCTTGCTGATTTTCAACAAGTCAGGTGCTCCACAATTTCTTTAGAAATTGTTGAAGTGACATGTGAAGGACAATGTTTAAGGTATCTTCATTTAGACTCAGTGGTAATTATGTTACTTGCTACTGCATGTGAGAAATGTGAGTGGTCTTTGCCAAGAAATGCTTGGTTTCTGGTTCTTCTTGATCACCCTAGTTGCTGCTCTGCAGTGTGAAGGCTCTGAAGGCTCACCCAGCAGACCGGAGGCACGTTGACTCTTGTGGAATAACTGTTTCAGGTGCAAAGGTGAGCATGTGGAGCACCAGCTGCTGAGACATATTATCAATAATGTCTTGGTTAAGTGCAGGCTCAGACTTCCAACACTGGTAGGAAGTCACAATATGCTGCTCATAGTGTTTGATAGCCATTAACTTGGATTTTTTTATTCCCGGCACAGGCTGCCAGGAGATGGAGAAAGAGCATCTGGATGATGTGTGAGGTTCATACATTTGGCAGGATCAGTTCATTATAGATGCACATTTTTAGACAAAGGTTTGAGATAGGGATTGTTCCTAGTGAACTACTGCATGACTGATTGTATGGGACCATAACAAAAAGGTTACAATGCCATGGCAAGGGAAGCTTGGAATTTTGCCACAGTCTAGAATAGTGGCTGCCTGAAGAATTTTGGCCAGAACCACATTCCTTTGCTTTCTTTGGACCTAGTGAGTCAAAAAATACAAAATTAATTAAAAATAATAGTAATTTTAAAAAGCATTGTTTTACTGTGTGGTAGAGCACATGAAGTTATTTGCCTGTTTATTTAACAAGTAAACACCCATACATTTTATAGATGTAGATCCCTGTAGAGAATAATACATGAAGTTAGGAAAGGAAAAATTAAATATTGGACATTTTGTTAAGCTGTCAGCCATGTACTTCACCAAATTGTGACAAAACATTTGGTTCTGGTAACCCGCAGTACATGAAGGAGGTGAGGTGTTTCTACACAAGTCAATAAATCTGTAATGTATTGTTTAATATTCTGCCTTTATGTAAACGTAGACAGGTTTTTTTTGTTGTCTTCTTCCTAATCAGTGGTAAAGTGCATTTAATAGCTCACTTAAGGTGTCATCCATTACTATGAGTTACTGTTAGATCTAATTAATAGAGCTGAAATTATTTTGTAATGAGAATTTGAAGTATTGCAGTGTTTAAAAAAAAAAATTACCATTCACAGCTAATTAATGTTTAACAATGCAAATAAGCTCATAATTATTTTTCAAGCCGTAGAAAAATTCTGTGACACTTCATATACCATCTTTGTGATCCCAATTGTTTCCAAATAATGCTTTTACAGAGAAATATTTGGAAGAGGTTTACCTGGAAAAAAATGGCAGATTCTGAGCACACAAGGAATGAGTGCTGTCCTTTTGTTCACTGGGAGCCAGAATCAGCAGCTGTTTCTTACGGTAAATACTGATGGAGGGAAGAAAAAGGGTGAGGGTTTGAATGCAGTTGGAAGAAGGAAATCATGTGAGATCCTGGTCAAAATTTCCTGTCTGCTCCAAGTCAGCTGCTCTTCAGTCACTGCAGGTATCACAAATGCAGCCCAAGTGGGCTGGGATCTCTTGGATACATTGTGATAAAGATGCTAACAGCAAAGTAACACTGTCACTATACTGAAGCAAAATGCATTTTTGTCATATATGTGGTAAATCAAAAAGGAGGAATGCTGGCAGTCTGGCTATGTAAGTGAATGTAGAGTAACCATTTCTCATCACTGTTAACTTTGGCAAATGAAGTATGCTATTAGTCTTTTGATTTTTAACCCAATTTAATAATATTTATTGCCTATTCAGATGTCAATTTAATGTCACAAAAAAAATTTATATATCAATATTTATCCTGAAAGTGTTAAGTATTATCTTTTCTTTTTTTGAGTTAACCAGTAATAAAAACTATTTTATTTAGCAGGATTATGTAATATATAATCAATTGACAAGTAAATCACGCAGTCTTGCTGCTGGTGTACTGCTCAGCACAGGCGCATCACTTTGAACCCCTGACATTTTAAGTAGGCCCAGATTTCTCTCCAGCAAGACGATGCCATTAGCTGCCAAGGGTGTGATCTACTATTACCACTTTTGGTTTTATCTATACATTAGAGTTGTCTTCTATCTTTGAGTTGTCAGACAGCATAAATCATCCTCCAATTTGCAGGTGCCACTTGCTCTGCTGTAAAAGTGTCCTTTAATGATACTTCACTTTTCCTGCAGGTGAGGTGTTCCTTGTGGCCACACTGCCAGTAGACCACACGGCCCCACCACGGGCCTTTCCTCCAGTACTGATGGCTGCTGAAATAATGATCCACAAGCTGGGATAAGCTGGGATCAGCCCCTCTTCCTTAAAAATTGATTTAGGTTTTTTGTTGGTTTGCAGTTTATATGAAGCTTTCTGATCATGGCCCAGATGTTCTTTTGAGAGTCTTCCATAGTAATTAATACTTGTTCTACTGAGAGTTGCAACTTCCATTTGTGCACTATCTTGCAGCCTTCTGCCTGGAAAACACAATTCATTTGTGTCTTATGTTCATTGCCACAGGGAAGGAAGAAGAACTATGGAGGTAATATTTTTTTACTTAATAATTTTAAGTTGAAACGATTAGTTTGTGGAAGAAGGGATCTGACTGAAGACTTCTGAAAGTTTGGAGTTGACAGAGCAGGCCTGGAACATGGAGCACTCTTCAGTGGGCACAAATGTGCTGTAACCTGCACAAGAGGGAGGAAGGCCTGCAGGCCAGCAGAAGGCTGTACTCAGATCTTTCTGACCTCGGGAAGGGTCGGTTTAGGATTTGCTGTTGTTATCCTCATTCCGTAAGCTGACTTAATAATTGAAATATTGAAACCTGTTCTCTACAGACTTAGTATTTCATACAAATTTACTCTAAAGGTGTAATGATCGGTATGCCGATCATGGTCAAAGATTGAGATTTTTATGGATTCCTTTGCCATCTTTGATAGCTGTTACAAGGCTCTACCTGGTTGCTTTTTACATGCCCTGACATGTTCCACGTCCTGCCCCCTATGTTCTGCCTGCCCCACACAGGTCAGAACAATTACTGATGATAGCTGCAGCAGCTCTCCTGTTAAATTTGTTATTATAACTAAGCATTTTTTTTAATATTAATAGTTTTTAAGAAATGTCATGAAATGTAACACTTCTATCAGACTTATTCCTATCAGTCTTGCTTTTGTTTTTTTTTTTTTGTTTGTTTGTTTGTTTTTTTTTGGAGTTTTTGTTTTGTTGGGGTTTTTTTTTTTTTTTTGCTTGTTTGCAATTATGCTGTTTGAAAACCTTACTCGTGTCTGCTACAAAGCAATGCAGCACTTCAAAAAGGATTCTAAGAACAGTAATATATGCAACTTACATCACTAATCAGCTATAGAATGTCAGATGGCCTAATGCATGGTTTTAATTGTAAGCAGTTGATGCACTCTGGACACTATGGAGAGCATTGATGTTTTGATTACTAAATAGAACTTCACAAGCCAAAGAGGAGCATGGAGTTGCCTTCCTGCAGCCTCTCTCACGCTCTTGCGTTCTTCCATCACACCCGTTAACAACTACACTAGAAACAAGCAGCAGATTTTTTTCCACTCGGTGAGTAATTGTCTGCTCAGCAGTGACAGATGTGCAATATAGCAGCTTCTTCAGGAAAAAATTAACAGTTTGTCCAGCATGTCAGCTTGCTCTTTTTAGTGCTTCAGAGGTCTTGGCCCCATTATGGATGATTTAGAAATTGAAGCAAGCTAAGACCAGCTGCCTGGGTTGAAAGCCTTAGTTAGTAGCCCTCATCTGCATTCCAGTATTCGCTTACATCTAGAAATTGGTAGGGCCCCTCTGGCCACAAGATGAGTATGGGCTGACAATGCCTTGATTTGTTGAGAGAGAGAATAAATGGGTTTTTCAGAAGATGAGGAAATATCACCATTACTGGCCAATTTACAGCATTTTATCTGTTCTTCAAACATGTCACTTTTGTTATTGTTGCATGGTAATTACATAGTGAAACGGAAAGAAAACAAATTCTGGTTACATATTCAGATGGATTGCAAAATCATATAATCCTGATAAATGCCCATTTATGATACACACGGATGAAAGGTTCATTTTAATTTTGAATAGCTAGCACAGCCATAAATAGGATATAGGATTAGATCCCACAGAATCCGATTACCTAAAAGCAAATAGTATTTTTCTTCACTTTTTTTCATAACCAGGAAATTCAGTGTGTGCAGGGTATTTAAATAAGCAGGCTTTCCATAAAAGAATATGAAGTAAATATAGTTCAATAGTTTCTATATTTTAAATATAATCATTTAGGACTATTCAGCTAAGTCTTTTCTGAAGCACTCATTTGTAAATAGACATCAACCCATCAATATTGCTGAAAAAATATCTCGCAGATATGGCCTTTAAAAAATATACATTCATGGCAAATAGAAGCTCTGCTAGTTGGAAATGTAGTCCAGCAATAACAACAGATAGTATTGCTTATATATTATGAATTGCAACTGTTAAAACTTCTTAAAACCTTTCAAGAATGTTTTAAGGCAAATATTGCATTAGTTGAGAAGCAGATGATGATACCATCCCAGGTAACTGCAATTCTGGCAGCAGCTTTCATGCCAGAAGCATTCTGTAAAATATGGGAAGCTCCATTTCCTTTAGTGGAAGGCACTGGAAGACAGCTATGTGTATATCAGGTGTATATCAGCATAAGGCAGATGATTCCTGTACAGAGATGAAAAAAAAAAAAACCCTGCTTTGTGCATAAAGCCATCTACTTCGCAGTCCTTGGCATCCAAATTATCTTCCCAAGACCTTAAGGGAGAGTTGGCCATTGCATTAAGAAGAGCAGGAATGGTAGAGAAGTAAGCGCCCATGCTCAGCCCCCATATCACCCTTGAGACAGAGGGACATGACACCTCTGTCTCAAGGGGAAGCCGAGGACAGAGGATTCATGACACATCCAGGGCTGCGTCCAAGGCACTGGGCAAGCATGGTGGCAGAGATGGCCACCTACGTGAGCTGTCAAGCTTCTGTGAAAGCTTTCGTGGGAAAATACATTTAGTACATCCACTGCATACATTCAAGTTGGTGCTATACTGTGCTTGGGCAGACTTTGTGTTGGACTAATTAAAATTCTCTCACCAAGGAATAAAATTAGGCTCTTACTGAACATTCACATGCAGTGAAGTCTCACCTGACTTTCTTCAGCTGTTTTTATTCAATTGCATCAAAACCATGAGTAGGTACCAGCAGTCTGAGCAGCCAGCCTTGGTTGGATCTGCTCTCAGGTGATTGAACTGCATCTGCCTGCATTTGTCCACCATGTAGTCTTGTAAAGATTTGCATCTTTGGGTCAGTTATTACAGTTCAGGTTATGGCTACAATAAGCCTGATGTTATTGCAGGAAAATATCACATAAAAGACTGGTGTTATCCTCTTCCTCAATCTTACACTGTACTTTTAATAATTTAACCTTTCTCTTTCCTTTGGCAAGTCTTGAATATATATAGCTATTGGCAAGATCAGTGGAAGATTTCACAATGCAACTTCATAGTGAGTTGGACTTACTGGTGGCAGAGAGAGAGGGAGTAGATGAAAAAGGCAATCTGGGAGATCGTAACAGGAACTCTCCTGCCTGGGCCTTCTGAGAACTGGCTGTCAGCATCAGTTCCCTGGGGATGGTGTCCAGTGCACTGCATGGTGACTGTAGGCAGGGCTTGGGGTGGAGGATCCCTGGTTCAGGGTTTCAGAAGAAATCAATTGACCTGACCTGAATTATGTTCTTTTGTGTTTCTATAGAAGGTGTATTGGGAATGAGTCTGAAATGCACTTTCCATGGTATTGTCTCTTCCATAGTTCTCTGCCCTTAACTGAGCTTTGTTATCAGCTTAGCGTTGATTAACTTTTTTTTCCAGAAAAGATTTTTCATGTGCTGAAGGATGAAGTAGTAGAAAATTTGCAGAATGGCCACAAGAATCATACATATCCTGAGAGATGTATCTGTTAGAGAAATTAGTGGCCAAAGACATTCACATACAGTATCTGCCACAGTTTTGTACGCTCTGTTTTATCTTGGAGCATTAACAACATTCTGAATTTTGTTAACTTACCTCTCAAATCCCTTACGAGGATTGTGATATAGTGTCCCTCCTCAGCAGACTTCTCAGTGTGACTCAGCAACAAAACTGTTGTCCCAGGTGTTGCCTTGAAATTATTTGGGAGATTTTCCAGTAATGGACTTACAGTGTTTTCTGATGGTATGTGTGTCTGCATGCCAAGAAAGCAGCGTTTTAATTTGAATAACATTTGGAAGGGTTTTTAATTTTGGTTTCTCAGTATGTTGATACACAGACACTTGAAAGAAGACTAGTATGTAACAGAGACGATTTTAGCTTCGGTGAATCATTGCTTTGCTTTTCCTCTCCCCTTCGGACTGAAGATTTCCTGCTGCTTCACTTAAAGCAGTGTTGGGTTAGCTATGTGCTACTCTAGCCTGATTTTAAACAAGCACCCAAAGTGGCTTGTTCATAACCGTTAAGAAGATAGTAGTTTTGCCATGAGAGAACTTATGAAGAAGTCCTCCTTTAACTATTATGATCATCCTGATTGTTTTACTGGCGGGGAACCTTCCATAACATGCAGCTACTTAGTAGGATTTCTTCCAAAATGCAGACTCCTGTTTGACTGTAGGTCCTGTAATGTCAACTTGTAGGTGTGCAGGAGCTATCAGAGCATCTCCCCTTGGTCTCTGATGCTGCACACATGTGCAATGTTGCAGCTGACTCAAAAGCCCTCATTTCTTGTTCTAGATATACCCATCATCAGGAATACTGGGTAGGAGTAGCCCAGGAGAGCAAGGAGGAAGCTGCAGCAAGGCCTAATAAGGCTGAAATCGTAGCAAGGATGTGGATGTACTTCAGATATAATTAGGATGAAGTGTAGTTATCTCAAGGGTCCTTAAAATCACTTGTTGGTTAACAGAAAATACTTTTACACTGCAAACTGGCATAAGGTCACTTTAACAGACCTCAGCAACAGGAACTGAAACTATGCCATCCTCATGTGAATAACCAAGAAGGCAGCAGGCAGCTTCCCCACCAATTCCAGCCCCAGCAAAGGGTAAGGGCTGTCAGGAAGCTCAGTCTCTGTGACGCAGTTCTCCCAGAGGTTATTCCTAAGCTTTAGTTGTCTGCATATCCCTTTGTGTCCTGTTTTCTGTGACAGTTTCAAGCTGCCTTTAATTAATTAGTTAACATTAATTAAGTTGACATAACGTTAATTAATCAACCCTAATCGGCCCAAACACAAGAGCAGTGAATGGTTTTAGGTCAGTCTTGGTTACCATTCTCCTCTTGATACTTTATGTTTGCTGGCATCCAGATGCTTAAAGAAAGTGGCAGGTGCTTTTGTGGAAGTGAAGGGATACAGGAGCATGGTAGTCTGAAGTAATTGGACACATTGATCCTAGCAGAGAGCTCAACCAATTCAATTACTAATCTAGAAGTTGCTGCTCATTTTGTTTCTAACCTGTGTCTTCAGTCTGCAAATCCATTCGCCGTGTCCACGGGTATTTTATTTATGGGGTTAGTGAATATGACAGAGTTAAGGCAAAGCCATTTCCATAGACTATCTGGCTAGTCCAGGACATAATATCTTCATAGGTTGCCCTGGATGTTATGCATCCTATTCATTTCCATGGAAACTACAATAGATACAAAGAGCACAGTAACGCTATTTGATAGAGCAAATTCTCATCTACAAAACACTATTTTTCAACAGTCAGCACCATTAGCTGCTCGTCTTTGTCAGCAATGAACAAGAGCCTGTGTGCCATGCTCGTAAACCTCTGAACCAGCAGAGGTGAACCCGTCACCGCTGCTGAGACACATCACGCTCCTCACTGTGCTGATGTCCACTGTTGGATCTCTACAAAAGTTAAGCAAGTATCAATGAATGTCAATGGGTGCCATTTTTTCCACATGGAGGAATTCAGCGACACACCTTTGCTTCATATGCATTTCCATGTCAGACATCATTCTGTCGGAATGCCCCTCTCCTGCCATCTATCACGTGGCAACAAAGTGTAATAGGATGTTGGTGAAAGGTTCAACCTACTGCCATACCACCACCATCTGCCTCTGATGTCATGGGCTGGCATCATAAAACAGGAGGCATTACTTTTGGTGAAACCCTAAAATATAGGACAGACCAAAGAAAAAGCAATCTTGTTACAGTACACTTATATCCCAAGCCCTGTGCACCCCATACTGATTGGCACAAGTTGGTGGCAAACACCAGACCACACTCCTGGTCTGGTGTTTGTAGACTGGTGTGAGGATTTCCATCCCTGTTGCTGTGTGCCCTGGGGGCTGGAGCTCCTCTTCCCGTACATGACAGATCACAGCAAAACAGAATAAAAGCAATTGCTATTTTTCACGCTGTCCTCTGCCATTCCTTCCCCTAAGCAGCAGATTGTTGTATGTTAATGTTTCTATTGTTTTAATATTCTTGTTTTCCTCATTCATATTCTGAGGTATTATTGTTAGTGCCAACCCATTTGATTTATTATTTAGAGAAAGCACTTGTTCAAAAAGTCAGTGCTGGATATTAAATGGTGATTGCTTGCAATGAATTTCTTTTTAACATCTACAAAGACAATTTTGTCTTTTCTTCTTCCACTTAACTCTAAATGAGAGATCTTAAGCATAGTTAAATAGGATTCATAATATCTCGCTGACTGAAAATCATCTTGAAATGTGGAATGTGAGGGCAAAAATAGTTATCACATACAAAACCCTCTTCCCTCTGAATTTCTAAGGGAGGGCAGGGGAGGACGCTGTCCCTGGGTGTGCATTAGTATTCCTGGTTGTGTGCATGGTAAAGAGAGACAACTGCAGGGCCAGAGCCACAAGGCTGCTGCAGGTACAGATCTGACTGTTCTCTTCCTCTTCCTTTCCCCACGTTTTAAGCCACTGACATCAGTACTCTAGTATGTATATATATATAAACTAATGCAAGCATGTTTTTGTATATTTAACTGTGACACCCAGAAATATTCCCTAAAGCCCATTCAATTTGAGAGAGGTTTTCCACTGCCTTGAGTAACCATCATATCAGCTTCATGTTGACTTAGAATATTTTGTCATTGTTATTTTTTGGCCAGAAAAGTAGCGTCTCAGTGACTATGTCATTAGTAATCAGTGTCATGGTAAAGAAATAGCATAATACCTCCATGTTAATTACCATTTTTACACAGCTACCTTAAAACCTTGTGCAAGTGGGGCTGCTGAAGGATCCTCAACTCTATCCTTAAAAAGCAAACATGGAAGGGGCCGTAAATTAAGGTACAACTCAGATGCTCATTGTCCCTAGCCAGGTTACCAAGATGGACCAAAGAGCAAAAGGAGGATTCGATCACAGATTTAATTAAAGATAATCATCAGGAAGACTGGCAAGACAAACACATCTGTTTTTTCATACATTTCCTAGCATGAGCTGTATGAAGGGACTGAGCTTTTTAGTTTTGCTTTGATGATTTTTCTCTGTAATACAACAATACTGTGGGTAGCAACTAAGTACGTGAATGTTTAAAATAGTTGGCTTCCTTAAAAAGTACAGCCATAGTGAAACACTAGAGCAGAAAATAGTTCCTGGTATAGAATGTGATATATTTCTGAATATATTATTATTTATAATGAAGCTAATGGTGACAGAATTATGTTTGAATTTATAGTGCATCCTAACAACAGTGATATGAGCTGCAGAGTGGCCATTGCTCTCATAAACATTTTGCCTCCTTTCCCCAGTAGATTGTGGCAAACAGTGGTAGTGACACCGGCTGCAGAAGCCACACACTGACCATGCTCCTCCTCTCAGCCTTGCAGGCTACATACCTCTGCTGGATCTCATGCATCTGTTGAAAGGAGAAACACCATAACACAGACTGATGTAATACAGACTGATGGGATGCTTGGTAATTGCAACAGAATCACAGAATACCCCAGTAATAGGTTTTTTATCTTCTTTTTTTTTTTCTCCTTTTATTCATAAAGTCTGGCTGTTATATCAGCTGTAAGCATGCAGCCTAAAGTTCTCTGCAGCATTCATTAGATGCAGTTTTCATACTAAGAAGAGAATTCAGACTTAAAACTGCCAACTGTATCTTTTATTCTGCACCATTATGTATCCCATATATGCCACATGGGTTGCAAAATTTTATTCTGCAAACAAATGATTCTATTGCAGTAGCTTTTCTATTTCTTCCATGTGTGCCTTTATCTTCCAGCTTGCCTTCAGGAAATAAGGGCATATTTGCACCTTTCAAAATACATGAAATTAATAACTAACACATGTCGAAGTCTGCATGATGACTTGAGAATGGGTGTTTTTTTTTAAGAACATGTTTAGATGTGTACATGCATATAATTATATAATTAAGAATTTTCTTCTTACTTCAAAGTCGTATTTAAATGGAGATGGGCTCTCACTGAAAAAGGCAGTAACAAGTACTTGTTTGAATCTCAGAGCATGAGTAGAAATGCATGCTCTATTTGTGCAAGAATACTTACCTGGCCTCTGACATGAGAGTAGAGAAGAGGCTGAAGAAGAGATGCCTGTAAAGAATCCTACATCTTTATGTGGCTGTGTACTTGTGACCCGTTTGGGCACTGTTGATTGGCCCAAGGTAGGCAGCACTGGAGTGGTGGCAGTGGAGAAAAAGCACAAATGACTGCACCTGCCACCTAAATCTCTGCCTGAGGGAGGACTGGAGGCTGGAGCAAAACATGAAGACCTGTGTGGCTCCACGATGACCTTGGAACAAGGGTCACACCCCAGGGAGGCCCCACCTGCATGGAGGACAGGAGAAACCATGATGAGGATTGATCCAATAGAGTGTAGTGGCTCCCTTGGATCCCACAGAGGCTTATTGAGATCTATAGATCTGTATTTAAGGACTCCTGAACAGACCTCATGACTGGCCTGACAGACCATGACTGCTGCAAAGGAGATACTGCCAGGGGTGCTATAAATCTGTTGCAGACCTCAGGTAGCTGAGCATCACCTTGGAGGCTGCCCCATGTGCACACCCAGGACTTGAAAGGTTGGTGTTCATGCTTGGATTTGTTTTTTCCTTAGCTCGTTTTGTGATGGTGCTTAGGTCTAAAACCTCTTTGACGTGGTCATAAAATAGCAAACAAATTAATCAGGTGGAGATAAGTGGAAAAAGCTCCTAAAACCAGTAAGCTCTTTGTGTCCCATAATGTTGTGTTTCTGTACAAATTAGTGTGGGGTTTTTTTCCCTTTCCTGTTTTACCCTTTTTTTTCCCTGAAGTGCTCCTGAGTAGTGTCTTTGCATGTAAAATTTCAGCCTACAGCAAGTTGTTGCTGCTGATGAATTACAAACTGCTTAAAGACAGGGCTGAAAGGGAAATTCTGACACAAGCTTCAGTACAGCAGCACAGACTTGTTTCCCAGACACCAAAATAGACCAGTATTTTCCTTTTGAAGTAGTTCTATTAAGTCATCCCCAGCTTTCAAATCCTCCTCCATTTCTTTCCTGATTCCCGTTCTGAGTTATCTGTGTTGTTTTGAAAAGGAGAGTCTCCAGCCTAAGCCTGTGCTCCCGAGTCCTGCTGTTTGTTGCCTAAGGAGCACACAAAGGTTTAGATTGCATCTTTTCAATGCATTATGGCACTGCAGCCTAAAGCCAATACTTGTTTTTTAACTGGCAACCTGCCTGTACGAATGGAGGAAGCAGATTGCCTCTTTGCTGAACACTTAGACAAGGTACTGATTTAACAACAGTGGACAAGCAGCTGGGAGCTGGGCTGTCAGCCTGTCACACACTGACAAATCTGTTGTTCATATTCAGGCAGGATGTTCCAGTTAGATTGCCATCAGTATCATCCATCTACCACAGGCATGCAAGGCGTACCCGCATTGCCTGCATACCCATGGACAAAATGCTGTTGATACAGCTTTCCGAGGGAATCTTAAGAAAACAGCTAATTTGATGTTTGTTTGTTTGTTTGTTTTTTTCTGTGTGGTCTTCTGCAACGAGATCAGCAAGAAACCAGATTTAATTTTTGTCTCTTCCTTTGTTTCCCATTCGGTATGCTGGAATTATGCGTGCAAATTGGTGGTTACTCCAATTTCATGTCTCGAGCATGAAAAGAAACCTCTGAGTGGAGCCTTACCACTTTTTGTCAAGCTATGAAAGATTTTTTAAAATTGAATTCAATAAAATACAAACTAAAACAAATTATAAATGCAAAAAAAAAAAAAATGCAGATTAATAAACACACATAGAAGTGACATTGTTCTGGCTTCCAGACTGATGTTCAACATATTTTCATATAACCATTGTGTCTCTGACACTGAAATAGTGCACTCCTGAATTATTTCATCTGCGTGGCAGAGCTCAGTCTGTGAGGGAACGCTCAGCTGAAACCTGTCTGCCTGTGTTCATCAACTGCCGTTGGTCTGCGCTGGGCTGTGCAGGAGCAGGTGCAGGGAGGGTGCATGTCTCAAAGCTGTAGAACATGTACTGTAAATAATTTAACCATACTCTTACCTATTCCTTTCTTTTTCTGTTTTTTCCTTTTTTTAATTTGGAAAAGCTGCTTTTGAATACTCTGATTGTATATTCAGCGGATTAGAGTTTTAAATTATCTGTCCTTATGTCATAGTTATCCAATTTGCAGCCCTGTGTGCCCTTTATCTTCTTCTGTTTCAGCTTCAGATCTATAATCCCAAAGCCCACAGAATGAACTCCTAAATTTAGTTAAGGAAGAAAAAAAAAAGGTACATCTGTATAATTTCATCTGAATTTACCATCTGATTTGCTGCTGCCTGTTCATCACCTCTGACTGATAGAAATAACCCACAGCTCTCTCAAGGAGGTGACGGAGGAAAGAGTCCGGTTAACTTTCGACTAATTCTTAGGGTATTATATACCTTTTTACATTCACAGACAGACACCGGTGTAATTTAGAACAGTAATGACTCTGAAAAGTGGTAAGCTAGTCAGATTCTTAGTATTAATCTATATCCTTTCACATTTTAACCTAATACTGCAAAAATCATAATGTGACATACATTTACGTAGTGTATAATTTAATCAGCTAATATCTTCAAGTCCTCTCTGTAGCCTCTTCAATATAATACCATTTCTGGTCAAGAAAGCCATTTAACTTCACTATATTTTTCACAGTAAGGTTCAAGATCTTCTGGAAAACACCGAGTTCATGTAGGTTAGTTACATTTCCTGTCTAAAAGGAAAAGAAGAGCCTTGCAATTTTAAGCTTTTTTTTTTTTTCCGGTAAACCCACGGAGTGCTGGGAGCCATATAAAAGATTGGTAAAACATGCATAAAGAGGGCAGGCTGATGATCTACAAGATTTTCTTTGTTGAAGCAACCGCTGCCTGAAGCCTGGTCTGTTAAAACAACCCTACAGGTTTGTCAGTCTTCAAATGCAGGCTGTAGGCACAGCAGGTAAGGGGATTTCTGTGTTCTTGTTAGAAATATAAATGAAGTCTGAGAGAATCAGGCTGCCTCTGTGGTTGAATATGAGTAGAAGTAAACACACTTTAAAGTATGTTATACCTGGTTACATGTCAAGGCTAAGCTCCAACTTTTTGTATAGAATGGCAACAACATCAGTTCTCTATCGTTATAAAATCTCTGGGTGTTCTGTTCTCTGCTCTGAAACCTCAATCATTTTTGATTGACAGGAAGATTACCTAATAAACCTTCCCCACAAACTAATTAATCACTGTGAATACAACACTAAATTGGCAAGCATAAAAAAGCAAATGAGATGGGTGTTGAAGACCGTTTTCAAATGACCTTAGTTGAAAGCCAAGTACAGAGTGCTGAAAGCATCAATAACATCAGGCTGCTGGTAAACTTCTTCACTGGGGTGGGTGTGAACCCAGTGTGGGGGTGGGCTGTGATGTCAGGACATGATCAGACAGGAGCCCATCCAATTGATGGGTCTGGGACACGACCTCTCCCAATAGAGCTCGGGAGGTGGGACATGCCTTATAGCTCCTCTGCCCTCTTTTTGCAGTTATTGATAGCAAATACTTCAGCACTGTTACAGTCATTATTATCATAATGCAGAAATCCCACTGTGCCCATGAGCTTTTTTTCATGACTAGAGGGCTCCTCGGCACACGGCCCTGCAAGCTGTGGGAGCGCCTCCTCCCCAGACACAGGTTTCATCAAGATAAAGTCACCACACAGTGATATTCCTGACCAGTTTATCTAAGTCTGAGGCTTAGGTCAACATGAGATCTTAGTTCTCCACTTTCTTCTTTCTTTTCTGATGATTAAATACCATGCACTGCCTTATTTATGGCTCAGGTATAGGGCACACTAGCATCACGGCAGGAAACACAGTTGCCAACTCTTCCAGCCTTGAAGACAGGAGAAAGCTCTCCTGGATTTATTCTAGTGGGGCTGCTCAGGGAGGCCAACCCTAAGCTTTGCTTGGGCAGTGTAGAAGGACATGTGGCCTCTGCCATCTGGGGAGCAGAGCTTAGAAATTCAAAAGGAAATGAAAGCAAAACCACAACAGTGAACAAAACCAGTGTGAAAGGTATGGCTTTTTTTTTTTTTTTCCAGCAGATGTAGGAATCGAGAGAGTTGTCTTTCTATCTATAATTGCTGGCTGCTGAAGCCTGTTTTGGTGTGCTTTCAGCTTAACACCAGCATTGTGTTTCAGTAACGCATTACTTTACCCATTCATCCTGAGAGTGGAGCAACACAGGCTCTCTTCCCTGCAGTTCTCAAACAGGTATCCACAAAACATCTCAAGGGCTGGCTAACTTTTTGTTCCTGATCTTTTGCTTCTTTTACTCTCCTGCACAAACCAATGGCGGTTGCTGCCCTGTGCCTGTGGGCAGATTGGAGCAGTGAGTAACTAGAATCCAGCTGGTGCTTCTGCTTTTCGCTTAACGTTTGAATGGCACTTAAAATAATAATCTAAAATGTGCGGCCTTTGAACTGCCTTCCCCTCCTGCTTTGTGCAGCTGTACATGAGCTCAAAGGGAGCCAAGTGCAATGGGCATTTACAGGGCAAGAAATCTTCAGTGGGGCTCAAAACAAACTCAGCCTGAGCCAGATGGCTGGTTTTCTCTTGCATATTACTCCCTTCCCCATCCCACAGTTTCATATGCATCTCTTGGTCCCAATGGCACACTCCTCTGCACAAGCTGCATCTCATCGCCGACCACAACCATTGCCCTGCACAACAAGGGATGGCAATGGTATGGCTGCTGTTCTCCAGCCGCTGCTCAGCCTCCCACAGCCCCCCCTTCTCTTCCCCTGCCAGCCCCTTCCCCTCCCTGCTTCCATCCCGGCTGCTCGGAGGCAGCAGAGAGAGGGAGAGAGGAATTATTTATTGTATGCCTGTTGAAAATGAAAGGCTTTTACATTTTAATGAGCACTAAATAGGAGCGAGGAAATATTGTTCATTAGCTGTAATCTGTGGAATTGCTTGAGTGAACTTCCTTTGGAGGCCGCTTTAAACGGTTCACTCAAGTAAAGCAGTTTGTATGGTAATTAAGGGAGCATTTTTCTGTCAACATCTGTGCCGCTATTTATAACGCTGAAGGTATCTTATTACTCCACCAGAGAAACATTAAAGAGGATGGGCAGAGGGACGGTTGTATTTTATATATATATATATATGTATATATATATGTATGTGTGTGTACATATATGCATATAACGTTTTTACTTTCTCTCTTCAAAACCTCTCCCTTTCTCTTGCTTCCTTTTTGCTTTCTTATTCTCTTCCCGCTACCCCTCAATTTGCCAAGAAAAACACCCTGTCCAGTGTTTTGTGATAGTAAGGATTATCATCCTGACATCTTTCCATTAATCATACCCTTTGCTCAGCAGCCAGGCAGGGAGACTCAATCTGCTCGGCAAAAACGAGAGGTCTGTGTCTTTGGAAACCACTCTCATCACTCCACAGTACTGGAGTTGCCTTTTGGTGCATTATCACAGCGTCCCTGGAGGGATGGCACAACATGGCTGCATCCTCAGTGCATCCCTCTAGGAAGCCCAGACCAAGTTGCTGGTGCTCTGCAGGAGTGGCAAGGGGTGGCAGAGGGAAATAACCTTTTGCAGGTTTGGTCTCATCACATTGAGGTTGGCGCTTCAATTTTCTGCTCTAAGGCTGCTTGGGAGAATAGTTTGGGTGCTAAGAATGAACTTGTTTTTCTGCGTACAAAATTAGAAAGATGTGTGTTTGCATTCAGTTGGTGGTTGGACTTGATGAACTTAGTGGTGTTTTCCAACCTTCATGAGTCTGTGATAACACTGATCATTTTAACCCTGAGCATTTTAACCCTGAGCACCTGTACCACACCAGTGCAATACGGAGCCATCACCAGGTATTGTTTTACCCTTACTTATTCCATCTTTGCTTTTCCTTGTACTCATAACAATGAAGTTTGCATCCTGAATGCAGTTCATCACTTAGAATATGGCAAATGTTGTCCTGAAAACTGGAATTGCTAAGGTGGAGACGGATGTTACACAATGCCTCTGAGCCCAGTTGGCTCACAGTGATTCCTAAGTAGCTGTGAGGCATCTCCTGTTCTAGTTGTGTTCAATTCCCACTTTCCCAACCCTAAACATCTTCCTGCTTCTTTTCTCGTGATCTGGATGCTTCATTTTTACCTCTGCTGCTTTGCTTCTTCCTGTAGCCTTCTGACATTAGTTTCTTCCTCCCCACAGCTAAACCCAAATCTGGGGATTTTGCATGAGTTTTTCCTGGGTGTTCTGCATACATGCTGAGAAGGCTGTAGAGAAGAGAGAGGAACATTCATTCAGTACTATGAAAGTTTTACTTGGTGTAATAGAAAATATAAAAAAATAAAAAAATAAAAAAACTTCCAATATATGTGGAAAAATGCAAGTAGATCTAAAGCTTGCTAGAGTGCACCAAAAGCACTGCCCTATATAAATTAAAGATGCTTTGCTAGAGCCAATAACTTTTATAGATTTTTCTTTACCTGTAATGAAGGAAAAACATAAATGACTATCATAAAAAGTAAACATTAGAAATAGAAAATCCCTTTTACAGCATTCAGTCCATCTTTCTGCCAATAACAACTTGTTCTCTGTAGTATATTTTTCCAGTGATTCTTCCAGTCTAGTGTTAAACATTTCTAGTGAAGGGCCTTGCTGCTCCCTTGAGAGGTGGTCTGAAAGCCTCGTGCATTTCAATGTCAGGAAGTTTTTCTCAGCAACTTCAATTTTCTCTGCCTGTATTTCTTCCTGTTAGTGTTAGGTTGTCCTATAATTAGTTCTGTTCATTTGAATTTTCTTACTGATGCTTTTTAGAAGGTATGTGCATTGCAATTTTGTATCACCATTCCACAGCTCCAAAGCAAGATTTCCAGCTACACTTTTTTTTTTCTTAAATTATTATTGGCTTAATTTAATTCACAGGTAGCATTTCCTTAATGTTTGCATCCTATTTATAGAAAGAAAACTTACAGTATCACCAGACTTAACACCACTGCTCTTTTATTTTCATGGGTAACCAAATCACAAGACCCTGACATCTGCTATTTTTGGTAAGGGGCCAATGCTGGTTTCAGAAACAGGAAAAGTGCTTTCAAAGAGAAAAAAAGACAGACAGAGAGCAAATAATTGAGAGCAAAACTGACTAGCAAGTAAGAGAAGTCCAAAACAAAAAGCATGATATTTTTCAGAAGAAAACAAATGAGTGAAGGTGTCTAATAAATGAGAAACTTATCTGAAGATAGAATCATTGGTTGGAGAAGATCACTAAGATCATCTAGTCCAACCCCCAACACATCCCCACCATGCCCACTAACCATGTCCCTCAGTGCCACATCTCCACAGTTCTTGAACACCTCCAGGGGCGGTGACTCCACCACCACCTCCCTGGGCAGCCTGTGCCAGTGCCCAACCACTCTTACTGAGAAGAATTTTGTTCCTGATATCTAACCTGAACCTCCCCTAGTGCAACTTGAGGCCATTCCTTCTCATCCTATTGATCCTTCTACCTCTCGCAAGGTGCACAGAAAACTGTCTGATAGTATGAGCACTGTCAGGAACAAAGCAACACAGTTCATGTCTTTGCTGAATTGGAAGAAAAAAAAAAGTACTTATCAGGAAGCTGATTCATTGCCAAAGGTAGTGTTTGGTTATTGTGTCCAACCTTCTGTGTATCACAGAATTTCGGATTTGCCCTGGATCTCTTGTGAACTTGGTTTGGCTAAAGCAGAACTTCCTAGAGTTACCCAGTCTTGATTCATTTAATTTTCTTTAACACTTAAACTTTTCAGGTATCTTCAGCTAAGCTTACAGTGCCTGAAGACAACTCCAGAAGATATGTGAAGACCTCCACTTGGTTACTATTGGCTGTAATGTTAGAATTGTCTGCCCTGGTGATACAGGACTAAAACAGAAGCCTGCCTAGTAATTGGTTAATTGTACCTCCTGCAAGGCACATTTTATTTGTTTTCATTACGTATTGAATTCAACCTAGTTGTTTACTACCTTTTATTTAAGAGGCTTTGCAGTGAAATAAAATACCATGCAAAAAACAGGAGAGGAGGAAAATAAGTCTTTACAGTAATTGCTCATTATCTCTTCAATTTTATTAGTGGTGAAAATAAGAAGCAACTTTTAAGCATGTCAGATACTCCTACCTCTTACTTCTGTTAAGGTATGTAAACTATATTTTAAAAACATTTTCTTAAATTGTGACAAAATTGTTTCTCCCATCACTGCAATGTATGGCATTATATGGTGCCATATAAAAGGCAGCATCACAGACTGCTCTAGCTCTGCATCACCAGTGCATCATCTCCTTCCAGATAAAGTCTTACATGTGAGCTTATCTTTGGATATGAAATCAAATGGAATTTAAGTTCATGGAGAATCTTTAATGCTTTGCTGAGTGAGAATGCATTTTAGTAGATGCTTAAGTACTTTTCTCAAGAAGTTTGCCATGCATAAGACTTCTTAGAAAGCCCTTCTAAGTTAAAAATACCTGAAGTTCTCTCTAATGAGGATGCATAGCATTCTACTCAAGTTAATCAAGACTTATGACATCACATATTTTAAAATTCTTATTAGGAAAGACAAAAAAGCATTACGGTTGATAAAATAAGTGAAGATTCGGGTGAAAGACAGAAACGGAGGAGGATTATAGTACAGTAAAAGTGCATAAGCATCTCTTAGTGAACTTCTGCATTTATAATCTTTCTTTATCTTAACGTATTTAACTATAAGCTCTTAAAGGCAGGAATTAGTCATTCTGAATATATATGAGAAGCCTAATATGGTTCAGGGTGAGTTTTAATATTTAACAGCAGATCATTTTCTACAGACATTATAGAGTTTATTGTCATAATATGTGTTGTTATTTATTAAATATCTCAACAATGCAGTAGATGCAAACCAACAGGCAACTTGGGCAATTAATCATAGTTTTTCCAAAGATCTAAAACATTCTGTGTTTTTGGAAGATATTTCTGAGGCTTCCCAGGTAGTGCACCATTAACACATGACGGGGCATGTTTTAGAGGTTCATTAATACATGTTGTAGATGTGCAGCCTCATGCATTCAGCCACCTGAGGCATGCATTAATGGACCATTAAAACATGCCCAGGAGTGTCTTAATGCTATTGCAGTATGGCTCTGCAATTTTTAATTCAACTTTTTTATAAAACGGTTCTTTTCAAAAATACAATTTTTACTATAATGCAAAACCTCTATTCAGAAAAGAAAGGGATATTGTGACCTAAGATTAAGGAAGGCACCTGGACATGGATATAAATATCCTTTTTTTCCCCACCATTTTAATACATTTGATTTTATATTGTTTTATAAATAGCATAGTCCTAAGGCCTGATTCATGTTTTTGCTGACCTACCTTCCCACTGCTCAGGAAATGTAAAAGAGTCTTAAAGTGCCATAAATGTAAATCGCACCCCCAGACTACTTAGCTGAGTTGCTAATTTCAATAGACATTTCTAGGTTTCTAGGTGAATAACTCTTGAACAGCTTTGGATTTCTGTGGAGAAAAAAGCAAAACTGGAAACCCAAGCAGTTTGCCAAATAAGTTTTGCTATAGAAGGCTAAAATTAGAAAGGGAAAAGGGGTTATACCACAGGTGGACAATCTGCTCAGACCTTCAGTAACATGTGAAACTGATATGGTCAGTAACAACATCTCAATCTTTGCTGAATTCATTCTAAAATAATCATTTATTCTTTAGTACTCTTATTTTATAATTTTTGTACGCCAGTAATATAAATAATGTTATCTTTATTATAATACAGTGAACTGTTATCTTGAATTTCCTAATAATTCCTGCATGAGCACAAAGTGCAGGCTGTGGAGAAAACCAATTCCCCCCATGTCACCTTCCACTTCATTTAAAAGTTGGGAGCAGCGTAAAGAGCTTAGAAGTGCTTGAACCAGCTAAAGAAAATTTCTTTAATGATAGTACCCTGAAAGAAGGCCATAGGCCACACTTCAAAAAATTCACCATCTCACCCAAAACAAAATATTATTTCATGTCAATTTTAGCATTGCTTTTAGATTTCAATTTTATGTATGTGTTTATTACTACTGGCCATCTCATTTAATGTGTGACAGCCAGCAGTCGTGTTGAAATGATGCACTGCAACACATTGCTAAAAAATGATTGTAATTATGTATCAGACCTTTTTTTTTTTTTTCCCATGTTTCTTTCAAAAAACTATCTAAGGAAATTCTTTCTCTCTTTCTAAATTTGCTTTCTGACATAAAAAGTTGCTGTGGAGCTCTACATTTGGACTAGTGTAGCTTAGAGCCATGTATTCATCATCATTATCATAATAATAGCATTACACCATTATTTTACATACTCCTCCTCCTCTAAAGTATATAAGTACAGTGCACTGTAATTTGTAAATATAGCCCTGCTGGAGCTGTGCTTTCAATCAGCAGGGCTTGAGCAGGAGCTTCAGAACAAGGTTGGGTTTAACCAGAGCATCATCACCTCAGGCTATATATGCTCATCGACCTTCGGTCCTCCATGCTTGCCAGGGCACAGGCAGAATGTGGAATGATATGTGGCTGAATCATTCGTGGGATATTGCATGGATCTGGGACTCCTTGCTCTTCTGAGAGCTGTGGTGTTTGTCAGTCTTTGAGCAGGAAGATCTGAGCAAGAGCCTTAGTTTGATAATCCTCAACTTTATAGCAAGTGGTGAGATCTGAGGGCTTCTCTTCTATTTTGTCCTTCCCCATGCCAGTTTCAAGAGTGGGGAGTTCTTAAAGAAGATGTTTTGAAAGAAAGAAAGAAAGAAAGAAGGGGTTGGGTGGTGCTTGTTTTAATTCAGAAGCGGAGCAAAGGGACATAACCGGATGTGGTGCAAAATTTCCGTCAACAAATACAAGGGAAAGGCCATTGGTGTCAGTGCACGTGTGTTGCTCAGTGGGTATGGCAGCACTGATGGCTGTCACCTTCCAGGTTGAGCTTGTAGTAATTACATTTTCCAGTTGTATGGTAATCCCTCAAAATTACACATATGCAGAAACTTCTCATATTGTATATTTTCTCAGGGAATTCTATATACATATAATCTGCAAACAATTTATATTAATTTAAAACTAGTTAAGGAAAACGCATTGTTTGGAGCAGGAATTAGAGACAGTACTAGTTAAGCGCATACAACTAGGAACTGTGGGATATAGAGTTTAAGCCCGTGGCTGCCAGAATTAAATCTAATTCATCGTTAAACACTTCATCTTCCTCTACAGCATAGGTAAAAGGTCATACACTCCAAAAATATGATCCAAAAAGGGATAACGGGGAGAGGGAAATCCAGATCTAACAAGTAAGTGAAGATCGAGCTCTGAATTTACAATACATTTGCTTCAGGGCTTTTTGGGTTTGTGAAGAAAGAAATGAAATGTAATGCTGGAACTGATTATGTGAGGAAAATGAGACTATGAGAAGGAATCAAAAGCAGAGATGAGTGAGACAAGAAAGAGTACAGTAGGGGAAGAGGCTCCAAGCTTGGGGCAGACATGGAGAAGTATGGCTCCATTACTGCCAAAAAAGGCTTGAATTTTTATCTTTTTGTTTCTTACTTTGTATTTATTACATAATATAATCATTAAGTTGTACTTTTATCTTTTTTTTTTTTTTGCACTTATATGTGTTTTTATTTTTGTCTCATGCATTACTTAAAGGAGGAAAATGGTCAAAGGTTGAGTGGCTCGTTGGATCTAAGGAGTCTGCTGCTCATAGGAGTGTAGGCTCTTAAGAAATTGGCAGCTATGCATAAAATAAATGAGAATATTATGTGTGCATTTATCATTA
Source organism: Pavo muticus (assembly GCA_016647715.1). Classification (NCBI taxonomy): domain Eukaryota; kingdom Metazoa; phylum Chordata; class Aves; order Galliformes; family Phasianidae; genus Pavo; species Pavo muticus. The sequence continues at coordinate 319,416 of JACDJE010000013.1, forward strand.
AAGTAACTAAGAGATTTAACAAATAGTTGTGCAGCTAGTAGGGAAAAATAAATAAAAGCAAGATGATCCAAAGTGCTCTTTATAACTGTGTACTATTTTTAGTGCCATGACAAGTGATGAAGGTAAGACATTCTTCAGCAATTGACAAAATGCTGTCAGTAAAATCAGTTTTTGACCAACAAGAGGCATGGCTCCTCGGAGAAGGTTCCAGACTTGTTGTACTTCTCTTTTGAGAGTGAAGCAAATATTTCGATAATGTATTTTTGACAAAAGAAGACACAGTATTGATCAATACCATACTTTGCATATGAATGCAGTTCATAAATAGCAGAATTCAGATTCCTATCCACAGCTGGCACTGACTAAAGATCAATAATCATCATGTGAGTTTTAGTTTTACCTAAAGCAAATCTTCAGCCAAAATGGCTTGGTCTCATGTTCATTTTATAAAAGATGTCAGGATTAATTGGTGAGTGCTAGTATTTTTCAAAAATTCTGTGGTTTTTGTACATTTCCAGAAGAAGGAGGTGGAAATTTCCAAATTTCCAAACGGTTGCACTGGAACAGTCTTTCCAACCAGTTTTGTGTCAGCTTCTGTTAGAAGAGGAAAGGCCTGGGGGGGGGCAGCATTCCAGCTCTGATTCAAAAAAGTCATGTTGAAAAGTTTGTGAAATAGTGCCTTTGTGCTTTGATTTTTATATTTTAGTGTGTTATGATAATGGTGCATAAAATAGCTCTCAACTTTTGCTTTCACAGGCTTTGCAATTCTCTCTTCTTGGGAAAACTATCATTGATACAATTTGGACTCTCTCCTGGCAAGTAGTAATAGCAACTGATGTTAAACTTTGAGCAATCACTGGCTTTGCTGATGTGTCTGGTGAGTTTTACTGTTCTCAGTTCTCTCTACTGCAATTCCCAATCTTCTCACCTTCTTTTTTACACTTTTGTATAGAAATCAGATATGAGTGTGACAGAATGAAACGAAAGCTATCCATACCTCAAACAAGATCATCCTGCATTTTATTGCAAAGTTTCAAAAGAAATTATTTAATGTTGCTTCAAATAGCATCATAGAATCATTAGGGTTGGAAAAGACCTCCAAGATCAGCTAGTCCAACCATCCACCTACCACCAGTATTTCCCCACTAAACCATGTCCGTTAGTACAGCATCTGAACATTTCTCAAACACCTCCATGGATGGAGACTCAATCACAATAGCATCATACTGTCTAATATTGTTTCAGTACTTACAAAGAATTCATGAGCTTACTCATTTGCTCAAAGGAAATATAAGCACATTTTAAACAAGGACAATAACAAAAATAATTTCTCTTGAAAATCTGTTTATGGAAGAGATTTGTGGGAGGATAAAATCTGATTGGAAAATATTTAATGAATTGTCTTGAGCAATGGAAGAAATTTTGTTACTGAACAGCATTAAAAACCTGCAAGGTGTTCCTAGGAAGTTCCTTTACTGGCCTTAACCTACAGTACAGGGTGCCATTATGGACACTAGCACTTAAGCAGCAAATAATAACATAGACTAGATGGGACACGAGAAGAGGAAATCAGAATATAAACATACAAATGCTGACTGCCATCTGGCACAGATGTCATTTACTGCTGCTCATGAGTCAGGAACCAGTTAAATTTAACATACTTAGCAGTCTGCTTACCCTTGTGCAAGGCTAGGTAATACACTAATTATTTTTCAAAGTTCCAAACTACGCGGTTCATTATTTTTTGAACAGAAAGTCTTGATAATTTTTTTGAAATTACTGTAGTTTTTAGATTTATGCTGGTACTCTAAATAAAAAACTGTCACACTAATAGTGACATAAATATGTAATAAGAAGTAATTTTTCAGTTCCAGAAGATTGTATTTTGCATTAGGTTTTTGAGAGAAAGCCACAAGTTAGCAAGCTGACAGGATTCCTCCTGAAAGTGGCTTTTTCTTTCACTGGAGAGAAAGTAGAAGTTTTCAACTTAGTTTATTTTGAAAAACGCATATACATTCCTCTTTATTTCCCTAAGTAATTTTGTTATTTTTCTAGAACATCTGTGAATAAATCTTCATATAGCATTACATAGCCATGCATATATTATAATATGTTTTACATTTAGCTAGCACTGAAAAAATCCATAGAAGAATTGAAGATGTTTTCTGTGTTTGCATTTTAGTTTTTGGAATAATATTTGTATGACCAGAACACTCAGTGATTAAGTTAAATGTGCTCTGTCCAGCATTTCCATAGAAAAGCAAAACTGAACACATTAACTCCTTATGTGCTGCAAATGGATATATTGAGGTATCATCATTGATAATTGCTGCATGCGGCAGACTGTTTCTTTTGCTTATACATAAGGTCATTTGAATTTAAACCATGGAGAGTATCCTAAATGGGTGATAGAAGCTATTAGTTTTATTTCAGCTTGATTAATTTCCAACTTCAGCCTCTTGAATTCTTAAAATTTCATGTTGCAGTTGTATTATTTTTAGGACAAAAAAAAAAAAGTTGTTTCGAGAAATTTGTTTTGGCAGTGTAGGCCAACAAACAAAATCATGATATTTTCTTCTAGAAAGAAAATGAAATGGTGTTTAAACATGAATTCTGGCCTGTAAGTGAGATGATGGG